>VXBL01001622.1:253018-319019 GCA_013400195.1 Aramus guarauna | reverse complement strand
TTTTTTGGGGGGGGGGGTAGTTTAAAAACTGACACAGAAACTGAAGCTGAGCCATCCAGGAAAGTGCAAGATGTTCTCTTCACTGAAAAGATCAAGCAGACTAAAAATGAAGAACAGATCTGGCAGCACAGTTTGCATTTTCCATTATTATTTGCACTGTCTGCATGTCAGAGATGGCAAGAGAAAGGAAGCCTGCTCTGAAATCTCTTCTTATTGCTCCTGAATAGTCTGGTTTGTCTGTATATCCAAACCCCTCATTATTCAGACAGACACTCCTACTGTTTTCACCTCCTTGCTTTGTTTATCCATAATAGCATGACTGAGTACATTTCTCCCTTACTATGCAAGTAGGTGTTATGATTTATGCTTTGTTTTCTTAAATAACCTTCTACGACAGACGACTCCTTCTTCAAAACACAATCTCCACTGCACTTCTAGTTTTTCACAGCCATCAGATTAGGTACACTCACGTTGTCACTTCTCTAACCCCAGAAGAGAGACAGCCCGGGTAGAGCTGAGCAGTACTTACTCAGTACTTACCTAGAGCTGTCTGTCAGCCACAACTTTGATGTAAGAAGCTGATTGAGGGGCCATGGAGACAAAGGAAGAGTTCGATCTTCAAACCTCTTCTATCCTTGTCCTTTTAACTGAAACATTTGGGAGTAGAGATGCTCGTTCCTCTGGAACAGAACAGAAATTACATTTCCACCTGGCCAGCACATGCCAATCTGAATGGGAACTGATAACTTTATAAATGAAAGTAGTAAAATCCTTCAAACCGATGATGCTTTACCATCAAACATTACATTTTCAACTACTGAATAGAATTAAATCATTGTGTTTTGCACATGTCCGCCCACAGCAATTTCAGGTTGTAAGTACTAGTGGCGATCTATGACTTTGCTGGTTTACAAGTCTAAATGACAGAAATCTTCCATGATACGGTACAAGAATTTCCAAACCAGCTAAAAAATATGTACCTTTGTAGATGAAAATAAGTATTCTGTTACTTCAGAGAAAAAAAAATTACTTACTTGACAGCTACTGCTGAAATAAAGCAGTGTAAATACAGGAGGACTGTCACACTATACGTATTATTGGATACACACTTCTCAATTAGATCTACTATTCCCTGAATACATGGATAGTATTTACATTACAGATTAATTACACTTGGAGTGAAAACATTCTGAAAACTTTGTCACTAGGAAAATATCTTAAATGAAATGTTTAAGTTAAATTTCAAACTCTTTGCCCAGTTATATTTCATCACATCCTACTGGGCAATGTTTTTCTATTAAACATCTTTCTGAACTGGTTTTGCATTGTTCTTAAACAATCCCTAGAGGACATTCACAGGGATTTATCATGCCTTTCCAAATAAAAATGCCTCTCCTAAACTCTGCTGGTGTAACAGTCACGAGGTCTCCCAGCCCAGTTAGTGTGCATGTTGTAAGAAACAAGAAAAATATTGTACTTACAACCTTAGGAACTTATAAACTTGTAAGCACAGAGAGACGAGGCTAAACATAGGCTCTTAATTCAAGCATCCCATACGGCTTGCCTAGAAACCATACGTTCTGCCACAGGTCAGTGCCGAGATCGTGGGAAGCAGACATTGCGACAAAGTACTTTTATTTCCCTGCTCTTCATCTTCAGGTGAAGCCACTTGACCTCTTTTGTAGGGAGGCCACTTTATACTCTTGTGTATAAAATATATATACTATATATATACTCAGAGTGTATATACTCTGAGTTTGCCATATACAGAGCCTGTTTTGTAACGTAACCTCGTCAAAGCCCTCTGCATTTGAGGAATGAAAAGAAAAGGTTGCAGTAATAAGGAAGAATTTTTTTTTTCCCCAATATAAAAACCCAGCAATAATATTGCTTCATCAGTATGAGACAGCTTCTACTCAGCTAAAACTTTTGTAACCCAAGCTATGTTCATGTTTTTTGTTTCTTCTGGAATCTGGACCCTTCAGCAGATCACAGATCTGTTTTTTCAACATACAATGTCATTAATAGTTAGATACCTCTGTTCTCTGACCATGAGAACTAAATTATGTGTACCACATAACATCCTGCTTGCTTCGAAAATCTAAGAGCTCTTCATCTCTGTGTTAGTTATCTTTTTATCAGTCTCATTATAAAAATGGATATGTAGTTGAAAATGGGTCATGTTAAAAAAAAAAAAAGTAGCCCTTCCAGAAATGATGCCCCAAAACATAGTCAGAACCTTTAAATATCTGTGTTTCACTGGGTTCAGTGGAGCTATAGCGATTTAAGTAATTCTTTTTATGGTAGTCAATGGTCAGAAAATATTTCTGCATATTCAGTAATGCTTCATCACTCATTCTCTACACACTATAATAGTTTATTTTTCAATTTATACTTACAAATTTGGTCTCAGGAGGTTAGTGGTATTTTCAGATATTCATATAAGCTCTTAGTTTCATAAATGTAGTGTCATGAATAATTGTCATCACCCAAGAGGGATATAAGGCCTACCAAGTTCCTTTTTAAAAAATTGAATAAACCTCATCTCACACCAGGGATTTCTTGGGTTTAAGTGTCTCCAATTAATTACTGTTGCCTAGTAGATTCATAAGCTATCCAATAATTCCTGGAGAGAGATGTAGAGGCAGAACTCCTTCAGACAAGCACATCCAGAAAATAACACTTACGGAGAACGCTTCCCACTGATTGTGTTAACAGCTAATGTTTCTTACTTCTTCAGCAATTACAGTCTTGAAAATATTTACAACTTTTTTTAATCTTCCCTTCCCCCCCCTCCCCATGGTGTCATATGAGATCTGACTGTGTATCACTAACTTTGTGAAATGGCCTGGATATAATTTGGAGCCAGGCTGTTTTCACATGAAATTATTTTAATGGATTCTAAGTAAGAAGCTCTTACTCCATCTACTAAATATGGTTTATGTTAGCTTCACCTTTCAAACTGCCTGAATGCATGATGTCTCCTGAAAATTTACAATGTATATACTACGAGGTGACACCTAATTTAGGTTATGCTATGAAAGTCTGATCCAGTTCCCATGGAAATAAATGAAAAACATTGTGTTGACTTAATGAAAATGGGATTCACCCCTAAAAGGGTAGGACTCTGCTTATATGAACAGAAAGGAGAATGTGGTATTTCTTTCATTGTTTAAAGTGAGAATGAAAATTCAGGACTCTGTTATTAGAGAGGAGAGAGATAAGGACATAATACCAGTGAAGTCAGCAGAGATAAACTGATATGAACGCTTTCAGATGAATCCTCCCATTCCGACAAATGATGCAAACTCATAGTAGCTGTTACAGCCTCAGGTTAAAATCAAGACACAAAATCAAAATGTTTTGTGTGATAGAGACTCTGCTGCATTTATGAAGATAAGAACATATATTTAGCTCAGCTTTTTCACCTTTTTTATTTTATACTTGCATTTATGATCTCATCTAGGTTTCCCACCGTTGTTTTCTTAGCAGTCATAAACCTGCTGTACTCTGTGCTTAGGGACTTTGTGAGCTATTACAGATTCTGCTTGGAGAATATATGTTTCAATCCCTATGGAGCACTGCATCAGCACTATAAACTGGGGGGTTTTTGTTCAACTCATATGCTACAGCTTTCGTATTTTGCAAACAGCACTTCAAGTATGGACAAAGAGTTCCCTGAAAAAAACCCCTTGGCCACCTCAATAGAGGTCCAGAGGTCTTCCTCAGCTCTGCATGCAATACGTTGGAGAAAACAGTCTTCCTGAAGTTTCTGGCATGTTGTTCTTGCACCCTTGGATCTTCCAGAGGGAAGCAAAACAGCTGAAAAACTTGAATGATTCTGAGGCATTGAGACTGTGTGTGACTGGGCATTGTGGGCTACCTGTAATGAGCTATGAACCCCTTTCTGATAGCTTCTACATGGCATGGGCCTGAAGCTGTCACCACTCGCTGAGTGTGAAATAAAGGAGCACTCATTTGTTTCCTCCTTATCTAAAATTCTCTACAGCATTAATCTCTAATAGGATAATTACTGTGGATCAAGATCCACCCTGTAACAAGGCTGGTCCTTAGAACGTGAATAATCATCACTGATGAAATGCTGAAGCAGAATCTATTAAAGCTTCAAATACTTTTATGCTTACAAAAGACAGAGTGGTAGGCTCATCCAGAATCTGGATTTTTTGAAAATCATGCTTAAAGGCTGCTAGCCACCATTAGAGAAAATAAAGTTGCTGAGCCTACAGTCAGCTTATACACTTTTTCTAGTTAATTGATGTGGTTGCAAGAGGAAAATTGTATCAGATGTTAAGCCCACCTGTTCTTTGGTGGGATAGTTCCCATAACTGGGAACTACAAGGAGAGAAAAAAACCCACATGTTCATTTAAACTTTGAGGTTCTTCATTAAAAAGGCTGTACATTAAGCATGGAATATAAATATTAACTTTAGAAGAAAGGTAAATGAGGCACTATTAGGAAAGACAGTGAATAAGGAAACATAGCTGAGATGGATTTGGTTAATACATTAGCAATAACAAAATAACCCAAGTAACGTTACGTTTCCCAGCACTAAGTAACCTTAATTACATTCTACTTCTCTAATACAAACATAGATGCTTACCACGGGGCAGCTACCCATTATGTTGAACATTTTTTATATAATTCTTGGTATCAGCAGTCTATTTTTAAAAGCAAAGTTAAGGTAATGCAATGTTTTGTATTTAGGGTCTCTTCTGGAGTCAGATGCAGTCTCCCACTGATTACCCAGCACTAAGATGAGCCTTATTAATGTGGGATGTTTCTGTGAGATTGGGAGCAGGCTGAGAGTGCTCTCAGGTCTGTCTGCCATCCACTGAAATAGTGTATTTACCCATTTTCTGTAGGTGAGCAAGTGAGTACCAAAATTATGACCCAAGCTCTCCACCGGGTTTTACAGCTTTATATCACCGGGAGGTTGTGGAGAGCAGCAGGGACCAAGAAGGACTGGCTGCTCCCCAACCCTCAGCAGCCCGATCTCAGCAAAACCTGAAGTGAAGGCAAATTGCCGTCAGTTCTCCCACTTGCACAAGGCCAGTAATGCATTTTATGCTCCCGGATGTTGTGCGCGGCGGAGCCAGGGACCCCACTGGTGCTTCCCAGCTGCACTGTGTCTTTTCTCCCTTCGAAGGGAGAAGGGTGGCCAAGCCTGATACTGCTGACTGTGCAGCTCCAAGCATCTGCCATCTCTCTTTAGCAACGGCGTGCTGCCAGTTGACTGAAGACTCAAACCCCAAATGAACTGTTAATGAATGTTAAAAGATAAAGAGAGACAAGGTAAGAGCAAACATGAAACATTTGAAACCATATTCTCCTATGTGCAAACTCTCCATATATTTTGCTCAATGAACATTATTTGTGAAGGGAAAGAGATAATAGCTGTTCATAGAAGTGGCAGTATTTGTTATCACCGTGAAATAAGAGCAAATCCTGAAAAAAGTAAAATTATCTAAATTATGAGAGAAGCAGTTGAACCTCACAGTGCTGACATTTAAAATTGTAAATATTGGAGTGAAGGAAACAAGTGAATAATGCCTTTCCACAAAACACTCCTCATAAGAACTGACATTTTCAGTCCCTATTTTAACACTGTGTTGCTTGTTAAATACTATTGCCACATTAAAATATAAATTTCAAATTTGAAATGTTACCGAAATAAGTCCTCACTACCTTAAGGAAAGATGTTGATGTCAAACAAAATTAACCCACCAGCAAAACCAGCCTCTCTTCTGTTATGCATGGACTGCACAGAACTAAGAAGATATTTGTACCGAGGTAAACAGATTTGGAGTAGGGAGTTATAGTACCCTTCCGGAGGAATCTGCATGTAGTATTGTACATTGTATTTTGTCTGTGATCTATTGAGCCCCTCAGGTGCTGCACATCCAGTTTTGGGCAGTGAATGCCTGAGGTTTATTAATAAGAAGTACTTTTAATATTTATTCTGCTACAACCAAAGTCAGCTTTGCAATTCAAAGGGAATCATTGTATTTATTCCCTCATTAAACAACCCATTTTTCAGCTGGAGACAGGTTTCATATTTTTAAGTGTTAATATTTAAAATTAATATCTTCTTACACTGAGGATGTTACTTACTGATTACAACAAGGATCCAGCTCAACTGGTCAAGTTACTTCACGTATCTCTGAGATGTCAGCACTCATAAGATGAGATTGATAATACTTGCCTCCTTCCTGCAAAGATGAGACAAGGTTTATTAGGTCTTTATAAAGTTTAAAAGTGAAGGATATTGTTCCTGTGATGTGAGGAAGATTTTGTTCTTCCTCCTGAGCAGCATAAGAGTCGTGTTTTGCGGTCTGAGGCTGGGGTGGCTGGGCTTTAGCCTATTGACCCACTAATTCACTCAGACGTTAAGGTGAGATAAGCAGCGTGTAGCTGAGCAGTTAAACATCAGAACTTCTACTGTAAAGGGTAAAAGTTGATGCCAGATTAAGTAGCTCCCATGAAGTTTAGCTCTGGCACCAAATAGTGCACCTCAACAGGGGAGACAGATCAGCTCTTTCTGAGTTTTCCTGTTAGGGATGACTTTCCTCAGTCTGTCACCACCCTGAAAGTGAAGGTCCTGCTACTGTGACCTTTTTAGGGCTTAACAGAATTTTTAATTTTTGTATTCATTCTCAGGAATTATTTGCACAAGACTTTACAAGCATGTTGCTTTCAGTGAAGGAGGCGTGTTTGTTTATTCTGATTGCTTTTGGACTTACAGACCTTTTCCAGCTCAACAGTTATGTCTGAATTACATTCCTAATTCCAAGCTTAAGCAAAACAAGCTAATTGCTAAGAGATTTCATGTACACAGAGCTATTAATTACAATTAGCCTGTAACACACAAGAAGGTTGACAGAGATTAAATTTTGTTATCTGGCCTCAATCGACTCACATGGATTGGGGTTGTAAACTTTTATTTCCCATCACATGACTTCTCTCTATATTCCTTGGTAGTCAGCCTTGAAAGACACCGGTTATAATCTACAAGCTCTATTAAATTTTCATAAATATTCAACTTTGGTGGTAATTTGCAAAGCCCCCTGTACTTGATGTTCTCTTTCACCCTGGAATAATTTCCCTCAATAAACACTGATGAAAATGCAACCAGAATTAATTGACACAATTTCTCTTTTTCATTCTGAGAGTAGTCGCTCTCGGTTTTACTCCGTTTGCACGTGCCAAGGATCAGTTGTCTCAGAGAAGCACTTACTCTGCCTGAGAGAGAATCTCCCTGTTAACCACGCCATCTTTCCACAGGCATCTCTGTGACAATCTCCTCAAGTCATCCAGAAGTCTTTTGCCAGCCGTTTTCTTATTCAAGGATTGCATTAACCTTGTGGTGGAAAACCATATAAAAATGAAAGCTGTTGTCACTGCTAGCAATCAAGAAGCCCTCCTTCCCTTTCACACAACCCTGTAACTTCCCCGTGAAAAGATGCTTCCCAGAAAACAAAAATGTCTAACTCTGTTTTAACCAGAAATATTTAGGAGTACTTTTTTTGAAAGGTACTTTTTAGAGGTTTAGTTTTTCTCCAAGAGCCGTGGTATCAGGAGCATCATCATGAAGTTTGGCAGTGTTTCATTTCTCCTGAAGAGAACTGATAGCACTGATCTGACTCTAATGAAAGCCCACCCAATATTTAGTGATACCAGCTTCACTTGCTTAAAAATAATGGCACCAACTGCTACCTTGCTGAAATTTTTTACAATATTTGATATAGAGACTTCAAAATAGGAAGATAATGTAAACGTATTTTTGTTACGCTTAACTTTGTTTATGATGGCATTAGGTACACAGAATACTGTCTGCAGACAGGCCTCCAGCTTACATATTATTTCCTTGCTCGAAGCTCTCCAAAGATTAGTGAGGATGTCAACATCATGCTTACACAGAAGCAGCCTCCAGGGCCAAAATGTGACACTTAGAAGGTCTGAAATTCTACAGTAAAAACTTCTTAAACATATGAGTGTGTCACTTTATTAAAAAGCATTACCATTATATTAAGAATTGCCAATGCTTTCTGTTCCTTTCTGTTTTACAGGAAACTTGTCACTGTGCTCCTAAAGATTCCTGGATTTCAGCAAGTTTTAAAAGCTTCTCCGCAAAATTTTCCAATTTTGTACCCTTCTATTTGCCAGGCAGTATTCCTGTCTTCCTTTTTTCCTGCAGCTGCAGGAGCCAACCTGGTTGCCTTAAGTTTGCAAGAGCAAGATTGTGCAGAGGTAATCAGACAAACGAACCTGCCAGGGAATGGACAGAGTCAAAGAGCATCAAGACAATTTCTGTGTTTGGTTCTCTCTGACGGCTGCAAGGTTCTGCCGAGTTCCACCTGCCACGGGAATGAAGATGCCTGTGCACCATGCAACACTGGGCTTGTTGTTTGTCGGTTACCTGTGATCAAACCGTAAGGAAAATCAGCACTGAGTCATTTCAGACTTAAAAAAATTTACAATTTCCCTTTTTTTTTTTTTTTGTTTTGTTTTGTTACTGGAATTGTATAGCAAACTAATCTATTCCCTATTGATTGGATGTTCAAAGCAAGGCCACAATTTTACCATCCAAAGTTGTTTTTCTTTAAAATTAAATCCTTAATACCAGGTGTTTGGAAGTATTTAAGCCTTGAAGGAAAGGAAAAGCTTCAGATGCTTTTGAAAATATAAGCAGGCTTCTGTATTTTTTACATGTGAACCAGCAGCCTCTTTTGTTGGAAAAGGTGCAGGGTTCAGTCTCTTTGCCCCAAAGTTTCTAGACCAGGAGATAAAGAAAACAGCAGGGCTCTTCTGTCTCATTCATCATTGGGGGGGAATTTATGCTTTTTTAGAGAGGTACTGGGCCATGAGGAGGTGTAGTGCAGTTAAGAAACATGAAGAGATGCCTACAAAGATACATATAGGGATCAGTCCAGAGGGATTTACTCCACAGCCAGACTGGGAAGTGAGATGCCAAGGCAGCAGTTGTACAGAGAAGCTTTTTTTTCTTTTTCTTTTTTTTTTTTTTTTCCTTCAGAGTGTAAAACTTCCACATTACCAAGCAGACACAGAAAAGGAAGTAGAAGCCATGCCTTGGGTAGTAGGTATTCACAGGTGAGTGGATCCGAACCAGGGATTTTCTGTGTCCAGGGGATGACACAGGAGCGGGGAGGTGAAAGGAAGAGGTAGAACAGCCCCCCCTCATAGTCGAGGGTGAGCATCCTTCTTCCACACAGCAGCTGTAGGATTACTATTTAGTCTTCAGAGATACAAACGTGGTCAAATATAACTGATACGATACAATAGTCTAATTCCAAACCTCCTGAAGTTAGTGGGATGATTCCCATAAATTTCAAGGGGGTTTTGCTCAGCCTCAGAGGACGGGATTTTTCCCAAGATATTTAGATGCCTCATGAGATTTTCAAAAGTATCTTAATAGATTAAGCATCTAGTTGGCACCTAATTTTCCTTTCATTAGATTTTCTTTTGAAAATGTGATGTCTGGGTGCCAGCTGCCTTTCCAGGGATGCCAAGATCTCTGAAAACTGGACTCTTAGCAATTTGCCCAAGAGCACGTGGGGTGTCAGTGAGGGAACTCAAGAGCAGCAGCTCTGCAGGCTGCTGGCTGAGGCTCTCGCTTTGAAGCTCGCCTGCTCAGCCCTGGGCATTAATGAAATTTCAGTGCACAGGTACGGCTGGTTGACATGATGATTAAAAGTAACTGTAAATAAAGATATCAAAAGTAATTCCTTGTCCTCTCCATTCCGCATTAAGTTTTATGGAAGAAATAGCACAAATTTGTAATTATTACTTGTGGAGGAAAAAAAGGAAAATCTTAAATCCATTTTTAATTTTGGCTTTAAAAGTCTGAATTAATTTATTTTTATCTCCTCTGGAGGTCTTTTTTTATTTTCCATAGTGGCTGAAAACTTCCCGCGCATCATATTTATTTCCTATTTATTTTTTAAATCCCTCCTTTAAACCCATGTCCTATTACTCCCTCTTATTTTTCACGGAAATTTCTTCCGTGAAAAAAAGAGGAGCAGACAGAGTTAGGGTAAAGGATACCACTTCATTTAACTTGGCCTCTGCATGGACCTACGTATTTGTTTATGATTTGCAAGGTTTCTGCTTTTATCCAGGCAGAAAACGGTTGCTAAGCAGCAGCATCCCTTTTTAAAAAGCAGAGCCAGGGCCTGATCCTGCACTGACTTGTGCATGTGGTTATTCCAGGGCTGTGCCCAAGGAACAGGAGGAAGGTAACTTATACATACCTCCCACCTATGCACTAATATAGGTCTCTGTATAACTCACAGAGGTGTGTGTATACATATATATGTACCTACAGAGATAAAAAGAATTGATATTTGCGTTCTTGTATGCATTTTAGTGTCCACAGATAGAATTTGACTTAAAAACTAGTATCTGCCCCCTTAAATGAATTAATAATTGCCTAAACTACGGTGGCAGCATGAAGCGGGTCCACTGATTTTTGCCTTAGAAAAATCCATCATAAAAACCTGGCATCGAGTTTGGGGGTTCTTTTGAGTGTCTCACCAGACTTCAAATACAAAAGTGAAAAGCTTTGAAGTAAACCAGAGAGGTTCGTAATATATACAAGAACTATCAAGTAATGTCTCAGCCTTTCTTGCGTTGTCATGCCCCTGTCATTATTTTTAATAAAAATTACTCATTTGTTGAAATTTATGCAAGTGTGCGAGATGCATGAAACTGTAAAAACATTTGGCAATTTTGCTCATTAATCCTTCACTGAATTTTTATGTTTGCTCTTGAACACAGCAGTCAGGAGGATGCATGCTGTCCTCCCAGCTCATAAAACAGACCAAAAAGCTTAGAAAGATGAGTGCAAATATAGAGCTTTCATATATTTATCATACAAATATAATATGATATATGGATATTGTATAATTTTATATGTGCAGGTGATGTGACTTCAGCAAATCCAATCTGAACTGCTGGAAAGCCACTGTTTCCACATAGTACCTAAGGCTGGTGTGCTTTTAATCTTCAGAGTGTTCATACACTTTACCTAATTCTCAGTATTGCTCTCGAGAGGCAAGTCGAGTACCTGGGTGCTGGTAGAGCACCTGGGAAGCCAATGAATGCTCTGCAGGGCCTTTTCTAAACCCCTAAGAGGGAGTCAGATTAAGGAGAGGTGTTATAAATTCCTCTCTCCATGAGCCTTGCAGTAAACAGGCCTGACTGCAACCCATAAACCTCATAAAATTCCCTGGATCTGACAAGGATTGCCAGGTGACTTGGGAGGTTTACCCACATCTTGCTTTCTTTGTGTGTATAACGTACCCTGGCTCAGCTCTGTGGGCAGCCGGGAGATACTGTGATAACAAACACCCATGTGCCAGACCGCCCCACCTTGGGATCACAGCAGGACTACACATGGTCACACACCTAGATAACTCTTCAGATCACTGTGCTCTCTCTTTCCTCCACCACTGTCTGCATTCCTGTGGCAAATCACGCAGTCACTAGTATTAAAACACCAGGAGCTGAACATTTTCAAGCATAGCCACAATGTCTGACAAGGAACAAGGTCATTTTTAAAACAAGCTTCTGCCACGCTGTTATTTTTATAAAAAAAAAAAAAGAGACTGAGTGAATGGCCGAGAGGACTGCAGCTTCTTTGTACCACTGGAGAAGTTCTGGGCATCAAACAAAGGCCATGGCCACAGTCTTGTCCAACTGAGCCCCTGTGTGCAATCCCAGCAGCCCAGAAGAGGAATGAGATGACATTGCTTCAGAAGAGCACAAAGAGTTCCCTTTGGAGGTACACCCAGGTTGGGTTAGGTCCCTAGTGCAAAAGTTGGAGCAAAACAAAACAAGGTTCAAAAGCAAATGTTCTCACATTGGTGTGGCACGAAGACCAGGTAGTTATACCTCTGTTCAAAGTACTACAGAAAAAAGCTGGTCTCAATAATCAGTGGTTGTTTTGCTACTCCAGGTGGAATTACACAAGATACTTCAATGAGCATTTCAGTCTCACCCTGTACCTGTGTTTATTATTTTTTCAGTCTACCCACCTTCATAGGCTTCACTAGTTAATTAACTCTATATGAACACATTGCCACAAAAGTGGGAGCGTAGTCTCAACTTCTCAATTTTCCCACTGCTGCTAACATGAATTTGCTTCTGCAAGGTGTTCTACCCACATTTTAACTACTCTGCTGCCTCACTTGGTCAGAGAAGGTCTGGGCTGCCTGGTTATCTAAGCCCTCCAGCAGCTGTGTTTTACTATTGCTTAAATAAGGCAATTCTAGTACCTCCAACATGAATTTTAGATGTATGTGACCATATATATTACTTCTCTGGTATTCTATAACATTGTATCAACGTCAGAGTTTAAAACAACTTCACAATGCAACCTTCTTAGCATATGAAAACTTAATGTTTTGCCCAAATCTCCAGTTCTTGGGAGAACTTAGTGCTGTTTCTCTGTGGTGTTGAAAAGCAAAACTGATTTAAAGTATATTTTTAAAAAGTCAGTGGGAAGTTAAAAAGAGAAGTCATATACATGACTCACGGTCCTGGAAACAGCTGTACTGCTTTTGGTGACAAAGGGCTGGTTTTATGCCTTATGTAACTTCAGGAAAATGAATATGCAGCAAATGTACTGAGCCAGAAAGGAATTTGACCCAAAATTTTAAAGATAATACAAGCTGTAAAATCTTATCTCTTTAAATGAGGGTTCTTTGTCCCTCCAAGTATCTTCCTTTGTGTCACATCCTGAGGAAAGGATGAGCAATGGGTTTGCAGTAGATGGGTCACTTGGGAACAGCGTAGATCAGAACAGGTTCAAAGTTCATCACTGCTATATCATGAGGGTTTAACAGCATACGCTATGGTGGTCAATAAAAAAATGCCCAAACTCCAAGTTGCACTCAGCCTAACTGCAGACATATTCATCAGAGATAAAAAGGGCTATATGGTACATCTGCATCTGTACAGCAGCTACCTTCTAAAAATGTTGGACCATGAGAGAGCAACCTCTTCTTCAGTACGTATTTGAAATGCGTATTTTTGTGCCTGTAGTTTGTTTCCCAGGACCCCTAACAATGTTTTATTGTGTGTTTATTGGTACAGTATTCTGTTCACATACTTTTGGGTACTGTACTACTCCAAACTAAAGCAAATCCAAATATCTGAGATATATATTTAACAACCCCAGGCCTATTTATATAGTGGGTATAAGAAATGCCCTTAGGCAAACGGTCCATCTCATTCAGGTTTCTGCCTCCAACGGTGACAACAGGAAAACGCTCTTTTAGAGAGCAGCCCATGAGCCCAACTGCTTTTTGTGGTCCCTCACCCACAGCTGTGTGAGGGATGTTACAGGATCCACCTCTGCTTATTCCCTGCAGTAGGTATTTATGTACCTGTCATCCACGAATTTGTCTAATTCCATTTTAAATTGGCTTCCATCACCTCGTGCGGATACAAATTTTAGAAGTTCATTAGAGGCCTTGTAAAGAAGTACTTTCTTCAAAGTTTTAAACCTACCTCTTACTTGTTCCTACAGATGCCCCCTACTACTGAAGGATTTAGCAAATAACAGTTCGTCATGCACCCACCGCCTTCATTACTCTCTACTGATTTTGCCCTACTGATAATAAAAGAACTACAAGTAGCCACTTTATGATACGGCACTGCTTCTGCCTTCTCCTGGTCATCTTAAATATCAAGCCAGTCATATCTAGGGGTACACCATACATAGTACTACTATCCTGATATTGTAGCCCATTGTACGTCGGCTGTAGTAGCGAAACTAAGTGTAAGAATTGCCAGCCAGCTGCCTATTCCCATGCAAACTCAATCTGTTGAATGATTCAGGTTGAAAAACAGAAAAACCTTCTCAGAAAAAAAGTTGTTTCTTAACTTAGGTAATGTCATTCTCCTGCGTTACAGCATGTCCCAGCAATTAATTGCATTGGAGTGATGGGAGGTGATAAAAAGCAATGGTGAGGCCGTAGGGGTTCCTCTTCCCAACTGTTTGTTTCTTCAGCTGGATTGGCAGAACTACAGCAACAGTGGTAGCATATAATGGAGAGAAACGTGTTTGCCATATTTCTGTTTTGTTAGAAACAGACCCAGATGATCATGAAAACACCCTCTCCTTCCTTCATTATGAATGGAATTACAGATGATTGTAGAATATATCCCCTTTGCTCTTTTCTTTAACCCTAATTTGCAGAACCCCATAACTCCGTGTCTAACAGAGGTATGTGCTGAAGTGCTTCTCCTATCAAACCTCCCAAAGTTACTGCAGGTTTTGGATCTGATCCCGAAAAACAAAAAACTCATTCCAAGTAATCTCAAAGGCTGTGCAATAAACCATTGTAAATTGTCTCCGCTGTTGTGCAGTAGAGTCCTGTACAAGCAGCAAGCAAGGGATCCCTTCTTGTGACAGCTGGTATTGCCATCCCGCCCCATTCTCCTGAAGGGAAAGTTAGTACAGCTGCAGCTTGTAACTCTTCCTCTTTAGTTCATTTTCTGTGTTTCACCCATTTGAATCACACATCCACCACCAAAATTATAATCCCCTGAGAGTGAAGCACACCACCTATCCACAAGCAGATGGCAATGCCATGCCAGTCCCTGAAATCTGCATCCAGCACTCCCAGGCCCACAGCATGCAGAGGAGGCAGCAGGTGAAGGATGCAGGATTATTCCGCAGAGCTGACTTTCTTCAGCCACACAGGCTCAGGACACTTTTGCCCTACTGAGGAAAAGTTTTCCTGCCGCCTGATCTCCTGCACAGCGCAGGCGGTCTGAGATAGGAGAGCAAGTGTTTCTGCATCTGTCAGGGGGTTTGTGGAGGAATAACATCTCACTTCATCAGCTGCTTCTCTGACCTAAACTCTGAGTAAGGGAAGGAGGCAGCGAGGAGCTTGGGAGCATGCAGAGAGCGCTCAGAAATGAGAGGTGTTAAGGAGTTTGGTAATAAATGAAGGGTTTCAGGCAGTGGAGCCGGAGGTGTGCCTGGGAATGTGAATGGAGACTGGGAAAAATGGCTGGGGATGACAATGAGCTAAGCAAGTCCTAAAGTAAGGAGGAGTCAGGAATGGCAAAGTCAAATTGGTCAAGAGAGTTTGTGGATGAAGATGAATCAAATGTGTAGGTGGAGAAGGGTAAAGGAAAATGATGAGAGGGCTACAGCTGAAAGCAAAGGTGTGACAAAGCGGCAAATGATTTCTCCTTCATTCTGCCTCTTTGGTTTGGTTTGGTTTTTTAATTCAGAAATTCTGGAAATCTTGAGAATATTTCCTTCTTTTAATCCCTCCACCAGACTTGTCACTATGATCATGCCATTATCCATTCTTGCACCAAATACAGTTTCCCAGTCCCAATGGTTCATTTTTCAAAGCAGTAGCTAGGAACTACAGGAAGATACTACAGCAATACCTGCAGTTAGCCAGTTATTTTGGCCATCAGCCTTTGCAGATGACTTAATAAATCTCCAGTTTTTAATCTTATCCAAACGATAATACAGCTTTCTGGATATTTCCTCCGTAAGGTCATGCTGGGTTATTCATATTCGTAAGGTGGTCCTCTTCTAAATGGTTCTATGGAAGAGAAAAAGAAGCATACACGCATGAGTCACATTATTCTTTGCATCACAACAGAACAATAGCTTCAGGGTGAAAGTGTTGATGTAGGACTTGGGTGGTCCAAATTTAACTCACAATTCTTCCTTTGTAACTTGAACCAATGGCTTAGCCTTTTTGAGTCTCAGTTTCTTAAACTGTGAAATGAGGTCTATAAATCTGAATTGTTTGTGAGACTACAATCATTAATCTCAGTGATGAGATCACATATTAAAGTGGGGAAAACTTCAAGAAAAGTAACTATAGTAGAATTCCAAGTAATGACAGGGCATAATCCTGATTTGCTCATAAAAAGGGAATGACTAGAAAACCAAAAGAGATCCAGCTTTCACCTATGGATTTGAAATGCGTTTTCCTTCTCGACACTGTGGCTGTGACTTTATAAATAGTTATGCCGCTTCCCCTTTCCCATCAAACATATTTTAGATCTCATTCATTTATAACCGAAAGGAAAAGATAAGGCATCCCATAAAATATCACAAGAGTAAAGCCACTGGTGATTGTTCACTCTCATGGAGAGTCTGTAATTTATCACCTTGTTTTTAGCCAAGTGCCATAAAAGCCGACAAGGAAAATTACTGAAGAAAGGACATTCAGCAGACAGACAACAAATGGACAAGAGAAAACAAGAGAAATTAACAAGAGGCCAAAATTAAGAGGTGAAGATAGATTATCTGTTAACTTATTTTGGGGAAATGAAAGACAACGTTCTCCTTTTTGTTTCAGAACTTCAGGTCTCAGTGATACAAAATGAAAATGTTTCTTTGGACTGATATAAAATGATCATCTGCTTGCTTTGCTCTAGTAACTACTGGAATTCACAAAAGCTGAATACACACTATATATTTTGGAGCGGGTGTATGGTTTTTTTGGTCTGTGTGTATTATCTGAACCCTGCTTGTAGAAAATCACTAGTATCTTTCTCTCTTTTTCCTAAATACACACCATTCCTAATGTTAGAGACTTGCATGATAATTAAAAATGTAAAATCATAAGTAAACTGTGCTGCAATTACTTGAGTAATTTGGTTCAAATCAACTCGCTGATAGGATGAGTGAAGTAAATGTTACTAAAATCTTATTATTTCACACAACTACCCAAGGGGCCAGTTCTTGTTCCCACAGAGTTCAAAGGTAAATATGCTTTTAACTATAATAGGAGTAGGAACTTCATGTTGACTGGTAGGGATGGCTGAAGAGCTTTGAAGCTGGAACAAAATACACATGGCTATCACACATTAGTAATTATCTTGGCACCATAAACATTTATAGATCAGCATGTGACAAACTCTTCATCTTCGGTATGATAATAAAGTAACTGAGTCCTTAACATGAGGGCCAAAATACAGTATTTCATCTTAATAAAACCTGAGTTTATTGTTTAACTTCCTCTCCTAAGTATCCTGGTACTTTAATATAGAATACAGAAGAATGGCACTATGCAATGCACATTATAGATAGATAGATAGATAGATAGATAGAGAAATAAGCTGGTCATTTCACTGTACTATTTGGCCAGATAACGACACTATTAATACTCTAGTGTAACACCAGACAGCCTGTAGCAGTTACGGTTCTCTGTGCTAAAACAATGGAGCCAAAAATTGAGACGTATGACCTTATAATGGAATTTGCAGTCCTTGGGAGAGCAGATATACATGACACTGAGTGTACATTACACACTCTTGTGGCATTTAGTTCATTCCCATCAGCAGCCATCATGCTGGAATTTTAAACCTCTGCAGCTTTTTTGTCTCCTCTCAAGGCTGTGCGGCAGTTCAGATCCTTGAAGGGACACTGGTGCTGCAGGAAAAGCATTTCTTGCTCCAGATGTGCTCCTTTACAATTTCCCCCTGTAAACCTTTCAGTGCTCGTCCTGTTTACACTTGTGTGCATGTCTTCAAAGTGCACAGTATTTTGATTATGCAGATTTTCTGTGACTGCATTACAAGGTGCTGGCAACTTAAGGTTGCTTCTGTGCATGAACTGATTCCTGATTAAATCAATATGTGGGTTGACTAGTTCTAAAATAAGACCACTTTGTTCCTGTTTACCTGTATTTAAATTGAATATTCTTGTTAAGGAGAAACTTGTGGTTACTTGTGTCCTTTTATTTTAATGGTGACAATTTCCTTAAGTATAAACAGGTCACACTACAGATATTAAATACGAACATTTCCCATTTAAATTGTCGGAGATTTGCTCATATTAGCATTGCAATCAGAAGCTACCAGCCAAATATGGAAAAAAAAAATCAAAGCTGGAAACAGTGACCTGCTCCACTTTCAAAGGAAGCATGCAAGCAGAGAGCCCTCAGCTGCCTCAGTTACCCTTTTAGCCCCACCATTAAAGTGAATCCCACTACAATAAGGACTATAATAAGGTACTTATAGCCCTGAGCTACTGAAGCATTCCTTGCACAGCCCCTGTCCCCCAAATCCCTTCCGGTGAGCCCTAGCCTCTTCAAGGCTCCAAGGAGAGAGCGGCTCAGGTCACAGGAAGTTACGGCCCCTGCAGAACACAGGAGTTACGGGCAGCAAAGATCCAGCCCTTTTGCAGATCTTGGGAGGAAGCACTTGGGTTGATACGCTGGGATTACCAGTGAGACAGTCAGGGCTGCACTGGAAGCAGTTTGGTATGGCTCAGCACAACCAGCTGTGAAAATCACAGGCAGTTCTCCTACCAACTTTCAAATATCATTCCCATCGTTTGCTTTCTGCTGCAGCCCCTTCTCGTTTTTCCCGCCCAGGTATTTTGCATCACCCCTAGAACAGCACGCCACGCATCGGACACACACCATATGCTGCACTTGCAGAAGTCCCACAAAAATTCTGATGAGGGTAGACTGCCCCGATTTTCATTTTATTGTATCCTTTCTAGATTCAAGAGTTGGGAAACTTCGTTTCTGTCAGTGTTGTGGTTCTTGCACTTTTGTGATCTCAGGCAAATCTGACAGTTCTCTTCATGCAGTCCACTCATCTGTGAAAACAAACAAACAACAAAAAACCAAAGCATAAATATAAACGAGTTATCTCCTCCTATGCATTGCTATGCTGCTGAATTAATTTACACACAGTTCTGAGGTCTTCAAACAGAAAGTGTTACAGAATTGCAAAGTATCATGAGTCATGTGAAAGAAATCATTTCAACACAAACTCCACCAGCTAAACTCTACCTTCGGTTCAAAGAGATCTCATCTCTGTGCAAGCATGCCTCAGCCCTAGCAAAATCCATAATCTACTGCAGGCCGGCTGTCACACTCATCAGTGGTTTTGGAAACAAATCATACCAATAACTTGTCCCAAATGTTAAACAAAAAATGTTAAACAAAATGAACTCTTGACATTGATGAAATCAAAGAGGATCTATGTATAAGAGAGTTATTTCTTCAGACACCATCAAGGTGCAGCACAATACAGAGCAAGGACACAGTTATAACACATTTCTGTGTTCTTTGGAATAAATTATGAGGTTTTAATATTAATTCTTTGCTCTTGATCAAGAAACGATATAAGCCATCTTTCGCTTGTCCCTCTGCACATCTGAAAAACAACCTTAAAAGAGGCTTTCTCATTAGCCTGCCTTCCTGCTAGCATGGATATACAATGAAAAAGCTTTCCTTTCACAGGCCATAAAGGTTTTTCTACATTTTTTTTTTTCTTTTTTTTTTTTTTTTTAAATGAAGTTAGTCATAGCATTATTGTGGCTGAAACATACAAGCAGAGTTAAAGTGACTTTACTCTTCTGCTTGTGCAGAGATTACAAATGCATAGTCCAACTCTTAAATCAATTTTATTCTCGTTAGCGTAAGATGTTACCAATAATTAAAAAAAATACAAAACAAAACTGAAGGACACTGGGTTCTTCTGCAAAAGCTGAAAAAAAGAGCTTTGCTTGAAAAAAAAGCACCAAAACAAGAGCTTTGGTCCTACTGGTACAAATCTTTGGTCATTGCCTGGAACATTTTCTGAGCTCATGACAGAACAGGATGCTTAATTCTCTTTTATTTTCCCAGAAAAGCAGAAAAATCACTACCTGGTCATTCCTGCACTCACAGCCTTTATGTTAATTTAGAAGCTAACCTGACTCAGAGATGGAGATGACAGATCGTGTGTTCCTCACAGCCACAGGAATGAAAACTGTCTGTCTTGGACTGCAGACATGATCTCCCAATCTGCTAGGATGGCGCCGTGCCTGCTACCAATGTTGTATTCTAGTGTTTCTAATTACAGTCATCGCTTAACGAGCAGATTAGGGATGTAACAGTCTGCAGAGCTATAAGTGACACAGCAGCCTTTTCCAGTTGTGGTGGCATACCAGGAGTCAATGATTCTTTGGCACCAGAGACAGCCGCTGGGACTTACACGTCTCCCTTGCTACCGCTTGCGTGACCCCACACTAATATCGCTTTTCTTTGAGTTTTTGTTTGTTTGTTTGTTTTCCAGACATTCCAAGTGCTACCATTCTTAATATTTGAAGACATATCCTCATAACTGAAAATCTCTAAATTATTTTTCTTTACATTTTAATTTTTCATTAGGACCATGAGTGAAAGTAATGATGTAGTTTCAAGGAGGGGAAAAAAAAAAATGGAGCTACCAGACTGCAGCAGAGCCAGCAAACATATTTTGTGAATGCAACACCAAGGACAAAGAGTACAAAGCTCTAACTTGCATGCACAGTCAGAATCTGGCAGAAAGCTTAAGGGTCACAAAGGCAAACAATTTAAGAGCAAACTGTTTTACAGCCTTTTATTGTAACACTCTGAACAGGATGTTTCAGCCAAAGAACCTATTGTCCTTATAGAAGCAAGAAAGATAGACAGGTGTATGGAACAAGTCAGCGGTTTTATAATGAACAAGTAGAATGTATTTGCAAATATCACCACCCAGCAACCGTAAATTAATACAGCTAGAAAGCATGGGAGAGTTAATTTAATTTTAACTAGGCTTCCAGTCCTAAGAACCAGTAACAAAATTCCGAGTTCTACAGGAAAGCCACAAAGTAGAGATTTCTTTTAAGGGCTGATTCCTGACCCAGCTCTTCAGAAGCTCTTGAGCATGCGCAGTCCCACTGACCAGACTTTAAGCAAATCTCCTTAAAATGTCCCACCACATTTGCTGGGGCATCAGATTTTAATATCAAATTTTGGTTTCTTTGCTCAGAGAATGATGACAGGACAGATACTGCTTTATAAACTAGTATGCAGTTTATATAAATGCATCCATACTTTCAAATTGGTGTTCCATCTGGGTTAAAGACTGTTACAGCTGTCCCAGGCCAAGTAAAAAATATCTCGTAACGTAAATAAAGGTAGTATCTCCATGTACAGAATGGATCTGCTGACAGTTGCTGGGTGAGAATTGTCTTGAAAGAGCTGTAAAAGCTATAATTTTTCAAAAATCATAGCTATTTTCTCTATGCAAGATATATTTGCAGTTGGGAGCTCCCATGATGCTTCATCCTGAAAGCTGTGTTTCTGAGATCGCAGGATTGATCATTCAAGGACAGGTATTCAGAAGAAGAGGGCTGGGTTTTTTAAGACATTAACTAGTGGCTCTGTCAGAATCCTCTGTATGTCTCCTATGGACTTAATCCAATGGAATTAATTAAAAAGACTTCTGTTTGCTTAATGGAAATGAGACAAGACATGATTTATAACCCTGGCGTGGAAGAAAGCCTCTGGTTTTCCGTCCAATACAAAAGTATTTGAAATCAAGGAGGGTCACTGCGGTGGAAGAATGGTGTCTCCTGAAATGAAGCAGCAAAGTTGTTTACACTGTTTAAGAAAGATGAACAGAGACTTGATAGAGAACCTGTCTTTAAAATTTAAGGCCACAGCTATTAAAACTGCACCTTTTAATACTCTTTCATACTGCATCTAAATTCCCTTCAATCTTTGCTCCTAAGTACAGAATTCATCCCAGATGATCATCACTTTGCCTAAGAACAGGGAAAGGAAAGGAGACGACCTGCCCTCCTTGGAGTAGCTGTTATCAGCCAGCCAGATGGCAAACGACGTGCCAGAATTTACAGGAAACGTTCCAACACAGACCATTAATTTCAACACAGCCTCTGCACCCCAAACACCATTAAAATGTCACTGCTAAGGATTCTGAGAGCCAGGACACCAACAAAACATGTTCTACACAAGGATTTCTGCAACTATAATGAATTATGAAAAGCCCTTCCCAAATGCAGCAAGGAATGAGTAGTTTTGTATCTGTGATAATTACGGAGAATACAAGTAACTTTCAATTGCAATACACATCTGTATATATTTTAAATATATAAATAATAAATGATGTTTCACTAAATCGCCTTTCACAAAACATTTTGTTCATTCATAAAAACTATTTTCTTTTTAAAAGAAAACCATGGACCAGATCCTTGACTGGTAGCATACCTCACTCAGGTGGTGTACTTCACTGAGCTGGACTAATCTGTGTCCGGAGAGAAATGCTATGTGACACTAGATTTAAAGATATACTATAGAGTGGCTTACATGAAAACAGGTCCTGTTTTTCTAGGACTAACATATTTTTCCATTCATTAATTAGGAAGACTATCTTCCATGGTGGGAGACAACAGGTATGCAGAACATCCAGAGCCTCCACAAGCATAACTTTACTCTTTTTTTTTTTTAAATGTTCTCTTACAAATACTGTTAGAGGGTAGGACAGTTGTCAAACTAGGAGATCTAAGACCTTAATGAACATCACTGCTCTGGTGGCTGCACGTGTGCTAACTAGTTCTTCTGGCTCAGCTCCCAGTAACCCAGTCGTCTGGTATCAACTCAGTTCTACTGGTCCCTTTCAATAAAGTGTTCTTCTTTATAAATCAATTGGGATTTAGCATATGTTTCATTCAGAAGGACTGCAAAGTATCAAGCAAATGGAAATAAAGTTATCTGCATGTTATAGAAGCTTTCGCATCATCATAGGAAATAGAGTCACATCTCAGCTGGAGCAATGGTATTTTAATGATGTAAACTAATTTCATGTTGCTTACAAAGCAAGAAGCAAAGAAAAAAACCTTTTTTTCAGTGGGAGGTGAGTTTGGCTGATCAGAATGCAACTGGCCCAGAGGAGATGCTGCTTGAGCTCCCAGCCTAGGCACCCTTCCCAAAATCCCAAACGTGTTCCCTTGTCACGGGGCTCTACGTTAAAAGAACTGGAAACACCCATCTGTTAACTTTGTGCTGTCGGGAAGATGCCATGCTTGCTCTTTGACATCACTAACAGTGACTGATAAAACTAATAGTGATTCATAAAGACATCTCCTTTCCTAAGAATACCGGAACAGCAGGTTGTGCAATCCTGAGATTTACTTAATTAAGGAAGATCCCCAGCACTGTTTTATTTGATCACAGTTCCTGTCGCTTTTCACCACCTCCCTCTCCCTCCCAGCTTTACGACAAGCGCCTTTGATTAACATGGCCCTAATAAGAAGCTTCATTCAAAAAGAAAGCAGAGAGTGGGAAGGCAAGCACTGAGGTGTGGCTGATGCTTTAAAAACTGAAAGGAGGAGGGACCGGAAATGTATCTGAGAGGTGAGAAGTGGAGATGGTCCTGTTTGCGGCCAGCACAGCGAGAAGCTGAAGAGAGAGCAGGGCCACAGTGTGGGCACTGCCCGATGGCGTATGTCTCCAGAGAGCGGAGGGAATGGCGCGGGCGAGGAATGTACTTACAGCTCGGTGCCTCCGCTCACTTCTGAGGAGGTAAGACCATCACTTGCAGTATTTTGAAGCACTTTCTGCTTGAAACCTCAGAATCATCCAACGTCAGCCTTTTGAAACATGCTTCTCCACCGAGATTCTGGAAGAACGTTAAAGAAATTATACATTACCACGTGTGTCATACACCTTTGAGACACTAAGATAACCTCTTACAGGTTTCTGGCTTCTGAAGCCTCACCTCCCCCACCAAGGTGGCCTCCTTGGAGAGGAGGTGAGGGAAGCGTATCACTGCCTTCCAGCTGACCTTGGTGTTTTAAATCAGAAAGCAAGGAACCTCAGACTTCACCCAGCTCCATGGTTTATTTATTATGATATTGCAGTGGCACTCAGGGACCCGGCCGTGAATCAGAAACCCGTTACATTATCTAGCGCGCAAACACGTAACGAACAGACAAGACTTCAAACACCCCTCATGTATCAGCAGTGATGTTTTAGAACTACTTTGCCTACCAAGATAGGATTTATCGTGAAAAGCAGAGGGGGATATTTCTCATCCAGATGGGAATTTTCCCAGAACCATCCAGGGCACTGGAGCAAGAGGCGGGATGAAGCGCAGCCTGGCCTCCTGCACGCACAGGACAGGCACCAGGGAGTTTCCAGTATTAAATGAGAGATTTTTTTTTAGTTAAATAATATGACACCTTCAACTACAGATCCGAGCGAGGAGAGCAAGTTATCGCTGTGGAGAAAAGGCCACGCCAGGTTTGAAAAATCAAAATAAAATGAGTGAACCTGGTAGGCTCGTGGCTGAGAGCTACGAGTACACTCGCAGAAACGTGGCACGGCAGGGCCGGCGCCGGCTCCTCTCGTCCTCCTCAGCCGCGCCGAGCTCTTCCCGCCCGCCGCCGGCGCCTGAGGCGAGAGGCCCGGGCCGCAGCGCCCTTCCCGCCCCCGACCCGCAGAGGGAGGGCCGCGGCCGGACTTGTTTCTCGGCGGAGCGATGCCGGCCGCTCAGCGCCACCTCTCTCCCGCCTCCCACGGAGGCGGAGGGTTACAGGGCGCAGTGCCGCGCCCGCGCAGGTGGTGTGCGGGATCCTCCTCCTCCTCCTCCTTCTCTTCCTCCTCCTCCTCTAGCGGCGGCTCCGTCAGCTCCGTGCCCGCGCTCCGCTCCCGCCACCCCCTTCCTCTCTCAGCAGCTCCTCACTTCACCCCTGCGCCTCGCTTCACCCCTCCGCCTCGACTCGCTCTCCCTGCGCCTTCCGCTCCCTCTTCCCGGCGGGCTGGGGCTGCGTCTCCGCGTCGCCTTCCCCCTCAGCCTGGAGGCTCCCAATATGAACAGTATCGTCTGCGCTGAGAGGCACCAGGTACGGCGGGGCGGCGGCGGGCCCCAGCGGGACGTCCCGAGCCGTCGGCCCAGATGGGGCCCGCGCCGGTTGTGAGGGGAACGGCGGCGGCGTGGAGGGACGAGGGGGGGCGCAGCGACCATGAGGCCGGGGGCGGCCGGGCCGGCCCCGCCGCTCTTTGTTCCCCGCTCGGCGCTGGCGCGGNGCATAGGAATTGTTCCGAGTGCCAAGGTCAGGCGTTGCCCGCGCGCCTTTCCGAGCGCCACGCTGCGATCGCGTAGCGGCACCTTTCTTAAACCGTTTTTAGTAAAGGGGGTGGGGTGGGGGGGAGGAGAATAGCAAAAATCGTGGACTTGGATGAAGAAAATAGCCGGTTTGGGCTGAAGAACATGTGCTGACAGCTGGTTGCCAATGTCATGACCCTCCCTGTCATCTATACCAGTTCTAGGAAATTGGAGATAATACCGCCAAAACAGTGGCTGTCAGTCCACATTAGTGCTTCTGGAGAAAGGTGACAAGTATGAATGACCAGAAGGGTTGTGGGTTGTTTTTTTTTTGGGGGGGGGGGGGGGGGGGAGGAGTACAGTATTTTCTGCCCGCATGCACAAATTTCGAGCAGCTTTTTAAAATTTTTCAGAACTGCTTCAAGATAGAAAATATCTTCATATTGCCAGTTTCACTGTTCGTCATCTAGGATTCCCACAGACATGAAAAACTGAATTGGTTACAGTTTCATGCAGGATGGAAAAATGTTGATGAAGTGAGAGGCGAGGCATCCAAGTTATTTTCTAAAGAGAAGGATAGCAAGACTGAGCGGTGATAGACTAGTGGAAATTCTGTGTCATGTCACTCTCCGTGGTTTGTGAAGGAAAGGATTTTTCATTTTTTATTTCCAGTGATGGGTATGTAGACACCACATTTATTCTCTTCTGTCAGGGATCTACAAAGTAAGAAACCAAGCAGGATGTGATGCTTTGGTGATGAGATTGGTTTAATTTTAGAAAGCGGATTTTGTAGCCACAAGCCTAACTCCTGGAGCACAGGACACAACAGTCAGGGAATACTTTCCAGTTAGGAAGCAGTACGTTAGCTACCGTAAATAGGTCTAATTTTGTTTTTCTCAGCTTGAGTTCTTAAGGAGCAGGAGATGGTTAAGGAAGGAAAAATGTGCTCAGAATGGGGGGTGGGAGACAACACACAAACAAAAACCCCACCACTTTATTGTGTGACAAAGGTTTGAAGAACTGTGGGAAGTGTGTGTTAGTAGAAAAAAAGAAACCTATGTGGAGGGGAAAACAGGAAAGTGTTTTTAAAGATTAATGACAGATTTTAAGAGCACGTGTGAGGCAGAAGGTAGAAAAAGAGGTGTAAAGACAGTGACAACAACAAAAAAGGTACAACATGGTGGAAAAGGAGAAGAGGAAGCTCAGACCCAGTGTGGAAAAGGGAACGTAATGACTAGTGCCAAGACTCAGCGAAACGGTGTATCAAAGGCATGGGGGAGGATAGCCTTGGAAGTGAGTACTAAATGGGCAGCTGGTGTGTTAGAGCTGAGAGTTGTAGTTGAAAGAGCAGTAACATTCAAGCATAAAACCTACTACTTACAATTTTTTTTAAGTCTACATACATAAATGTGTGTTTGAAAGAGCTCTCCAGGCTTGCTCTCTGTAGAGGACAGTCCAAGTATTACACCTTGGACTGCATATAAAAAATGTTGGAAAATGTCCGTAGTACTTTTTCCTTCCCCTTCAATTCTTAACTGATATCAGCGAATACTCTCTCCCTCTCCCCTCACTGTTGGGGTGGGAGCACAACTGAGGCTGATTTGCAGTGAAATAGAACAACTTTGTTTACAAGTCATAGTTATTAATGAGATGAAATCTTAAGTGGAAAACAACCGAAGAGTAAATATGCAAACCAAAATTGATATAAATTCTATGACTCTTATTTTTAACTCACTGGTGTAAAGAAGTTGAGCCTGTTTAGTGGTGTAAAGTATGTTGATACATATCTTGGTCCATTTTGCCCAAGTGCAAACTCAGACATGAGAAGATCGTGTGTTTTTACCATAAATAAATGCTAGTGTATGAAAGAAAATTTTTGAGGACGTCTGCTTTTATCTTCTGACACAGGTAATGGACTATGAGTAGTTGTGTGATCTAAGTTTCTTCTGAACTGGGCTGTGAAAAGCCAGAAAGCCCACAGCAACTAAAACCTACCAACTGTGGTGTTAAATTCCATTTTTGCTTCACTGGATCATCAAGTGTCCATCATTATATCAACAAGTAATGACTTTTAATGAAAAGATTAAAAGTATCTCCACCAAGTTAGTGTTTTACTTGTGAGTTGAGGAGGCAATACCTTAATCTGACAAAAAAGTTTGTGCAGAATTTGCTTTGTTTTCTTTTTAAATGAAATGCTGCATATAGAAAGTACCAATGGAGTATATTAAAGATGAGAGTTCTCAGGTGGGAGGAAAATGAATACTACCTGTGTGGTTAGGTCATGGGCAAGGTGACTTTTGCCTTAGTATGCAGCTCTGGGACCTGTCGTCTTGGTACCCCGCCTGAGAGCGCAGCTCGTACGTCCTCTGAAAGTGACTCTGCAGTGGCGAGTCCTGGATAACGGGTTTTAAATCTCAGAGAAATTCAACAGTTATCATCATGCAACAGGTTTTTCAAATGTTGGAATGTTTTCTGCAGTGAACAGCTGTTAAAAAAAAAATTGGGATGAACAGATCCTAAACACAAATCTAAAATGTGTTAATTATGACATTTATTTGCTCTTGTAACTGAGCTAATCATATTTCAATAGTATTTGCATTTACAAGATACATGTAAGAGGATAGCGTAGTGAAGGATGAGAAGACTTAGTATCGTTGTTATGTAGGTGAGTCTTCTTACGTGCATCTTTAAATGTATATGCAGTGAACTGGAAAGATGAGTTTAAAAGGGGGCAGCTTCTCTTCTGGAGTCAGTTATGTGCAGCAAATTTATGTGTGTATTATGAGCCATGAATCTTTCATGATTTGGTGGTACGTATATGTAGCAAATGAAAATCTGAGTCTGCATAACAGTATGTGTTTAGGAAACACAATTATTGTTTAAATGGAGCAACTGGGCAGACATTTGAGTACTGACATTACTCTACTTTGGTGCAGCCATGTCATCGAAGCACACCATGGGAATGCTTCATGGTTTCTGGCCTGTCTCGGTCCTCTGCAGAATTACACCTAGCAAAGGCGGTGTCTCCAGGCTCAACACCAGTATTGATCTTTAATATTAAAAGTAGAATGGAAACACAGAGTTTATCTGTCGCTTAATTCTTGCTTGAAAGCAGGCCCATTTCTGACACATATTTTTAAAATAAAAAATTTCTCAAATGTGTTGTTCCCATTCTGGAATACTAATTCTGTAGCTTTAATGTGTTTAAATAATTGCATTTTGATGGCGCTTGAAAACTAATTATTTCAGAGGCATCGGACTTCATACTTTACCTAGTTGACAGTGATCTATGAACATTGCACTTGGCTTAAAAAATTCAAGGTCTTGGAAAATTATAAAATAAGCCACTGATGGTTCTTGGTGTGGTGAGCTAGAAGGGAGTATAAGTAAGGGGGGAATAAAGGTAATGACAAAGTAATTTAGGTGCTTAAAATAATTTAGAAAGGAATTTGTTTGCAGTACCTGTTTATAACATTTGATGCAGAACATGCAGCATTCTTGGCTTTTCGTTGAATTTTGGCTGATAGTTTGGCTTTTGTCCTAGCAGTAGTATACCAAATGGAAACGAATGCAGACAGTGATGACTATGCTTGTGGTGTTTAATGCCATTTTGAGTAGTAATATTAGCCATGGTTCGCACACAACAGTATTGAAACTTTGTGGCAATAATTAAGACGTTGAGATTCCTAGATACTCAGATTGGACAGTACTGTTAGGTGCATAAATGCAGAATGTGTTGTTTAGACCTCAAGCACAAAGGAGGACTTGAAAAGACAAATCTTCCATTTCAATCCAGAATTACTTTGGATGTCCTTTGTAGGTGTTGAAGGTCATAAGCCTGTACACTGGGTGAAGTTGAAACACTGCACTTGAAATAAAGTTCTTCCATTACAGCAGAACATGACAAAACATGCCTAGAGATGTAAACTGAACGAAGATGATTCTGGAATTTAGTTGAAATTGTTTGAATAGTTGTCGTGTAACTTGAAATCTCCCCAGAGTCTCAGTGCTAGTAATTAACAGCAGTCCCAATGAATATTGAACGGGGGAATGCGTAATGTGATGCCCAGCAGACCAGTAGCCTGTTTGGCTGAACTGTGGTTGCAGTATACGTTTAATTTGCTTTGGTAATTACGGACCTCTACCCAGTTAACAAGAGCACTTCGAGAGATCTGGCAGGTGAGAAAAAGCTGGTTTAAAACCAGTGTCAGCAAGGTGGATAATCTGATGTGTGATGTGCTGCTTTCGGCTCAGAATCAAGCAAGTGGTGACCGGGTTGGTCCAAGGCTTTTCACCAAAATGGTCTGATGCTGTACTGATCACCCAGTGCAACTCCTGCCTGGAACTCGGAGCTTGTTTCCCATGATTTTCCTTTTTTTAGATGCCTGCTATAGTTTACACTTGGCTAGGTAAGTCTAGCCATCATGCCTGAATGATTCCTCCAGCAGAAATGGAGGGTTTAAAATCTGAAATTAAAAAGCCTTATGTCTCTTAGTGATAATTCAGTTGTAGATTTGTGGATAGTCTTGATGAAGCATAACTTTAATAGCTTTTTGTAACTTCTAAGTTAATTCATTGCAACACTTGTGTTGAAATAATATCGGAAACATAATGTTTCAGATGAAGTGAATCTGTTTTTAAGAACTGAAAAGCACACAGTTTTGTGTGCTTTAGAAACTCACATGGTTATAGTAGTTGTACCAACAAGAGAAGGAGCATTGACTTCCAAATACTTAGCTAAATAATATTTGGTAAATAGAGCTTGGGTTCCATTTCATAACTTGCCTCTAGGATTATACAAAAGAACATAATTTAATCTATGGACATTTTTTTCCTAGCAAAGGATGCTGACACTAAAGTATGTTGTAGAGAGCTGTAGTCCCTGGGGTACTGCTCCCGTAGCCCTCCCTGCGTTCCGGGATACTACATTACAGACGCACCACTGCTGCTCTGGAGCAGTTGTTTCCTTCTTTATACATGTTTGCTTGTGTCTGTTCTAGCAGCCAGATTTAACTAATGTTAATTCTTTCTACCCGGTTATCTGCTGGCTGAAATACCCCATCTTCAGGGTTGGAAGAAGCTGTTAAGGATGGAAGCGGTTCTCCTGTGGAGCTGGTATGTTGTGGGATAATGCCCCCTGCCGCTCTGGAGAATCAGCCTCGCGCTTGAGCTGCTGATCTACTCAGACACCAAGGGAGGTACAGTTCCTGCCAAAACGATCCCCTGTGTCAGCGCTGGCCCAGCGGCGGGGTCATGAGGCTCTTGTGCCTACAACATAGGTGACTTTTAATTTTTGACGAGGAGAAATGAGCTGCACGTATTTTTAGGAAACCTGATTCCCAGTGTGGCATTTAATCTGTAGATACAAATATAGTTTTGGAACTGTGGTGGGGAACTCAAGTGGATGAAGTGCTCAGTGTTTTCCAGAGGTGGCATCAGGGTCATGGAAAGTTCCAGAGTGGGTGTTCATTGCCTGTTCCCTCCCTGCTGCTCCTCCCCTTCTCCCCTCCCCAAAACCCCACAGCATAAACAGCCCACTCAGAGGCAGAATCTCAGCAAAGTTACCCCAGTCTGCACTGCCAGTGCAGAACTTGACCACAGCGTAACAGATTCTGTTCGTGGGGTAGCAAAGAGATTTTTTTAATCTAAGAAAGTTAGCATCGAAATAGCAGTTTCTGACTTTATAATTTTTTTGGAGGTACCGAGGACTGGAGACATGCCCAGTCATTTCAGAGATGTCCTTAATCCATCTTCAGTCCATTTTAGGCATTCGGTAGAAGAAGGATATAAGTAGATGAGTACAGGAAAAGCAAAAGGTAGGAGGCGTGTGGATTGTTTCTTTTTAAAACTGTGGTTGTTTTTGTTTTGTTACTTAAGAGTTGTCTACTTGTGTAAGCAAGCAATCATGTTCTAGATATAGGAAGTGCTGAAGGTTAGAGTTGGTAAGGAATTGTCTAAAAGTGGAATTCTGCTGTTCTAGCTTTTTCTCTAAGCACTAATTTAGCAAGTTTCTTGTCTCTGTGGGTATAAAAACTGATGGTGGTTGACCTCTCGTTAGGCATGAGAATACATTGGTGTCAGTATGGAAATTTTCAAGCTGTTTTCTTTTTGTGAAGAAAAACTTGTTTCTTTGGGTCAGGAACTTCTGCTGTAAGGCACTATTAAAGTTTCATCTGAAATACATGGTAGTACTGTCTGTTGTCCTTACTTGATAACTTCTCCTTTATTGCAGATTATGATGCATGATTATCACAGAAGAAATTCATGTCTATAGCTCTTAAGGACTTCATTACATCACCTTCAAGCCTGATAGTTTTGGAATCCATATTGCAGCTGCAAAGACACGTCTGTTTTTGCATTTCAACAAACATCTTCCCTACCAGAAGATACTGAAACCGAAGCACTCTGTTTTAACATAGTGATACCATTGGATTATTTTAAGATCTCCCAGTTAAAAATTTACAGTAATATATTTGCTAGGTAAGTTGGTCCTGTTAGCCGTGTATACAATAGTTAATACTTTTGCTGAAATTCTGTGATGTTAAAACCTTGCTGTCTCTTTTTCTAATAAAGCACAACAAATGAAAATGTATACAAATTGATAGTGATCTTTGTAAGTAAGATAATTGTTGCCAGTTTAGGGCCGAATGCTTTCAGTAGTAAGTGAATTTAAAATAAACAAATTAACACTGGAATGATTTCAGGTGGGGCTTGCTATTTTTACTACTGATTTTTGCTATCCACTTTTTTTAATTCTGGGGGTGGGGGGGGGGTTGCTTAGTCTGATGTTCAGAATTTTCTTAAACTTCAGATGGAAATAAAAATTGTTGCTGGTAACATTAGTAGTATCCCACATATTCTTTTCTCTAAAATTGTTGAGGAAAGTATACTTTTGCATATGTTAGCAACTCAGACTCACAAATTTGATTATATTGAATTATTATTTCAAATTCATTAGGTCACCTCAGGGTCATATTTTAGTATTTTTAATTAGCTTCCTATTTGGAAAGTGGACTTTTCCTAAAAATGCTTAACTAAAAATCAATTAACTAAAGAGTCAATTAAATGAGTTATAAAATAGCTTCCAAATTCAGAAGTTTGTTTTCTGAAGTTATTTAAGTTGTTGTAGCTTTGTGATGAATTAAAATACGTGGTTGTTCTTCAGAATGTGTTTAATTCTGTCTGTTTTGTTGGTGCTAATGTTCTTTCATGACTTCCAGCTACTCTAAAATATTTAAGTCATTACTCATTAAAATTGAACAAAAAATTTTTTCTATACCTGTCCCACTTCACTAGTTACTTTAAATTCTCAGTTCTTATTTTTGAAGGAGAAAGAAAAATAAAAATGAAGCTGACCAGTATGACAGATTTCACGCAGTGAGCAGAAAATCATGTTGAATGTACCAAATCCACTCTTTATAGAGGGGAATAAGGTTTTGGTGTAATCCGGTGGTTTTCCAACTTGCTCCCACGGAGAGAGTACAGGTTCAGTGTGTGGGTTTGGAGTTGGTACCCACTGAAGTGATGCGGATAAGTTAAAAGTTGTGGCCTCACTCTCCAAAAGTCCTTAATCTAGTCAGTCCAAAGGATTGTTGTCAGCTTGTCAACAGCAGCAGTACTCTTCTAGGCTTTTTTTTTTCCTTTTGAGATGGATTTTTTTTTTTTAATTCCCCATGAATATTTGTTTGCAAACAATGTGTTAGTAGTACTTCAATATTGAAACAAAATGTTGTATCTCTAAACATCGTATGTTCTGTTTCCAGCCAGACCAACACCAAAATGATTCCTAATGGTTATTTGATGTTTGAAGATGAAAACTTCATTGAGTCATCTGTTGCCAAACTAAATGCCTTACGTAAAAGTGGTCAGTTCTGCGATGTCCGTCTCCAGGTAACTTTTTTTCTGTCTGAGTATGATAGTTGAATGCGGTGGGGTTTTTGTTACACTATGTAATACTGTGTGCCTCATCGATAGTGAGGCATGAGAATTTAGAATCTGATTTTTCTGAAAAATGCATATGTTAAAAAAAAACAAAAAACAAACCAAACAACAGGTATACTTTGAGAGAAGCGACGCTAACGTTTTTTTCGGCTGACATAAATTGGAGACTGTTGATTTGAATGTTTGATTTGAACTGTGACTGTACCCACTTGGGTAGGCCTTTATACTATTATAATAGAAATGTACTTTAAAAAAATTCTTACCAGCATGTGGGATTCTTATTTGTGTTTTAAATAAAGGTATGTGGACATGAGATGTTGGCGCACCGAGCCGTGCTAGCTTGCTGCAGTCCTTACCTGTTTGAAATCTTCAATAGTGATAGTGATTCTCATGGAATTTCCCATGTTAAATTTGATGATCTCAATCCAGAAGCTGTTGAAGTTCTGTTGAATTATGCCTATACTGCTCAGTAAGTAGTTTTCACAGAAACTAGAGAGAGCAGATGCTAATTTAAAAAATCAAAATTACCAAGATAAAATTTTTTTAATAGGTTAAAAGCTGATAAAGAACTGGTGAAAGATGTATACTCTGCAGCAAAGAAGTTGAAGATGGAGAGAGTTAAGCAGGTACAGTTCTCAGCTCTTCCGGAAGCCTGTTCTGCTTTCTCAGGCTGACAGCATGATGGTTTTTGGTGTTAATGAGACAAAAAATGATTGTTCTGTGGAAAAAGTGCTCAGCGGATGAGCTTCTTTAGATACTCGTTAGCATTGTATTGATTTGAGCGACATCAGTATGTATCACTTCCACTTGCGTTATCTTTGTGCCGAAGGGTTCTTTCAGGTTAATTTTTGTGTTTGTGCACGTGTATAAGCAGAAGGGCTTCTGAGCCATAGCTGGTTGCATCAGGTTCGTGGAAGCGGTGCTCCGCTTGGATGCATTGAGGGCATCATTAAACTTGTAAATCTGTGGCAGTGAAAAAGGAATAATCCATGCACTCCAGAATATGTTTGGTAGAGCTTGACTTTAGAACTTCCTCTTGCCACAATGAGGATACCTTTGACAAGGGAGTGGAGATTCTTACCGTTACTTGACTGCAGATAAGAGGTTTGAACAGGCGTTCAGTAGAAAAGCATGGGGTCAGTGTATGTGTGAGTAGCTTTTAAACATGCATGACTTTACTTTTAATATACACATATTCCTGTGGAAGGCCGTGTTTCGTTTACAGCTCTAGCGTGGGGGGATGACAACAGACAGTCACCATGCTGCAGTTAGAAAACAGCTGTTGCTGTATGTTGGGATGGATAATTTGGACACATAAAAATCTTGTCTGCTTGTGAACTAAGATGCAGCCTTTTTTCTTAAAGGTTTGTGGTGACTACTTGCTCTCCAAGATGGATGTTCAGAGCTGCATCTCTTACCGAAACTTTGCAAGTTGTATGGGAGACTCGCGTTTGATTAACAAGATCGATGGCTACATTCAGGAACATCTTTTACAGATTTCAGAACAGGAAGAATTTCTCAAACTTCCACGGTTAAAGGTTAGCTTAAGTTTGTAGGCTTCCTTCTGGGGTGTGATTTCCGAAAAGCAACCCAAGGAGCAACTCTTATGGCTTCCTTTTGGGGAGTGGGAAAAGGTGGTGTACGGACTCTCACCAGCAACATGAAAGTTCTGGCTCTGTGTAGTACTCGTACTACTGTGAACCTTAACTGTAGAGCATACAGACTAGCATCCTTTCTAAGCATAAAAGATAACTGCGGTTGTACTTAAATGTGCTTCCTAGTTTCAGTGGCACAGGCTGAAAGCTCCTCGTAGATGGTGTTCTGTGGTAAAGTGAGAGTAACGCTCACTATGTGAAGTACAGCATGCTATAAAGGGTAATACCTATAGAGTAAATCTTCATTTCCTCTTCTAATTCAAGCTTGAAGTAATGCTGGAAGACAATGTTGGCCTACCCAGCAACGGCAAATTGTACACAAAGGTAATCAACTGGGTACAGCGCAGCATCTGGGAGAACGGAGACAGCCTGGAAGATCTAATGGAAGAGGTTAGTCTTTAAGAAAATGGGATTAAAGTTGTTTGTTTTTTTTTTTTTTAAAGTCAATATGAAGGATGATCCCTTTTTCTTTTAATTTTTTTTCTTTCACTTTTTAAACTATGACCCTAAAGAATTTAAATTTTACTGTAGGTACCCCTAAGCTGAGAAACTGGGGGGGTGTTCAGGTGAGCTGAATGAACTGTTCAGTCTGGTCTTCCGCTTTCCTTTTTTGCTCACTATGTGCTGTATAGTAACCTCAGAGTGGCGTGTATCTTGCTTTAGAATTGGGGAGGTGGTACTGAAACTTGCCGTAGATTCTTGATGTTTTCCTTTGCAGGTTTTGCTTGTAAATGCGAAGTAGGTAAAAGCTTCTAATGGTTGTTCCTCCCCGTTGGTTTATCTCCCCATAGGTTTATTAACAAAACTAGGATACCAAGGCTGAAGAACCAAGAAGAAACCTCAAGTGTATTGACACGTACAGAAGCAGCAGTCCTGCCCCAGTTCTCCTAAGAAAATCCGCTGTGGGCAGAGAACGATGATGATGATTTAATGGTGTTTACTTACTCCTTTACAGGATACATTCTTTTAAAAGTTGTGTGTTATTAAATGACTTTACTCATGAATACTAATACTAGATGTAGCCTGGGCAGTGTTTAATGGAAAAATTAGTGGGGAGTCTAAATTTTTAATTGGCTGGAGAAAATGGACTTTACAAAAACCCGTGAAACATCAAAATTTTCCCAGTTTGTTATTATGAGCACAATAGATCTTCAGAAGCACTTGTATAGGCAAAAGTACATGTTGATACTGTCGTATATTCTCAAGTGTATATTTCCTTTTGGAATAACTCATTTTAAAAGCTTTGATCGTGTTGAAATTCAGATGCATTTCACTGAAACAGTTGCATCTGATGTGTAGTTGTGGACAACGGTTTCCTCCAGAACCTTTTGTGTTGTCTTCCCTCATCCCCATACCTTTCTCTTGGAGTCCACTGTTGGCTTCTCTTGAACTTTTTTTGATCAAGTTAAATACGTGTATTTTTCAAAGCAGAAAACTTGTTTGCGGGGATAACGAGAATGCTTGCATGAGATTTGTCAATTTGTGTAATTCTGCAAATTAATGTGCCTCTTGCTTGTCTAATGTTTCTGTGCTGGAAAAACAGTAGAAGTCCTTGGAAAATGAAGATTTCTCTCAAGCTGAGAAAGTAAGGAACCTTCATCCAGTGTTTGAAGATTGCCACCATGACATCTGCTTCCTTTTAGTTTTGTCATTCTGCTAGATTGAGATGAGATGACGAGAAGTATGCTGGCGACTGCCTTTTGTAATCTGCCTGTAGCTAAGTAGCAATGGAGACAGTAGCCACATGGGTATTCTGTTGTTGTTTTTGCAGGTTCAAACGCTGTACTACTCAGCTGATCACAAGCTGCTTGATGGAAATCTGCTAGATGGACAGGCTGAGGTGTATGGCAGTGATGATGACCACATTCAGTTTGTGCAGGTACAAATTGCAGACAGTCTGAGGTAACCCCAGATAGACTGGAGCAGTTTACAGCATACCTGAAGTCTCGCGTACCGTAGCAGAGAAAGCAGCAGTAGCTTTAATGGAGACGTACGTGACGAAAAAGTATCTTTCTTGAAACTGCTGGAGGCAATGATTTAGTCTCTGCTGCTGGTTTTTCAGCAGACTGACTCTAAGCCTTCGCAAAACGGAGTGCTTTAGGTTTGACTGCAAAATAAATCTTAGGCTGTTAGAAGAAAGAAGAGGTAGAAGAGCAGTCAGCTGTAGCAAGTCAGCTGTGCCTTTGTAGAGATATTTGAGAGACTGTACAGAATCGTGGACTGCTTGGCTTGCAGTGGAGAATGGCTTATGCATCGGCTAAATTTTGGCACGGAAAAAGATTCCAGACCTAAGTGCTAATCCTTCAGCTGCCAGCATCCATTTCTTTTGTTCAACTGTACTAGTAATGTGCAAGAGAGATTTAAAAAAAGCAGCAGGAGAAAACTTGTGATCTAGAAACAGCCGATGCTTTGACTGTGTACACACCTTGTGCTTTTTGAGGTGATTTTTTTACTTCTGGCCGGATACAATAATTCTCAACTCCTGAAAAACGTGTCATTTAGCACAGTGGAGGCTGTTTAAGAAACAAAGACTAAACAAGGGCTAATAGATGTAAATTATCAATTGCTTTATACAAATTAGGGTTGTTTAAATTCACTGAATTAGAAGCAAATACATTGTAATATTTTAACTCATAACGGTGGAATGTGCTGATACAAAAGTATGCTGCTTGAAATTTTTAGCTAATGTTTATGTAAAAAACTCTCCATCTCAGAACATGGATTTTAGAAGTGAAAAGAGAAGAAAATGAAAAGCCAGCTCGTTTTGCAGTTTCTTAATTTTTTTTAGTATGCCTTCAAAGACTTCACCGCCTTTGGGTACTACGCCTTGTAATAGTTGAAAGTTGGGAGGTGAACGTTCAGAAAGTTCATTTTTAGAAATCAGGCCAAGAGTTCTCAGCTTTTTTTTTTTTTTTTTTTTTTTAAATCCTTTCTGATAATAAGAATTGCCAACTTCAAAAATTCTAAACAGTTGAGAGAATTAACACCAGCAAACCCATAGATGACAGTTCTGGACAAATTGTAACTTTTTTTTAATTACAAGTTTGTAGTTTCTGTGACTGTTGAGGGATTTAAGGATAAGAGAATAAGCTCTTAATTGGATGAAGGTTCAGAAATAACAAAAATGCCGTCCGCAGATGAATTGGTTTTCCTGGTGAGCAGAGCATAGCAATCAAACCCTTCTGTATAAGGTTATCTGAGTTGGATGATGTATTCCAGAAGTCTTGCGACAGTTTCCATAGAGATCAGACTCCAGGGAACTGTGCAAGCATTGCAAACTTGATACCGCGGTCATAAACTTGCTGCTAAAGAGAACAGACAGAATGTTAACTTGTTGTGTTTGGTTCTTACGATTCAGAAAAAGCCTCAACAACCCAACCAACTGTGCCGTGTAGGCTGAAATGTGAAATTTGGGGGTCTTTCTTAATTGAGCAAAATAATGCTATGTTATAAATTTAATTGAAGAAAAGGAAGCAGAAATCTCCGGTTAGTGGGAAGTATCAAGGGAGTAAAATCCAAGAAACAGCTAATCTGAGCACAGAGAGGAACTGAGGCGAAATTAATTTGTCTTCAGGGAATGAAGAGAATAGTTAATTCACTTCCAAATAGCATTATATAATTAACTCAAGTTCCAGAAGCAGAGCTTGCAAGAGAGGCTTCCGGTTTGTAGATCAATTCTCTCCAAATGGGTGTAGGTTTTTCCTTGGATTTGAAAACCCTGCTGGTAATGCATACAGTCTTCTAGGAATTTGACTTGATTTCTAGTCAGACAGCAGCAGCATAAAGGTTCAGTCAGAGGATGAAACGAGTACCGAGATAAGACGTAGGGTGGGTTTTGGCCGCTGTTGCTGAGTAGGCAAGATGTTCTGTTGAAAATTTAGGTGTGCTATAAATGATGCTCTGCGGAGGCGGTAGACGAAGCGTTCTCTTGAATAGTTATGTATTAGCTCAGAGAAGCAAAGGTAGAAGGAGGTGTAGTCTCTGGCTAGGTTTCTGTAGCTGCCTTTTGATTTTGCAGAAGAAGCCACCACGTGAGAATGATCACAAGCAGATTAGTAGCAGCTCCTCTGGAAGCCTTTCTCCAAATGCTACTGTTCAGAGTCCTAAACACGAGTGGAAAATCATTGCTTCAGAGAGAACTTCAAGTGAGTAACAGGGGCAGGGTTTGTGTGAAAGATGCTTCTGGTATTGTGTATCTACCGCCCCTCGCTCCCTGGGGATCTCCCTCAGAATCTGCAAGAAATGCAGAAGTGCTTTTTCTTACGGATGATGCAAGTTGAGTAATTGGCTCAGGAATTTGTGGGATGTCTTTAGCATAACTGGGGCCAAACTGGGATCGCTTACATCTCGATTCTGTATCGACAGGGCCATCCCAAATCCTGTGGTGTGTATAACTTACCCACAGTGTCTGATCAATTCACAGAGCTGTTTGCTGTGTGTGTGCAAGGGGACAGTCTCCTAGCATGTCTTCAGATGGCTGTCACATGTCCTTTGAGCACTGTGTTAATCATCTAAAATACCTATTTTCCAGTAATGCTCAGAACCACTAACCATAAAAAAAATAAGAGTTTTCATGCTTAAAAGGGCAGAAGCATCATCAGAAGACCCCAGCTGGCATTCACCTAAAACTTCTGTTATATTGGTGGTCTTTCCTTTTCTCCTGACAACAGGTAACACCTACCTGTGTCTTGCTGTTCTGGATGGCGTGCTGTGCGTGATATTCCTGCACGGCCGGAACAGCCCTCAGAGCTCTCCCACGAGCACGCCGCGACTGCTGAAGAGTCTGAGCTTTGAGCTTCAACCAAATGATATCATAGAGAAGCCCATGTCTCCAATGCAGTATGCTCGGTCTGGCCTGGGCACGGCTGAACTCAACGGCAAGCTGATCGCTGCAGGTAAAAGAAGTAGTAACAATTATTTGTAATATCTCGCTCGGTTTGGTCGGAGGGGACGGCGGCTCTTAAATCTGCAAGATAGATGAGAGTCGGTGTTCTTCAACGTCAAAGCACTTGCTCTTTGGAAACGTGATATCCTCTAACCTTTTGCTTTTAGGTGGATACAACAGAGAGGAGTGTTTGCGCACAGTGGAGTGCTACGATCCGCAGAAGGACACTTGGACGTTCATTGCGCCCATGAGAACACCAAGAGCTCGGTTCCAGATGGCCGTTCTAATGGTGGGTGGTGAACCGGTGGGATGTGACACGGTGTAAATGTGGGTGGGACAAACAGGGCAAGCGTTACAAAAGGGTAGCAGTGAATGTATAGCTACGATAAAGCAACTTCTAAGGTGTCAATGATTTGGATTGTTTGGCACTTAAATGTGAAGCAGGTATTTTATTTTTATTTTTTCCATGTAGGGGCAGCTGTATGTCGTGGGTGGGTCAAACGGTCACTCAGATGACTTGAGCTGCGGAGAAATGTATGAGCCCGAAATAGATGACTGGACTCCTGTTCCAGAACTGAGAACCAACCGCTGCAATGCAGGTAACACATCTGCAGCTGGCTGACCGTTGGTTTCATGTCGATTTAGTCATTTATTAGCTTACTGACTAGTCTTTCCTGTATGAACAGGAGTCTGTGCCCTGAATGGGAAACTGTACATTGTTGGGGGTTCAGATCCTTACGGCCAAAAGGGACTTAAGAACTGTGATGTGTTTGATCCTGTAACAAAATCCTGGACAAGTTGTGCTCCCCTTAATATCCGTAAGTTTGCTGTGTAGTTTGGGAGGGAGGGGGGAGAAGGGCGACTGCAAACCTGGAGAGTTTAAATCCAAAGAAAAGACTGGTTTAAACTTCGGTTGCTGCAGTGTGCCGTTAGCGCACGGCTCCTGTGTAACCCCTGGTGTTGGGTTGCAGGGAGACACCAGTCTGCAGTGTGCGAGCTGGGGGGGTACTTGTACATCATCGGAGGAGCCGAGTCGTGGAACTGCCTGAACAGCGTGGAGCGTTACAACCCGGAGAACAACACTTGGACCCTGATCGCGCCCATGAACGTGGCTCGACGGGGAGCTGGAGTGGCTGTTCATGAGGGTAGGCTTCTGCTCCCCCAAGAAACCTCTTGTGCTTGATGCGTTTTTCATGTTGAGCTGCAAGTAGAATATAAAGCTGTGTTCCTCCTCCTCAGGGAGGAGCCAATACAGCAAGAGCCTGGCTATGCCTCCAATTTGATTAAAAACTATAACCAGAAAACCCCCCAAAGTCTTGTTTTTGTTTTGGGCCATTCCCTCTCACCCCAGATTTCCAAAATGCACTTTCAAAACTTTGCACTTACCCTGCAGTAACTTCCCGTCAGCTCTAATGCTCAAGGGACCCCAAGCAGGTGCCTACTGTAACTTCAGCCCTTGAGTAAGGCAGAGGTTTCCGCAGGAAAACCTCGAGTTCCTCCCTTCTGGCTTGGTTTGTCTCCCCAAAGGCGCTGCGTTCGGCAATGCAGTCACTGCTTAGCAGGAAAACACTCACTCGGGTTTCCTTTTGACAGGAAAACTCTTTGTGGGTGGAGGCTTTGACGGCTCTCACGCGGTGAGCTGCATGGAAATGTATGACCCCGCTAAGAACGAGTGGAAGATGATGGGAAGTATGACTACTCCGAGGAGCAACGCTGGCATCACGACGGTGGCAAACACTATTTATGCAGTTGGGGGATTTGATGGCAACGAATTCTTGAACACAGTTGAAGTCTACAATCCAGAGTCAAATGAATGGAGCCCCTACACAAAAATTTACACGTTTTAAGTGAATTAAATTCCCTTTTCAAACTAACAGGCTTAGTGATGTAATTGTGTTTTAGTAGAGGTACACATGTGAATAGGGTCGGGGAGGGCATAGACGTTGCCGACAGCAACACAGAGCTTTTGCATATTGCATATTAATGTGCTGTACATATTTGTTTTGGAAAGAATATCAAGATGAAGGGGTTTTTGTGTATTTTAGAACTTTGTTTTAGGGGTTTTTTTTAAAGATTTTGAAACTAATGCAAGAGAAGCTAGACTGGGCATATCATTTCAGGAGCTTCCCCCGGTGTTTGTTTTGTCACTTTGCGCGTGAAACGACTTCTTGGAGGGCGTGGTCTCGGGGCAGGAAGCCTAAGGTTTAGGGGAGATCGTTTTTTCATCAGGCCTTCCTTGTTTTCCTTCAGTAACTGGAACAATCTGTAACAAAAAGCCTTATTTAAATAGATATAATGGCTATTTTTTTTATTAAAAAAAGCTGACATGCCTGCCAATACCTTATCTTTTATGATTGCCTTTTTATAACAGTTTTTATATACTCAGCAGAGTATTTTATCTGTTGACATGAAAATGGCAGATGAGTGGTTATTGAAGCAAATGAGACAACCTTGGAGGTGGCTGAGACTGAGCAGGAGAGCTGCTGGACCTGAGCTGCTGCGCTTTCGCCTCCGCTACCCTGTAGTAACCTAGTCCGGTATGCAGCACCTTCCTTAGCACGGAGTGGAGTTTCTGAACTTAACATAGCTGTGACTTTCTAGGACAGAAACATAATTTTTGGCTTCGAATATTTTGAGGAAAAAGCAGCGGGTGCTTTCTGTACGGCTGTTTTGTTACTGTGGGTGAACTAACTAACCTTTGTACAACACACTTACCTGTGGGGATTTTCTTGTGGGTTTGAACTCTTGACAATGAAAATACTCATCTGGTTAGTCTTAAGTTTATTTTTCTAATATTACAAGCTGAAAGTGTGATAGAACACACATAACTTGATTTCGTATGTGCTCATAGTACTATGTTTTAGTTCACTTGATTCACACAGATAAAACGTTGGTTAGGATGACTTGGTGTCTAATGTGTAGTGCTGCACATCTAACTCCTGGTGCCAAAACTAGCACTGACTGCTTGCTGCTGCTGCAAACACATTAAAGGTACCTTCTGGAAATCCTTGCACCACAGGCTGGCTGTGATGTGTCCGTGTGTCCTTTTCTTTAACAAGGCACCCTACAAAGTTAGAACAGCCAGGGTGAAGGGGGGAGGGGGCAGGACAGGTACCTGTCTGGGCGGAGTAGAAACAGAAGGGGTGAAGGTCTCAGAGCCGTTGCCTTGAGCAGAGTCCCCTCCTTCCAGGCTGCTCGGGGTCAGTTTACTGAATGCTCCTGTGGGGTGTTCCAGAGGTGAGGTGAGAAAGGGAAGAAAAAGCCTGTAACAGTGGTGAAAAGAAAGGGCTGGTGCTGCTGTAAGAAACAGTCAGCTGAGGTCCTCAGCACTTGAGGGAGCTGCAGGAAATGAAGCCACCGGCTGTGGCACTAATTTTGGGCCCCAGCACAAGCCTCATTTACTGCTTTGATGCAGTAGGTTGTAGCACACACCAGGCAGCCCTGCAGAGGGGGCAGGAGCACACTACTCCATCTCTACACCAGACCAAGGGGAGGGAGTGATTCTTGCCAGCTGTACAGCTGGGGGTGTCACTGGGAGACAATAGGTGGCAGCGGTCTGCCCCCATGTGTAGGGAACCGGCAAGAGAGCTACCACCCACCCAGCCGCTGCTTTGATGCATCCAGCTCCCTCCAGTCCAGTCCAGCTCCCTCATTTCCACACGGATGGAAACGGCCTTTCAAGGGAGGTTTGCTCCCGCAGTAACGCCAGCACCCTGCTGACTTTCCAGGGCAAGGACTGCATTCAACTTCCATCCACAGTAACCGGGCACAGTGAGACCAGAGCTGACCCGAGACGCTGCCCCACAGAATTAACTGCTGTTTACTGTAACAATAAATTAGATTTTTTTTTTTTTTACAATGAAGATTTTACAAATACATCCAAAAGTTGATATCAAAATAAACACTTGGAGAACTTTGACAGTCATCTCATCTCTGTACAAATACATACATAGAAGAGGTAGCTCAAAAGGCCACAGTAGCATCAAAAATGGCTTTTAGAAAGTTTCATCCACTTCAAGCAGTTGTGGGAAGCAACAAAGAACAAAGTCAGCCTGAGATGGACCGGGAGAGCAGAGAGGAGCCACAGAGAACAACCCTGGCAAGAGAAGGGCGAGGAGGTTCCTGCCGGATAAAGATGAAGGGGGTATCGATTGACAGTACCCGCTGTGGTAAGAGGGAAAGTTTTCGGTTAAGCACACAGACGTCGTTACTGGTTTCACTGCTGTCAGCGGCGCAGAGAGGTTTCATCAAGCACAGTCACATCGGGTGTTCTGACAGAAGCACTAAGAGGTCCAGGACAACACACCTGCATGAGGGTGTGGGGGGGGGTTAGTTGGTGGGTTTTTTTTTTTAAACCAAGCATCAATCCATTCCTTTCCCCATTCTCTATCCTCTCCAAAGCCTTACTCAGCACACTACGCAGGATACGTACATCACACCTGCGTTTCAGTCCTTCACATCCGTGGGGGTAGGAACCATCACAGGCACTTGGCTTTGTGTTCAGCTGCTTTCCTCTCAGAGCCCCGGTATCCCAACACGTTCTTTTGCCTCACTTGGCACATCTCGAGTCCAGCAAAACAAAGGCCTTCCCCGCGTTCTACGCGGCCCGTACCCGACCCAGCTCCTAACACGAGCTGTGGGAACGCACAGCAGCAGCCCAGCACATCTGGTCGCCAAACCTGCTGCAGCAATCCAGAGCCCCCACTTGAGGGATAATTCTATCACCTCGCGCTTCTCAGCAGAAATTCTGAGATTTAACGTACATACGTAACTAGCGGGTTGGGGTTTTTTCCTTCGACTCAAATGCAGAACAGCACCATCGAGAAAAAGGCAGTGGATTTTTTGGCTCCTTGAGTATTTCCTGCACACCCCCAGAGGAGCTGGGCTTCGTCTGGACGTGGAAATTGCAGCCGCGAGCGCCACAGCCCCAGACCTTGACTGAGGCGTCACAGCCAGCCCCTGTTCGTGGCTTCCGTCTGAACCGAGGCGTGGCACTGCTTAACCGTGTGTTCCAGCTGGGCCAGCTGGCAGCATCCGACTTCCAGCCTCTCCCTAGGGAAGAGAAGGTAACAACCATTACCAGGGACACAGACAGGAATCCTTCAGCATATTCCTTTCAAACAGAACTCCCAGGGTTTCCAATACCACGCCTTAGCTCTGCCAAAAGCAGAGGATACTTGGTACCTCCGGCAATCCAGGCCTGGCTTTCATCTTTACAGGGCAAGATGAGGTTTATAGAGAGCTGGTGAAGCACTGCCTGTTCCCAGCTGTATCCCACAACGGCACCCTGCCTAAGGAACAACCCAAGAGACACCCAGCAGACACGAGTTCAGTCTGAACCCAAAACTGAGCCTTCAGCTGATAAAAAAAAAAAATGTTCCTGGTTTTTACTGAACATGTTCAAGCTGAAAGTCAACTACGCATTTCCTGTAGGTTTACGTGTTGCAGACAGAAACAAGTTCTGTCCACAGTCAGAATCTGATTTGGGGCTTCTGGGATAATCCCAGTTGGGTTTGCAGCTAGTCCTGCTCCTCTCATGCTTGCCCCACATCTGCAATTTCCCTGATCATCTGCGGAGCGTCATCAGTCAGAGACAACATCTTACAAGCCTGTGCTCCTACAAGTTAAATATTGTTTAAATTAGCTACTGCCAAAGGGCCTTGTGGTCACATATTCAATATAGGACACCTGCACTGAGAAAATAAATACTCTAAGAAACATTTTTTCGGGAACAAAACACCCCAAGCGTGCCTTTACAGCAACCACAGCGATTCCTGGTTCGGACCATATAGCGGGCTGGCAAGCACTGTTGCATTTTTAAATAGCAGCCACTCTAGGTCAAACTAAACAAATGAAAAAATGCCAGAATACCTGCTCTTGGTTTTCTATTTGAACTTGGAATTCGATAGTAAAATTGGTTAAATGGTAAACAACAAGAAAAAAAAATTGACCTAATTTCTATACTTTGTAAACACATTTGCTATTGCACTTGGGGAGAGAAAAAAAAAAATCAACCCCAGAGAAGGCAGCTGAAGTCTAAGAGTTTAAAAACTGACCTTGCGCATACACAGAAATTATTATTTTAAACAGAGATGTTTATGTTCTTGCTTGTACGAGCATGATGTGGAAGAGCGGTAGAGACTCCCCTTCACCCCCCGGGAGGAGGAGCACGCGCTCAGCTGAGGATCCCCACACCCTCGCAACGGCACCCAAGGTCCCGACAGAATAGCGACCGCTCCGTGTGTTCTCCCACGGGCTGTTTCTGGTATTTGCAACCAAACGTAACCTCCGAGGAGCAGCACCTGCTCGGAGGTATTTGCTGCTTTCCTACTGGGAAAGTGGCTACAAAGCTGGAAAGCCATTGCCTTGCCTCAAAATACAATTTAATACGATTTTGAACGAAAAAGGGATATGGCAGAAGACAAACTATGCAGGTGTGTATAAGCCAAAAGGCAATTTCCATCAAACCCAAGAAGCAGCAGTGACTTTTGCTCTAACGCTGCTAAACCCAAGGATTTTATACAAACACCTTAAAACAGCCAACCTGCAACTCAGCAAAAAGGCAGAGCTGCTTTTTGCTTTTCATTGTATTACGTAAAGGGAGTTTTAAAAAATAATCCGCGTTGGAAGGTCATCTGTATCAGCTTTCTTGACAGAATGGGCATTTTGGAAGGTTCCACTCAAACTGCCTTTCATATATTTACACAATGTATTCACACACAAAATAAACTGCTTGAATTCACTGATTTATTAATTACTTTTGTTTCAAAAGAGGAATCTAAACCTGATTACACAGAAAACATTCTGTAACTTCAGTTTTCCAGAAGATACTTTCTCAAAAGACCATTTAAAAGGNTGACAGAGCAGGCAATGGGTTCGATGGCAAAGAGCAGTCTAAACGTACAGCATTTCTCCAGCAACAACCTGTAGCACTGGCACTGAGGAACGTCCATCGAGCGCCCTTCATCAGCTACAAACTGCGCCTGGACTCGGTTTCGACACCGATGAGCGAGGCGGCGCTGGGCAGCCAGTAGTAAGCACACACAGTACTTACTCAGGCTATCGGTTGAGCCCGTGTACAGCAGAGGGGACGCCTTGGCAGAGTGAGCTGTAACCCCCCAGCAGCGAGTGCCTTGGCAGTTTTCCAGAAAAGCTTTTAAAAACTAGCGCAGAAAAACATCTCAGCTGAGACAAGAAGGTTGCGTTGTCCTCATCTCAATTAAAATTTTCCCTGCGTTCTTCTACGGGCCACTGGGTAACAGTTAAAATGGTAAATGGTACGATACTACAGGCAGACTTTTACACCCAAGAACAGTGCAATCAGCTAATTCAAATGTAGTTACTACAGTAAGTAGAAACAACATTGAACAGGTCACGAGAGCTTGTTTCTGCACCCTCAAAAACCACAATGGTGGATACTGGGTTGTGAGTAACTCCCACGGAAACGCGTGTGGGAGCGGGACACGGCTCTGCCACGCTGGTGGAAGGGGACGCGCGGGGCATGGGGGAAGGAAAGGGCTGAGGAGTGCCCTCCCGAGGGCGGTTTGCTGCAAAGGAGATGCTCCAGGTGGAACAGGCAAAAGAGCAGTGTGAAAGTCACACGTACCTTTCCAGCGATCTACTTGGGATGCCCAGACCTCCAACAACGAATTTTCTTAGTTCAGACAAGATCATAGGCTTGCAAAACAAAGTCTGAATAATTCTTTCTACCGCTTACCCTTTACATTAAATTGTCATTTATTAAATGATACAAACTGTTCGCTGCTTGACAGTGAGNAAAAAAGAGAGAGGAAAAAAAAGCAAGGTTGAGTCACACAGGCACAGCCTGATGGCTACCAGACCAGCCTCTGAAGTAATTTCTTCTTACTACACTGAGCACACATTTACACGTGGTGTTTTCCTTAGGCCGGTATTGATGCAGAAGTACATACAACAGCTAGATTTGTTAGGGTCTTTTTTTAATCCACTTGATCAACTTCTTTTAATATATATATATATATATATACATTTAAATGCAATTCAAACTACGGGGTGTTTTTAAAAGGATACACACTATTCCTGCCCAGTCCTTTTTGCTCTCACAAGTAACATAAGCTTGGCAGANACAAGAAGGTTGCGTTGTCCTCATCTCAATTAAAATTTTCCCTGCGTTCTTCTACGGGCCACTGGGTAACAGTTAAAATGGTAAATGGTACGATACTACAGGCAGACTTTTACACCCAAGAACAGTGCAATCAGCTAATTCAAATGTAGTTACTACAGTAAGTAGAAACAACATTGAACAGGTCACGAGAGCTTGTTTCTGCACCCTCAAAAACCACAATGGTGGACACTGGGTTGTAACTCCCACGGAAACGCGTGTGGGAGCGGGACACACGGCTCTGCCACGCAGGCGGAAGGGGACGCGCGGGGCACGGGGGAAGGAAAGGGCTGAGGAGTGCCCTCCCGAGGGCGGTTTGCTGCAAAGGAGATGCTCCAGGTGGAACAGGCAAAAGAGCAGTGTGAAAGTCACACGTACCTTTCCAGCGATCTACTTGGGATGCCCAGACCTCCAACAACGAATTTTCTTAGTTCAGACAAGATCATAGGCTTGCAAAACAAAGTCTGAATAATTCTTTCTACCGCTTACCCTTTACATTAAATTGTCATTTATTAAATGATACAAACTGTTCGCTGCTTGACAGTGAGAATTCAAAAGCCTTAAACAGTACTAAGTGAGTAACTTTACGTCTTCACAGGAGTTGCTTGCCATAAAAACTAGTGACCTGCCTGAAACTCTTCTTGCAGTCCAGCAACCGGGCTGCCCACAGTGCACACCTGAACGGGAGGGGAGGGAGGAAGAAACGAGGCCTTTAACTAAATCTCCTTTAATCTGCCCAATTCTGCTGAAGCAGCTCAGGACTGTGGCATGTTCCCACTATTCAGAAGGGAAAAAACATCCTTCCAATTCAGAAAGATTCACCAGGCTCGGGTTTTCCCAAGTCCGCTTTATCAGGTCTGAAGAATCTGTACCGAGGTCGCCACCTTTGTGTGATCCCATCTCTGGGATCTACTGCCCTGTCCCCACCAACCACGTTAACCCTGGCAGATCTCACGCAGCACAGTCGGTATTTTTTGTCCTGTCACAGGGCTCTGCCCAGTCTCTACCAATGTAAGGACAGGGGAAGTGTGGAAGCAGCGGGGGGGGGAACCCCAAACCCACACCAGAAAGGGAGAGGTCTTAGGTCAACAGGACTCACATCTACGGGAGGAAAACTGGAATCTAACGGGCAACTAGCGGGCAAGTTCAGAAAAGGGAAAAAAAAAAAATCACCTGAATTTCTGATGGAAAAACTTGTTTTGTGACTTTGCTGAAGATGCAAAAATTTGTTACAGCGGATCTCGGGGGCAAGGTCAGTCTTTCTGTCCCACTTACATCCTAAAGATCCGGACCCTCATCCTTGGCTGGCACCCTCTACACGCTCCTGTGACACCAAAGCCGACAGCACCAGCGAGAGGTCTGGGAGCAGCGAGACCTGTGCGTGCAGCTGTGGCTATTCAGCTTCAAGCAGTCCCTTCCCTGCTCCAGAGACAGAGAGACACTGTGCATCAACCTTTCGAGACAAGAGCATCTTTGGTGTACCCTGAAAAAGGAACAGCCAGAGTACAAGTATCGGAGAGGGGAATTTCTCTCCCAAAGAATTGGGGGGGCAGGTCGAAGGAAACACATTGGCTGGTCGCTGAAGCAAGAGGAAACACTCGGTTCAGGGTGTTTCTGCCAAAGCACACGCAGCTCGGCCTGCCTGAACGCAGTCTCCTTTCTTGCGCCTTTGGAACAGCTCCTGTTAATGGAGTGCTTTTAGAGCCTCATTTAGCACCTCTGCTTTATTGGGTGGAGTCGTAGTTTATGTCACTTCTGTAACTCCAAACGGCTGCATTGCCGCAATAACTGAGACCAAGAATCAGCCATAAGGAGTCCTTTGAAAATCCGTGGATTGAATTTACAGCAACAGATTTTAAACTTTGCTGCGCTTGCCCTGTATGTTGTCAAAGGTCACTTACACATAACAAAAACATCACCCTCACGCTCATCCAGAAAATGAAAGTTCTGGTGAGAAGGTGGTTTTGGCCATGAAAACCACCGTGGCACACAGAACTCACAACCGTGGTCCCAGTTTTCGGGCCATTTGATAACATACAGACCCAGGGACACCGTTCGAACATCAAGCTGCCGTTCCCTGGCTCCCCCCAGCACAAATCGATGGCTGTACGGACGCTGCAGATTTTATACGGCCAACAGTGGAGATGTCCACACGTTTGGACCACCAAAGTGCTGGTCACCGATCCAAGCCAGTCAAGCTTCTAAACTCCTTTTCTCTGCTGATACATGGATTGAATCTCTCCCTCCCTGCATTAACTTTTCCCCCTGACTGAACGACTTGCACTTTCAAATTCACCAGAGATTTACAAAATCGGTATCAATCCAGACAAAGGAAAGCATTTTAGAATAACTTGACTACTTGGATTAAAATAATCTGCAAGCCTTTTACACGGCTGACAGAACCATTTACAGCTAATTCGTATCCATATAACAGCAACATCAAAGAAAATATTTACCTTTTATTATCCACTTAGGATTTATTAGGACAAAAAAAAAACCCCAACCCCACATTATGGCATTTTTAAAAACCTCACAGAACCTGGATTTACAAGCCCTCAACTACACAAACTCAGAAAGAAACCTTTTAGGAGCCAGAAACTTTACCACACAGAACTGTAAGGCTTGCAAGATGCTCATTTTTAGATGAATGTTTTTCAAGGCCTTTAATTCAGCTGTACAACAGAACGTCTATTGTCCCGTGACCGAACTGTAAAAAAAGCATCCTAAAAAGGAAACAAGTACTTGGAATCTTACGTTTCTTTCTCCCTTTTTTCTAAGCATAGTTCCAAATTGCCTGGGAGCATACAATGGCTTGATTTATGACTTTAATACTGACGGCCACAAAGTAGCACAGCAACTGCAGCTAGGCCCAGCTTTCGTGGTACAGTTCAATCACCTGCATTGCCTTGAGAATTGCAGGGGTTTTGTTCCTCTGCTGATTTAAGCAAATTTCTCATAATAACAAGCTCTGTTACAAGTACCTCACCAAACCAGAATTTCAGCTATAACCAAATTCATTTAAAGGCAGCCTCATGCTCTAACCTCCCTTACAACCCAAAACTGGCAGAGGAAAGAGAGACCAGCACCTCACCTCAAACAGCTGAAAATCATTGCGTAGATGCTACTGGTTTATCTCTAATTTCTGTCCTCTCCCACTCTGTTGTAATGGGGGGGGAGGGAACAACAAAACATCCCCACTAATCTTCCCTACGCCGCTCCTACAATGGCAATTTTTTATTTATCCAAACGATTTCTCTTACAGTACTTTGGTTAATACAGTACGCGCTAAAATGCTGTTTCAAAACCCATCTCATGTGGTCAGTAATTGGCTTACCGATATCTCTCTTGTGAAACACACTCATAAAGCTCCTCAGCAGTAAATTTTATACTGTTATTTATCTAAAACAAAGAACAAAGAATTAACATAGTAATTTACCACTTCTCACATATTAAAATTATACAGCTGGTATAACAGATCTGGTTAATGTATTACCTAACAGGCTCTTGAGTTGAGACAGTACAGAAAAAAGTCCTGCTATCTATTATAAACTCAAGTATTATAAATTAATAATCAGGATCGGCTATAATGGGAGTGACAGATATCACTCCAGCTCCATTTTCTAACAACTTCTGCACAAATCTAGAAGACCTTAAATAATTATTCTTCCCTTCTTAATTTACCCAATAGTTCTATAGCAAATGAAGTTCTGAGTTGCGTGAATTCCATCAATACAGTCAACATGCTCCGCAGAAGCTGCCTCACGCAATGTACTCGCTCGCTCTCCAGGTCAGGGACGTTTCGGTGACTTCAGCTTCAAGGGTTTTTTTACTCTCGACAGCGAATCACGACAAACGAGCGCTCAGAAAAATCACACAAGCAACTCAAATAGCGGTGAAAAGTTGAGTGACTTTTGGTAGGTGCCAACTAAAAATGTATCGTTTAATAAATAAAATCTAATAAATAAGAGCAATCTTCAAAATTCCAGCTTAGTGGAAAGACAATTATGAGATACCTCGTAACTACTTTAAATAAAAAACTGTAATAGAACCGTAGCTGACAAAAACCATTAAAGAAAACTTCATACCTCGTTGCTTATGAGGAAGTTATAGAGGGTCCAAATATCTTGGAAACTACTGGTTGGGGTCAAAATTCTGAAAAAGAAAAGTTTGGGGATTTTTTTTTTAAGCAAGTATAAAAAGATTCTACGGAAGAGTTAAAAAAATAGTCAGAAGTGCTTCATGAAAAAAAAAAATCTAATTACTTTCTTTAAACAAAAAGAAAATTTTGATCTTTGAAGAATTTTCCCTTCCACCCATCTCTTTCCACTCCTCTAAAAGAATTAAATGAGCTTATTATTTCTGTACGGACTTTCTATGAAGGTTTTTCCTAATTAAAAATTCAACTGATGTTTTTATGAGCAATCTCTCTCTATAGACGGGAAGAAACCCAGCAATAATTAAAAGCCTTTTGTTTCGCATAAGCAATGCCTGCTGTATTAATGCGGAGCAACAGAAAAGCGACACGCAATACAAAGCTTTCCCACACTTGCTAAAGCTTTAACTCATTCCCTCCAGCATCCAAATGTCCAGCTCGAACGCTACAATTTACACTCCTTTTTTGTTATTCCTAATAAGAACCGATTCCCACCCAATACTGAGACGTGAAAATGGAGTTTGACAGCTGAAGAGAGATGTTTTTATGAAGAACCATGTGAACTAGTGATTTATTTAGCCACGAATGCACACAACAGGCAGCAACACTTGGGTCTTTCCCAAAATCTAGTCCTTGGTCACCACGTTCTGAATGGAGATTCCACCCGCAGATGGAAGCGTCAGCTTTGGGCTCTCCGTAAGGCGGGGTGAAGTTCTGAGAGACATACTCCCTTTTCTGCAAGGCTCCAAAAAACATCCAATAAAGAAGAGATTCTCTCAAAAAGTAGTTATCCTAATCCACGTAAGCAGATAGAATTCTAAGCAGAATAATTTGTAATAATTCTATAATTCGTAAGCAGATATACCTCACTGTAACTTAATTTGCATTCACTAGGAAAAAATTGAACCCTCTTAAACATTAAAAAAATCTACATTAAAACCCAGGGAATGCTTTGCATGTTAAGAAATACTGATAAAATTCTGCCTTATTTTAGTTTTAAGTATGTAAATAATTATTCAGATAATGACTGCATTTGGAAAAAAAAAAAATGAAAAAAATCTTCTTTTTGGGAAGCTCTATCTACTTTCCCATGGGAAAGTGCCCAAATTCTCCTCTCCCTCCCCTTGCAAGCTGTAAGCCTTTATAAATGAATTAATGAGGAATGGGGAAAAAAAAACAACAAACCTCAAAACAAAAAACAAAAACAGAAAACTACCAGAATAAGTTAAAAACCCAAGTTAAAAGAGACAGTGTATTTTAAACAGGCCAGAAGACCGTGAGACACCACAGGATTTATCCTAACTAGTCAGTCCGCTGCTCATTTTCATCATGATTTTACACAGGAATTATCACAGTTACAAAAATTAGTCACACATTCTTTTCCCCTTTGTAAGAAGATGCACCCAGAATTTTTTTTTTCTTAAATTAAGCCACTTAACCTGCCAACCAAAAGTCAGCCAGAGGACCAATTGGCTGAGTTTCCTAAAAATACCTCGAAGCCTTCAACTGCTACCTCAGCGAGAAAGCCATCAGCTTTGACAGTGTAAAACCCCGGCAGAGACAATTTGGCAAACATCCTTGGAAACGCTGGGAATCTTGGCAGCTCGGATGGCCTGGCAGCCACAATTCCCACCGAGCCGCTCCACGTAGCCGTGAGCCAGCAACCCTGTCTGCGTGGGACAATACATCGGCTTTAACTGTTGCATCAGTCATCTGCAACATAAATAAATCTGAGGATAGTCGAGCCTGGGAAAGTGTGATTTCTATTGCTGATGATTTTTGTACCACTTTGCCTTTTATTTCATGAAAAAAAAAATAAATAAAGAGGCAAGCTTGCACGTCTGTTTTCATAAAACGGAATGCAGAACCATACAAGAAATAAAATACTGGTAACTTCACCACGACGTATTGCCTGCCACAGAATATATTGGGGCAAAATACGTTCATTGTGGTATTTTTCCTGCTGTGCCGAGGACACCTACGGCAGGGTGTAGGGTAAGAGACTGCTGCCACAGCTGAGCTGCTGGTGGGAAACCCAGCTGGCAGGATTTCTACAGGAAGGATGGAGCCTTGGGGAAAGGGTGGCTGGTGACAGAGAAGAGCAGTATTAATTATGGGCTTCTGGATTTTGTGGAAGAACCACCGTATGTACGAGCTAAGAAAAGGTGAAGGAAGAGCCTGAGAGCTGAGGGGACAGCAGGAATAAAGGGCGCTGCCTTCTCCTTGGACTATACAGCATCTCCGCGTGGCTATTTCTGTTCGTCCCACTTCTCCTTTCCAGGGCGGAGAAGTGACTACAAGCTTCAGCTTTCACTCCATCGTTCTTAGCATGACTACACCTAAAGAAAACCAGTTTGGAAGTAATATTTGAAGCAATATTAGACCCAAATTCCAAGGTCATTTTTAGCCCTCTGGTTTTGCACAGACCTTTAATTCTACCGTGTGTATGAAAGCAGCCAACACCACCCCCGTTTCCCTCCCCTTCGCAGACCCAACACTGTAAAAGTGCCAGCATCACACACACCCGTCTTGATCTTTTCTCACTGAAGGGAGCACTTTCAACAACTACTGAAGAAAGTCAACTATTTATTAAAATTTCTGCCTCTTGACACCAGTTAGGATGCTGCAGACTTAAAAATTACCTCATTGATGTTTCCTAGACTATGCAAAAAGGTAACCCTCACCGCTCATTGTATTCATTTCTTGTTAGGACATAAAAGTGAAAAACCATGCTGCTTTTTGTACTGCTGACCAAAATGTACTAGCGAATGTTACCGGTTTAGCTCACTAAGTTATCAGGCCTCAGGTGGATGTACCAACCAGCTGTGCTTCTGCTTCTTTGGGGGAAAAAAAAAAAAAAAGTGTAAATAAGCATGTAAGTCACTTAATGTTAAATCCTGTAACTTATTTTATGGAGTTTGTTTGGATTATCACAATTGCTTCTGGGTTTATAATGTGAAATGAGAAGTCAGACACTTGGCTCAAAGCTTTACAGTATCCTTCAAATAAAAGACATTTATTATTTTCAAGGAAGAACCATTGCTACACACGGAGTACTGAAAAGAAGTTGGTGAGAGAAGAGCTTGCACCGTTAACCTCCCCCACAAATTCTTAACAGGTCAGCATTCATAAAAGATGCTTATTGCTGTTTTCAAGTAAATAAGAACTGGAATACAAGCTCCAGTCTTGGAATACATTTTTCTGTAGAAAATTCTAACACATTTCTGTCTGCAGGGCAATGATTTCACACCACCGCTGCTCTCTACTGGTTTTAATCATTTTATGTCCCCTTCATCTCCTGTAGCCACCACTCTGTGTTATGAAAATAGAAATTTTAAGAGAATGTGTACATCAGGAAATGTGGACACGTTTGTATGCACATTGACTTCATTATGTATGCATCTATTACTTCATTAAATCAAAGTTTCTCAGTGAAAAAAGTCTGCTGCAGCTATAGAAATGTGTCTAAAAAGGACCCTCTAAATTAACAATACACGAAGCACACAGGCTTTTATGTAAAACTCATAATGAGCACTCTGCATCTCAGTATTGCGACCATTGCAATATTTAACCACTGCTTTTTCTTCTCTCTCAATATGACATCAAAGGTATTTCAAAAGCAAAGGGTGGAAAGCTACTGAATCATGTTGCTTCTCCTATCAGTGCAGCCGTGCAAAACCAAACGACAAATGACCCCATGTTAGGTACTTCAACTTTTAATTAGTCCCAACATCGTGCTCTGAGCAGGCGTTGGCAAGGATGCTGAGTGACATCAAAGCTGGGTTGCCACTAACATGCAGTTTGTTGATCAAGCTAAAAAACTATGGTATGGTTCTGTGCAGTTTTCTGAAAATATTAAATGCGTGAAGCAGAGAAGAGTGTGTCACAGAAAGACATAAAAAATGCCTCTGGGTACCAGCTACAAAACAGTGGTTGGATATTGTTCCTGGGGCAGCAGGGAGAAAGGAGAGAGCCAGACTTAATGATTTCTATCTCGTAAGCAACAAGGCTTCCCAAACTACGCAGAACATTTCTGTTCTGTCACTTGTCTGATGCCAGATGCATGCACAGAGTGTAAGATCCGAAAATCAAAAATGGAAACAGATAGAAAATAGTTGATGATGTGGTTCCTCGCTCACGTGTAGAGGAAGACCCGGGAAACAAGCAAAGCCTATTTGGAAAGGATCAGAAAATTAACTTCGCAAATAGAAGGGAAAAAACTCCAAACCCACAAGACAATCTGGCAGTGAAAGCAGGTCAGCCTGCCAGCTGCTCACAGATACTAAAATCCTGGGCAATGGCGAGTAAAGCATATGGATGAAAGTCGTATGAGACTACGTGGTAATCCCTCTCCAATCTGGCCAAACCTCTGTACCTCAGTGTTTGTCACACTGAGTCATTCCTCTTAACAGTTCTATGTCATGGCCTGTGGCACAAGACTGATAAGGCTGTCATAAAGCATTAACCAATCCAATAAAGCCCTGCGGTTCATCAAAAGGGCGGATGACTTAATTGTATAAAAGTCAACTTAACCCACAAAGCGCTCCATTTAACCTCATTGTCAGAGGATCAAGGAAGCAAAAAGAGATGAGAAATGGAAAAACAGAACTCCTGGGTGGCTTATTAACAATTCCTCATCACATTGCACTGCACTGCAGGGCTCAAACCAGTGCTACAATGATCAACACATGCCAGAGTTTTGTTCAACCTCAACCTGTTGGGAAATTAAAGGGATTTTTCCCAGAACAAAATAAAGTTCATGCTTTCTCCTATTGTGGAGGTACTTCACATGTCAGATCCTAGGGCCACTTTGTCTAGATGTCTATTCTCTAGCTTTACAAGGTCAGAAAGAACCACGGCTTTTACAACACTAACTCATTTAGTCAAACTTTTCTGCTTTTTAGACTGGCTTAAAGGCAACAGGGCTTAAGCAGCTGCCAGAGCATCACCTCTGCCCTGCACCTTGTTAAGCACCGCCCAGTTTCAACTGTATTTGACAGAGGCAGAGGTCTTGAAACTTTGCAATTTCTTACAGATGTCATTAAAATAGGCAGGAGGGTAAAGGACAAATTTGGACCCTGGCAGTAGAGAAGGCCATAGGTAAGTTCAAATGTAACAGGAGATGGCTAAGAATCCACGTAGGAAAGGGAACGCTACAACTAGGAGAAATCTTTTGTCACATACGGCACATTTTCAACTATATCAGACATGATAATTAAACTAAAGGGTACAACACTACAGAATGATGAGCTTTGGAAATGCTATTACTGATGTAAAGTGGTTTTTTTAATTAGTAACCAAGGGGACATTTCCGCATTAGTGCTGATGCTGATCCCTGGGGAGGGACGTTTCTACATACAACGGCTCTTCTGATGTAATCCTGCTCTCAGCCGTGCCAGTCTGACTACACACAGTCAAAACACTCCATGGAAGACGTTATAAATCCTCCTCTTGCTCACGATTTGGAAGTTACACAAATTACGTTACACCAAGAAAAAGAAACCTCAATTCCTCCGTTGATTAGCTGAATAAAGAAGGAACAGTTTCTCTGTATCTGTACAATTCTGGTTTTAAATTAGTAAAACTGTAGAACTGGTTTTAAATTATGTAATCCCAAAACATTTAATTCAGTGATCAGGTCTGACAGTAACACTTTGCTTTAAAAAATTTATACTTTTAATTTATAAATGTATATGAAGTCCTTGTCCAAATCAGTGCTTTCCAAACAAATAAAATCATTGGGAATTTGAGAGAAAGTCCATTTAGATAAAATATTAGAAAAGCAGAATTCTGGTTACATACTGCAGTAAGTAACAGATAAATGTTTTTACAGTAGTCACTATATTTATGAGTATTGTATCTAAGAGTATACACTGTAAAGTGTGAGTGATCTTAAAGTTGGCATGTGAACAAAACAAATTATTTCTTAGCAAACAGAAGAAAGAAATCAAACTAGAAATAACGATATCCATTCACTAAAGACTAAACGTTCTTTTTCTTTTCTGTTTACAAGCATTTCTTATCTAAAAGTAAAACTTGGGCAGGAACAGTGAAGACAGCAAGGTTCCCATGTCAAATTTCCTGGGGTGCAAATAAACCCTTGAATCAGAAGGGCCACGGTTGGCTAATGGAAACCCTACAGGTGCCTTTAAACGCTGCTGCTGAAGCTTTGAAGGGCTAAGAAAGCTATCTGTATCCAACAGCCTAATCAGTATGTTAATGGGGAGATTTAAGAGCAGTAAGAACAGAAAATACGTTTCAGAAGACTGACCATGAAAACCTACAAGCCCTTCCAGTCTTCTGCTGGTATTGGCGCACGCATTAGCTTCAACGGGTTAAGAGAGAAATGTCCTGCACACAGAAAGCGGAGGGAAGTTCGGATGTAGCTTAAGCATAGAGTCAGATATATCTCAAGTATACGAACTCCCCAGTAGCGACACCTTGCCAGGCATCCTGCACTTCTCAGAGTAAGATCTCTAAGAGTTAGTTAGCTGCGATAAGGACTTAAATCTTTCTTCTCTCTGAAGATGAAGGGCCCAAACATCTTCCAGCAGAATCAGTGGAAGAATTTCTACAAGTGACGAAAGATTTGGCACAAAACTTGAAAACTTGAGTTGTAGAAATACTTCTGTTGCATCAAAGACCTACTTGAAAACCAAGAAATTCTTTTAAAGACTTTAAAAGATAATTATTTTATTTTAAAGATTCAAGAGACTTTAAATTAGGTCCCCTAATTAATTGGTTCCAAATAATACCCAACCCAAATAGACAACATAAATATAAGCCACCACTGAAAACAGTCAGAAATATTATTCAATCCAAAAGTATTAAAAAAATCATGGTTTTACAATTTTACTGAAAATATACGTTTCAGAGGTTTAATAATCTTTGTTCATTGCTACTTAGTGTAATCTACATCAACATATACAATAACCTTTCCTGTCAAAAGTGGAAAGCAGGTATTTCACGCTCACTTTTTAAGTAAGTCTCAAAACCACACTGACACAACAATGGCTGCGAGGATCAGCTGTATTAGATGAGCCAACTAACACATCCTTGTTTAAAAACATTCCTCCTGCCAGAAGCAACTGGTAGGTTACCCACAGTTGCTATCCATACTAGTTATTGTCTTCATTTTAGAGCTGGAGTACTGTAAAACACGTGTGGCCTGCAGTACTTTGCAGTATAAATACCGTTCTGCTACCAATGTTGTTAGGAGAAGAAGCAAAGATAAAATTAAAAATATCGATCTTATGATAAAAGTTACAAAAATAGAGTAAGGTGCAAAAAGCTGTTAATAAGATCTCTTTTGTGAAACAGCACTCTTTTTGCCCCTTTTTTAATATTGGTGTTTGTCATAAACATGTTCTGGTCATCAACTACTACAGAGCTGTAGGAGTGCCACTAGTGTAGCTTTTTTTTTTTTTTTTTTGAGGAAGGGTAACATTACACACATTTATTTCAAAAAGTGTGATTGTGCTTTTCTAATTGCTTTTAACAATCTGAAAATCTGACCTTTTAGTGTAATTGAACTTTCCAAATAACTTATTTGTAAAACTTCCAAAAATTTTCACAAGACACTTTCTCTCATTTTTGTTCTGGACAGGAAGGAGTAGAAGGTAACACAGAAAACACTTATCACTAAAAGTTGTATTACCTCCAAATATTCAAGCTAGAACTTTTCCACTACTTTTTTTTTTTCCTCCTCAGATGTCTCCTTTTCTGCAATCACACTATTAGATTAACTAGAAGTCACTGAGAGGAATTTTTTTCAAAAATGAAGAAAAATATACTCTAATTTCAGTTCTAGAAAGGCTGAGCCACCTGGGCAAAATAAGCCTCCATTTCGCTTTTGAAAACTTCAGTCTTTGTGTTTTAATACTCCGTAATGTACATAAACCTGCAATGATTCATAAATACAGCTTTTGACTCTCTGGAAAACCCACTCAGTCTCTCAAGTTAACTGAAATACCTACACTTAAGACTAAACCAGAAGGTTACATGTTACAGTCTCTCTGAATTTCTTGCTCCACGATGCCTCCTACTGCAAATCTGCAGAACAAACTCAGATCAGGCATTTCCAAATGCAACCGTCCAGGCAAGTTATATACCCAGGATGATTCTTGGAGTAAAGTAGATAGTGTATTTCAGTTTAGTGATAGAAAAGAAAAATTTTAAAAGTAGGAAAGGAATTTTTAAAGCCTTTTGTTAAATGTTATTGTCATGGTAATCATGTGGAACAGAAAATAGCCTCTCCATTTCAAATAAAGCCAAATGACAGAATCCTGTTTATCTTTGCTCCAGATATTCTAATGGCTCTAATCAAGAAAGCACATCTTTTGTAAAATAGACTTCTCTGATAAAACATCAGACCTTTTTATTTTTACGGAGCTATCCCATAATAGTAAACACAGGAAATAAGTAGCTTTCAATAAGAGAAAAAAAAAAAAAAAAGTCTTCTGTTAGAGCCACACAAAGTGTTGATAAAACACCTCTAACATAGAAATGACGACTTTGAAGCACCATACTCCCATTAAACCTCATCCACCACATAGATAAACTGATACCACAGGATTTCTTGCAAGAACTTTAGGACTGGAATGAAAAGAACCAAGTTTAGCAGTAATCTGCTTTATTAAAACAATTTCTTTAGAGAAAAAACTGACCTTGCCACTACTAAAATCTAATCTCAGCTGGGAGTACTAAACCAATTACCGCCAAGCTATTCTAGCTCACATTTCGACCCATATTTTTCTGTTTCTACTTTTCTAATATTTAGACCATTTATCTTTGGAAGACAACAATTCTTTGAATGGATTTGTCCAACTGTCAGCGTGCTGTACAGACAAAATTAGACCTATAACTTAGGTTGTAATACTACTGATGCAGGGATGGTCTTTTATGCTCACGCGCACACGCTACTTCACGTGAGTGTACCTTGAAGCTTGTTTGGGACTTACAGAATATATAATTTACTGAAACATTTTAACTAAAAAAATACTCTTTTGACCATTAAGAAAGAAAAAGGGCAAAGAAAACTTATTTGAGACTGGTGACAAGTGAAGCAGATGTTTGCATGATTCTATAACAATAGAATACTGGAAAAAGAGAGAAATACTCTAGCAGTTACAGATGAAAACTAGCTCAAGTCCCCAGTGACAGAGCTCCAGATCCCTGCTTCAGACTTTTAGAGTGCCTTGGCAGGTCAGATCGCACACTTTACAACTGGGATAACCACATGTCCATACTTGTAGGACTGTTCTGGTAACTGTGATCCTTCAGAATGATTGTCATGAACATCACTACGTTCTGATAATATAAGTTTCAAAGCTCCTACTATGGCAGAACGATAGAAAAAACACTTCCTGAAAAAATTATGCTTATTAGGTAACGTCTAACAACGGTGCAACAGTCTACAGTAGAAATGTAATATACCTCAACAGTGACTCAAAAGGTAGATTGTTAACGTACAGGGCAAGCCCAATGGTTTGGGTGCATCTATTTCAGTTTTCTAACCTACGCACGTCGTTAGTATGCAAAGAAAGTGTGCGAAGTGGTGGTGTTTGCCCAAATCAAATTGCTCCAGCCACTCAGATTCATGGCCTGTAGCACTTCAGGATGCTCACGGCAGTTGCTGGAACTGTAACCACAATTACAATCCTAAACTGATTGATCCTCATTGTTACCACTGCAATTCGAAGAATAGTCTAGAATTGGTAACAGTGAAGTCCCAAACCGTTATGTCCTTCACTATATTGGAAGTTTGTCCCAATTCCAGTGGGCCTCACATTTGAAAAACAAATGTTCTGAATTATTCAAAGTTCTTGCCATCAGAGCTAATGCATTAGTTGTCACAGCTCTGGTTACACTCTGAGCAGAGAGGTGAGTGGCTTGTCTTCTAATACTGGGAAACAAGCCCCAAAAGAAAAAATTCACTACAAGAGAGCTGAATGTCTGCAACAGTTTCTTACTCTCTTGCTACCAAGAAATAGTTCTAAATGGCTTTGGTATCAAGATTTTTACTGAAAATCATGTAATTAAGCACACATAATAAATCTTAGTTTGGCATCAAAACATTTCAGTGACTTTTATGACTTTAAGTGACTGTTACTAAGCTTAAATGCTTACCTACTAATTCCTTCGCGGATATCATTCACAGCTGCCAACAGTTTCTGCAGACCTAAAAAAGCTTCTTCAAACGAAGACTTTGCAGTCACGGTTACTGTGTTGGGGTCCAACTTTTGGAAAATTTCAATACTAATATTAAAAAGAAAGAAAAAGATTTTAAGAACATTGAAAAGCAGTTAAAAATCCTCAAAATTCAAAGAAACCCCGTATCTACTGGATGGATTATATTTTGATTATTAAAAAAACCAAGGTCAAATCAAGGTAAATCTATACTAAAGCGATGTTATCTAAAATAGTCTTAGGATAAATAGTAGAAAGACCATGCCCTACAATTGTACTTCTCCATTTAAAATTTTCCTTGGCAACTGTATTCTGTAACAGTTTTTACCTTTCGCTTAAATTTATCATTAAACTTCACTTGCAAAGGGAACAGTCTCTTCATGCACAACCCGAGTACACCTGAGGAAGCCTCTCTTCGAAGAGAATTGTAAGTTAAAGCAGCAAAGCAAAGTGCTTTTCATCAATTTTCCAAGCAGCTTCATTCTCCAGATTTACTGGAACAGGTTTGACACCTTCCCTGCAACGGCTGTGTAGGGACGATGAGCTGCAGTGCATGAAGAAATATCCCCACGGGTGAGAGATAAGTATTTTCTTGACTTGAGCAGGAAGAGTGTAAAGTGACCTTTAATTCTAAAAATTTATCCTCTTTTCACAGCAGAGTCTTTAACAGGTGACAAGAGCCAACAGTCAGTTGCATCTTCATTATAAAATGATACAGTCGAAAGAGTTTTTCCTCCATGCCTATGCGGAACCTTCAAATTCACGATTACTATCAGTGTTCTCTGGTGCGGATCCTCAGATGACCTGAACACCACACCAAGCCAACTCCTACCCAGCTGCAATTCAGATTAATTTGCACTGGTGTAAGCCAAGAGGAGTACGCTGGTGTGGGTATACATTGAATGCCTCTTTTTTTTATGGCTAAAGATGAGGTTTCCATGGATATGTCACATTTGTGGCTCTTACAGGGTTTTCAACCCCATTCCCTAACTTATTTCAGCCACTATCCAGAGAAAAAGCAGCAGACTAGACGGATCACTGACTGCATTCACATAACAATTTGCATGCTCCTAAATTCTTTGCATGACAAGTTGTGGGATTTTTTGGTCAATTTTGATTAATTACTAATAGCTTCTTCCCTAAAATAGGAAAAAAAGAGGCAATTTAAATGTGTTTGAAAATGATGTAAGGTTACGTAGAAGTTCTGCATTTCTTTAGCATACCATACCTGTACAAGTTTATTGTATTCCATACACCTTCAAGGACTGACCAGATTTCCTGGTGCCTGTTTTCTTGAGCTACATGAAAGCTTGGATGTAACTTTTTTTCTTCAGAGTTTTGCAGATTTGGTGTCATTGCTTCCATTTTTTCACATACAGCATTTTCTGAAAGAACCATGATGTCTTCTGATAAGTCGCGCTCAGTGTCTGACCTCACCTTACAAAACAGTTCAGCAAACAAATAATGAGTGTATTTGGTTCCTAACTTAAGAAAATTTGAACACTTCTACTTTATCTTTTTCAAAAGCAATGCTCAAAAAAGCAAAGCAGATCTCTTCTAGTCATAACCATCTTTATTATATCTCTGCATCTAAAGCACATCTCAGTCTTTCACCGAGTCTACGTACATATTGGTATTTCTACAGATAGGAAACGGAAGCAAAGGGAAACTGTGCCAAAGCTTCCCAGGCACCGTAGAGCTGGTAGAAATGAGAACTGCTTCTTATTCCCTACCCCATGACTGATGGCACGTTTTATTCTGCAAGAGCACAAAGTATCATCTACTCATTTGGTAAAGCAGTCCAGAAAATTTTACCATGTTAAACTCAAACTGATCTGGCACAACCTAGTCTAGGCAGTTCTCTGTGAAGTCAAACACTTGTCAGGACAAGGACAAGAGGAATCGAGTTTTCAGACAGAAAGCCTGCTTCTTCACAGAACTGCGGACTAAGTGCCTGAGTGCAACGCACACAGAAGTTACAGCACAGTAGACCATCAAGATCATCCTTCCTCTCCTTGACCATCTTCCTTCCTTTCCCCTTCAGTTTTCTCCAAACCTGAAAATAACTTTTTACAGATATTCTGACCTGTAGTCTTTCCCATATATAGAAATATTTCAAGTCATCCATGGTCATTATTCCTTTTTTTTTTATGCCATTACACATGGAACTAACAGTAACCACAAAGACACTGAAATTTCTTCCACAGCAACTCAGAGATGAGCTGGAAGTAAAGACATGCTTCTCAACACAAAAGGTGTCAGGAGACCTCCCATTAACTATCACAAAGCATTTGATACAAGCAAGTCTTTTCCTTATGTGTAGCACCAGGGCTACCAAGACAATGAAAGCTGAAATAGTACACCTAGGAGTAGTAGTTTTGGATCGACATCAGAAGTAGAAACAACGATTTTAATTTTATATATTTAAGGTCCTTGTCCATTAGCTACAAATCATAGAATCACAGACTGGTTCGGGTTGGAAGGGACCTCAAAACCCATCTAGTTCCAACCCCCTGCCAGGGGCAGGGACACCCCCCACTAGCCCAGGTTGCCCAAAGCCCCATCCAACCTGGCCTTGACCACTGCCAGGGGATGGGGAAAGACTATTCAGTCCTCTGAGAAATATGGTGATATATTAAAGTCATTACTGTCATTTACAAGCTGCAGAGTTAAACTACATTTCATAGAATCCTTCTTTAATATATCAACATATAACTTAGACGACTGAATAGACGGACATTACTGGACTTTATAAATATAGCAGGTTTGGAGAAGCACATCAGTTCATAGCAAAAAGCTACAAAGATTTGCATTTGATTTACTAGGTGTCTGTGCAGCAGAATTTTAAGGTTGCTGAAAGCCGTATTTTCAAGACCTCAGCAGCTTCCCTGAGCAGTGCAACGCTCCTGTGAGTCCCAGTATGCAGCAGTTCCTACGGTGACCTGAAAGGGCTAGATGTGACTTAAATANTTTCAAAACACTCTTCCAGAGTAAGCAACCTTTCCTACTGATGCAATAGAAAACCAAGATATTTTTCTGGAAAGCAGCTAAATGTTTTTCAGTCACCCTCCTGATACTAACACATCAGAAAAAAAAGTCTGCCAAGCATATACATAAAGGCAGGTATTTGCTACACGAAAATAAAAGTTAAATTTGAGGTCTATTAAGTTTGAAAACATTCTAGCAACAACATTTCCTGCAATAATTTGTTGAAGTTATGGGAGGAATTTAGAAAGCTAAGCCAAGTTTGTAAATATGAGCATGGAGCAACCTCAACACAAGATGTTGGGCATCGTATTTGTTAACAAATACTGAAGCTCCCCTTACCTCGGTAAGTGCTTGGTATAGCTTATTCACTTCAGCATAAGCCTGGGGAAGTACACCATTATAGTCTGACCTTGAACTGAAAGCATGGAGTAATTTTTTGGATTCCTGGAGCAAAATACGCACTGTTGAGGAGTCAACTGGTTTACCTAATATTTAGACATTAAAATGGGAAATACAATAAAGAAAGTATTAGATGTTAGGAGTTATCAATCTTAGGAGGCAAATTTAATACTCAAATATCTAGATTAACTAAAGCACATAAAAAGCCTGCAAAATGGTTCAGAAGCATTAGATAAAACAGTCTCAAGGGAAATGTGTGTGAGGTTAAGGTTTCTCACTTAATCAAGTCTTCCCGATTTATCCTAGGATCTGGCAAGAGGATCAAGGGGCATATCTAAAATAATTCAGCAATATCCCAGAAGAGGTGTATCTCTTAAAAATCAAATTCTTAAAGACATCTTAAAAAAAAAAAATGAAAGGGTTGGTTTAGTTTTTCTGTTGGCTTTTTTTGAAAACAAACCTCCCTGCCCTCATCTACCATATTAAATAGCCTTTACTCCTCCATTATTTATTTGGCAAATGCAGATCACTTGGCCACACATAACGTGGTGGCAAAGGAGGGAGAAAGTTTCTTTGCTTTTTAAAAATAGTTCAGAGACTTTGGTGACCATTGACACTTATATTCATTAAAATGTTTTTCCCCTGAGTTTTGCAGGTACATAGAGATGTGCGAGAAATTCTTACATGTCTGATAGTGTCCATACATTTGTTTTTACTGTTTTTGTATGAAAAGTAGAAAAAAGCCAGCAGA
>VXBL01001622.1:237477-252629 GCA_013400195.1 Aramus guarauna | reverse complement strand
GGGGGGGGGGGCTCACAATTAACATTCTAAGAGATTCTTACCTGTACAAAGGTGTTTATGGAGACATTCAATGGTTGAAAGCAAACCCCTTGGCACAACATAATCAAAAACGGCCATCCAGTGTTTTTTATAACACTTCAGCAAGTTTGCTAGTGTCCATGGTGGCTTCAGATACACTATCTGAAAGATAGTACGTTATAAATTCAAAGGCTGATTTTCATATAGACATATTCACAACTGCTCTATTCTTCAATAATGATCTGTGCTTACTGAAGTAGAATTCCAATGATTCCTCAGAAATAAGGCTATATCCAGATTTAACCAGTTTATCTATTAAAAAACAGATTTGATTCAATAGCATCAGGGGGTTAAACAGAGATGCTCACGTAGAAGTGTTCATTGTACTGCAATAACCTTGCAACATTTTCATGATTTCTGGTTCCCCTTTTCTCAACCGTTCCACATTCTCTTGAGTTACCTCTTAAAGTGATTTAATGTGTTACTTGCGTACAAAAGCCTGAACAACAGTAAAGAGGCCTTTGGTTTTTTAGTATTGTTAAAAAGTAAAAAAAAAAAAAAAAAACCAAAAAAAACAAACAAACCAAAAAACACCCCACAACCAAAACCCCACACATACTTTTCCTAGCTGTGACTATATATAGATGAAGCAATATATGCATATTGCAGTAAAATTGAAATGTATTACTACCAAGTGAAACCAGAGTTTGAAAAGATGTAAACAGAAATCAACTACGTTAATCAGAAGTGCCTAAAAGCTTAACAGCTAATCAAAGCTCTATCTTGTGGATCAACAATCATCCCATGATAACGAATATTTATTTTTGAAAGTCCCAGAGGCTTATCTGAAACAAATTTAAACTTCTACCTAACCCCTGCCAGCTACAACATGGCATCTAACCAAAGCATGGGTAATTTGAAAGTGTATTAATTTTCTGTTAACAATACTTTTGAAAGAGCATTTGGAGGTTCTCGTTAACACTCTTAATTCTGCATCTGCACTGTAACCAATTTAGCTGTGAACAATTTTATCCACATGGTATCTAAACACATCTGTTCTGATGGGGAAGAAGTGCCTGCAACAACAGTGCCTCAGTATTATATGAATCGGATGGAATAATTTCTTGAAGGACATATGAATGCAGGGATTTAACCACACTAGAGAAGCTGAAACAGAAGTGTAATGCAACTAATACAAAGAGTTCTGAAAATCTATCCCAAACAGCCAGCATCTCTGTTATTAAAAGACTATTAAAATACTGCACAGTCATTACTGGTCACATGAAATAATCCTGTTATAACGTGAACTACTAAAACTGAGCACTGATCTGTTCATTGTTAGTGAACGAGATGACTTGGTTGTCTGACTAAGCACTGGTACTACCATCAGTAAAACACCAAGGACGTTTACATCTCTTAGTACTTGAAATACTAAGCAAGATGACATAAGAAACCACCTCCAACCACAGGTTTCCAAATGCAATTTCCATTTCAGTCTCCAAAATACAAGATAAAGCTTGTCCTAAGTTCTTTTCAAGGTCTGGAAGCGTATTTGGGAATCGCGCCGTACGATCAGCGTCACCTCTTTGTGTTTTCTCAAATTCTGCATCTGTCAAATCAACAATAATAAAAGGTACTTATTGCAACTGTTTCTGTATCAAATGTATGTTGATAGTACACAAATAACTTGTTCCCTTAAATAAAGGCAGACTGCACTTTTCATTTATGTTATAAAGCGGATGGGATACATCTAATTAGGTTTCAAATATTTCTAGTTATACCCACTTGTACTGTGGGTATTTTTAATTATGAGCTACTAACCATGAAGATTCATTTCCCCACAGCATTATTCATTTGTGATCTTACTCCACGTTTCTTTTTACCTTAAATAACTTAAGAGCATATACAGCCAGTGGAGTTATCAGCAAGTATAAGAAGATCACTTCTTAATGCTGTATTTGTATCTTTGGAAAAATGAACAGGCAGCCCAAGAATAGAGTTTTACTGTTTGGGATACAGGCAAAGGTATTAGCATAAGATGTAAGGAGTGATCTTAGCATACTGAATTTTACACCTACTGAGAATAAGACCCAAACCGGCTCAACTGGAAAAATCTCTTTTCAGTCCTAAAAAGTTCAGAACACCTTTTAAATGACTATAAATACAGGAAATTAATGCTATGGGTTGTTTTTTTTAATATATAAAACAAAAATACATCCTATTTGAATTTCCTAAAGCTCTGAGAGATAGATGTTTTAATAAAGGTTTCAAAGGTAAATTGTTTTCTGAAAGTTTGAGAACAAAAAATCTGCCCCAAACAAAAAGCATTCCTAAGGATATAAAAACTGAAATTATAGTAGAAACTGTTCTCCCTCTCCTACACTGATTATTACATGTCTCAAAAACCTGCATATGTATACATGCACATTAAACAAACTTACTACGTTTTGACTGTTGCAGCTCAACACAGTTCTGGTGCCTGTTTACGTTCAGATTCTGTAGAGCAGTAACCAAATCGGCTTTGCAGAATGCCTTGACCTCACTCACAATGGCTTTATTACATAAATTTTTATCATCCCTAGGAGAAGAGAATTAATTGTTGACATAAAACTGATATTATTACATAGTAAGTAATAAAAACACCACACTGAAAAAAAATTGCCTTTGGTAAGCTTATTTCGTGAGCTTCATTATATACAAAGGTTTCTCTTTCTCGAGCAGTTAGAAACAGCTCAAAAAATTAAACTAGAAAATTAACTAAAGCAGCTATTCTGAAAAAAAAAATTAGAGGCACATTGAAAAATTTTTCAGGGTTTAGGTTTGCTTTAAGAAAAAAACAGCTATAAATACTACATGATGTCTAGTTGCTTTGATCTTAGAATGCAAAACAAAGTAATGATTCCAAGATATTACTATCTTATTCGACTGCTGCAATAAAGCCTCATTTTCAACAACCTTTTTTACTGTTCTGCTGGTCAAATCGTTGTCCTAAATGCCGCCCTGAGGTATACATTGCTCCAGCAGTACTATAAAGATGCAGTAAAGATGGATCCAAGTGCTTTCTCAAAAATTTCCATTGCTTCTAATGATAAAGGGATTCTCAGATGAAAAGCACTTCTGAAGTCACCTCCTGTTCTTTACTCAGAAAATTAAAATCATTAAAAATAGCCCTACCAATACTGTGATTGAAGTGGCATTTTCAGCAGCAATCCAATCCACACAAAGTATCTAATGATCTCAATCATTAATACAAATATTTTTTTCCATTTTGTTTACTCCAGTAATATTTTTTATGAGAAATCAGAATAAACTCTGAGAAAGCTATGCTTTAAGAAGTTTTTAAATTGAATATTCAATAAATTTAATTCTACTTCCAGCCTCAGGCACATGAAGGTGATTACATCTGTAGTCTTTGTGTTTTATTATAGCCTTCTACTCTAGCTTTTAAAGAGAGTAACTGCTCCTCAAAAAGGTTATTTCAGAAGTAGCTCTTCATTTTAAGATATGATTTGAAACAGCTGTATTTGGCACGAGACTACCTTACGCCTCATAAAAGACCTAAAAACACAAAGGAACTCACGTGCAGAGTATGACCACCGCTTGAGGGAAGAGGTTCTGATACTGCAGACAACATTGTAAAACACGATCGTCATTGTTCTCGTCACTCAGGCCATCTGCAAATTTAGTTAAGACAGTGCTGATGTGTTCAGAAGTAACTCAAGGTAAGAAATATTTCAGTGGAGTCATGGCACTGGTTTTATGTTTAATACTTCCCAAACAAGGGCAGAGAAGTGTAACCTAAGCACAAATCTGAGCTTTTAATTCTTAGGTACCGCTCCACTTAAAACTGCTATGGTTTTGCCAGAAAACATCAAGTGAGCCACACATAAATTTAGGTTAGATTTTGTGATGACCGAGTCAAAAGCAAAAGCACACGACATCTTCAGCTCATAGGTAAAAGTAATAACTAGATGAATTTTCATGAAGAAATCCCCACTTACCAACAGATGCAGCTAAAAGCAAGAAATAACTGATAAAACAATAGTGAACGAAGCACTAATTTGAATAAGACACTTCCATACTGCAGACTTGCGTATGCTCTGAAGGCTGCTGTAAGCTATTAGCTAATTTTAATTAGCAAACTGCAGAGTGAGGACTATTAAACTTAAAATTTAGCGCTATGGTTCACATTAGGTAAACTGCAAGGATTAAGTAGCCAAAACAAATTGAACATGCATGTATTACATATTTTTTGAGAAGCAAGCTGCATGGATTGCCCCCACAATTTTGAATCTTGGTTTTTGAGACACATGTAAATGAACTGGACTGCAGGGATAGCTTTGTCCCGAACATGCTGCAACATTTTCCCCTTCTTCAAGTTGTCCAATTCTTGTAGAACGACCCAAGGAATTATTAATGCAAGTCTGCCAACCCCTGGAAAACAAAACAAAAAAAACCCAAAAAAGACATTTTGAAAAACCACACAAGCTACTACAGTTAATCTTTAATTCAAATATCATATATATGTAAGCTCACACTTACGGTTTTATGCTAGTAGTTTTCATACTCCGTGCTCAAGAGCATCCAGCATTAAAAACAAAAAAATGAACAACTAAAAAAGGCCAAGTTCCTTCTTTCAAAAAAATCTAACCTCAAACCTGGCACTACATTGGTTACATGTAAAAATGACAGTATTAAGCAAACAAAAGGAATAAATAATTTCAATCAACAGAACACTTTGACAACAGTGTGTAGTGATGTTGTAAAATCTATTTGCAGCAATTAACATCCTATCATATGCTCTCTGTAAGATGTTAAAGCAAGGTGGCAGCAGCTGAAAGAACAGGCTGAAAATACCCAAATGACACAACGGTCACTGTGCAAAACCAGTCATCAAATAAAAGGAGTAATGGTTTGTGCTAACTGCCAACCAGCACTAAGTAAGGAACAGAAAGGATGGATATTGGACTATGGCTTTATTTGTAAGTAAGTACAGTTTGAACCTTAATCATTACATATTAAATACATGGTAAAAGAGAAATTTAATGACTGTTCTGTACGGTCAATTTTGAAAAAATACATTGCTATCCATCTGCTTTGTAATAAACAGGTCAGGAATCAGCAGCTTCTGATAACCTTTTGCATAACGGGTCTGGTGCAGGACCAGAAATTGGGAGCTGCAATATTAAAAAAAAAAATCTGAGACCACAGCTCCCACTGTATGCAATGCAACACCATTCCTAATATGGGAAATACAGCCTGACATGCTCTGCAAAACAATAAAGTCCTGAGTAATTTTCAAAATGGCCAGAATAAGTGTATTCACCAGCTGAAAGCAGCAAAGGACTCAAAATATTCTCATAGATTCCAAACATGTCAACTAACACGCACTATCCTAATCCTGCAAACATTAAATCACTAAAAGCTTCACCGCGTTTTAAGGCCAAACATTAAAGCCAAGGTCTGCAATCTGAATTCCTGAGAAATTGCTCACACAACTCGCTAATTCTGTGACCTTTACCAAGACAGGAAAAAAAAACCCCACTGACTGCTTATCAGTTTTTAAATGTTTTTAGATTTCTAGGGAAAAAAAAATAAATTACAAAGTAGAAAACATTGTTACCACTAGAAATGGATTAAATGCTTGAAAGTATGTTCTTACAATAGGTAAGACTTATTTACCTCTAAGAATTCACACAGATTCCTGGGAACACTGACCATGATTCTCTGTAGGTACAAGCATAGTAGGATCTACTTTCACAGCTGAACTTTCCTTAAGAGGCAGATTATTTGGGTTCACAGAACCAGCCTCTTAACTGTGAGCCTTCTGCTTCTACATGAAACCTGCTGCCTTTTTAAGGAGCCCAGGTTTGTTTTCTTCACATAGCCTGAAGTTCTTACAACTTTTTTTTTTTTTCCAAATACCTGATTGATCACCATGTATTCACATACCTGGTATATCCTCAGATTTCAGGGATCTGACAAACTCAAGGTGACTAATCATTATATTTGTGTCAATCACCACTAATATGTTCAAACCAGAAGTAAAAGCATCTGGGGGAAAAAAGAAGGAAAAAATACAGTTGTGTATTCTCTGTTCAGACCATTAACCAACAGTAATAACTAGTTGCAAGTATATACCAAAGAACAGCCAATCATGACATACCAGCAGAAATATTTAAATCCTGTTCTGGGAGATCTATTTCCATACTCGTAAGTTCTCCACAAGTCTGTACAACAGATAGTGCCACCGTCTTTTGAACACGAGCAACATGCAAATCTTCAACTATCTGCATCTACAATGAAAAAAATTTGCATCTATGAAACTGATGGTAAGCAAACACTTATGAATTGTTCTCAAAAAAGATACTTCTGCATTAATGACTTTGTGTTAAAACTGACTAAAAACTAAGCATGAAAAATTTTAAGTTGGTACAGCAAGTGTAAAGCCATGAGAACTTTCTGCACACCTGCCACTATAAGAAGTCCACAAAAGACATCCAAAATACGGCCTAGAAGGAAGATTTGGTTATGACCTTTCTACCTGGTACGCAAAAACTTTGTTCCATTTTTTGCCACATAGACTGCAAGCTTCCTGACAAATGTTTCTTAAAAAACTACACATCTCTTCCAATGTGGAAGTTAGAGGATGGAAAATGAGATAGCTGGAGTATGTAAGCAACTATGAAGGTCTCCTACATCGCAGAGAATAACAGAAAGGCAATCTTTCTCAGAAAGTTACTGATTAGTAGTACTGTAGCAAGTTTGTTTAGTATTTGAAAAAATGCTCCACATTTTTTGAAGTGTAGCGCATAAGCCAACAATGCAAAATACCAGGAAAGGTCATGGAACTGTCCAGCTACACAACCTCAGTGCCAAAAGTTTTTAATACAACTCGGGTAAAATTAAAGCATTACTAACCTCTTGGTCTGTTTCTTGGTTCTGACTGTCCTGAATGGGTGGAAAGACTTCAAAGCTCTGTAGGAAGAATTAAAAAGATACCAACATGACAAAATATCAAGGCAGACTGAGGAACAAGCGATCCCCACGTCGGGAGTTTTGGAATATAGCTCTTTAGTGTTAAAGTAGTACATCACTAACCTTCTGGAAAGACTTCATGTCCTCACCATCTTGGTAGGTGTCAGATGTGCATGGGACCTCAAAATTCTAGAAACAATTAGGAATGGGAAGTAGAACAGTATCAGTGTTTTAGAGAACACTGAATATTCCCAAGTGAAATGAATAGGTAACATAAAATATATTTTTAATATCTGTGATAAAGCATCCTCAGAATCATTTCTAAACAGCTTAGAAGGATGGTTTTCTTTTAAAATATAGTGGTTTACACAGCAAGCCTATTTTTCCAATCTCTTGTGGGTTTGTGACTATGTTAGTCTTGCTCTGAACTTCCCAGTGTAAGACAGACATGAATTTAACAAAGCGCATCGAGCAAAGGGTCACTAAGATGATTAAAGGACTAGAGCGCATCCTACGAGAGGCTGAAAGAGCCAGGAGCATTTGGCCTGGAGAAGAAAAGGGGGAATCTTATCAATGCTTATAAATATCTGACAGGAGGCTGAAAAGATGGAACCAGACTCTCAGTGGTGCCCGGTGACAGGACAAGAGGCAAACTGAAACACAGCAAATTCCCTCTGAACTTGAAAAAAAACAAAAAACAAACCACTTTTCTACAGCGAAGGTGTTTGAACAGGCTGCCCAGAGAGGTCCATCCTTAGAGACATTCAAAACCTGACTGAACACAGACCTGGACAACTTGCTCTAAGCCGACCCTGCTTGAGCAAGGGGGTTGGACTAGACAATCTCCAGAGGTGCCTTCCAACCTCAACGATTCCGTGATTCTGTATGTAATTACTATCTTTGTGTACACACAAAACGATTGCACTAGTGTAACATGAACTGAAGTCTAAAAAAACTAATGCTAGGCATGTTAAACAAGAATGACAACAACAACAAAGTAACCACGCTCAAGATAAAGTTGAGGTGCAGAACCAAACGCGAACTAGAACTTAGGAACAAACTGAATACAGCCGAAGCTATGCAGGAAAAATACAAGTTTAGTCCTAGATCTACAAGCTCTCCTAGCATTGCTTTGCCAGCAATGAGTACCTGTTTGGCAGAGGAGTTTTCAGTTGTTCAGTTTATTCATTCAAAAATGATACTACCACATGAGCTCAAACCCCCCTCTGCTGACTTGTACCGAAATTGAAGTATTCAACAACCCCCAGCAGCAAAGTAAAGCTATGAAAAAATGCATGTAGACACAATCCCAGAAGGCAAGACCTTTATTCTTCTAGCTTGTTTAACCACTTAGCAGAGAAACAATTTAATGTGGTTTTCACTGGGAACAGAAAAATCCATCTAGATAGCTAAGAAATCCTGTTCAAAGTCTGTAAGACGAGTCTGCTTATATAAAAGCTGCCTGCCATTCAGAAACTAGTCTGAAACATCTAACAGCATAATACAAAGAACTGTATTCTCATTACCTGCTTAAAACATACTGCTGTGGCTTCAGAGTCCCTTTCTTCAGTCCCTGAATTACCAGTAGCTTTATCAGAATCACCACCCTGTTTTCTCCGTTTATAAGAGTCCCATCGTTGCGATGTTTTAGCCGAATAGTGTGATGGTGCATGTTTACTCACATGCCACTTTTGCTTAGAAAACTCCTTATAGTCGTCTTCATCCTCTTCTTCCCAAGTCCTAGATAATGGATTTGGCTTCTTAGTGAAGGGCCTATCATCATGCACAGTCCCTGCAGAGGTATCAGATGGCTTTTTTGGAATTCTGACATCTTCACTCTGGGTTTTTGATCCATCCGCCTTTTTACGTGGTACATGTGAATCATAAGTCACTGGTGACTTAAATTTTTCCAACATAGTTTGTTCTGCTTTTAACGTTAGTTTGCAGAGTTCAACTTTCTCTGTCTTCTTCTTCAGTGCCTTGTCCCTCTGAACTGCAAAGCTATGCCAGTATCTTTTTCCTTCTGTTCCATCAAAACGACTTTTGTTATAACTTTCCCTGCTAGTAGTCACTACATCAGGAGTGCGTGTAATTTTTCCATGTTTAATTTCTTTGGCTTTAAATTCAGTAACTATTTTCTTTTGCTTTTCAGTGTGGATTAAAGAATTGTCTGTGGTTTTACTTCTGTTTGGAGATTTTCCTTGGGATCTTCCATCAGTGCCATGAGAAATATTAGAACTTTGGTCTTGCTTCTTCTCCTCTTGCCCATCTTTCTTTATTTTGAATCTATAGAAATATTACAAAAAAAGTCATGTAATTAGCTCAGTTAATGTAAAGCCACAACAACAACACCTGCACTTGACTTAGGCAGTTACAGCTAAGTATTTATGAGTACCAGATCGGTATGTTCTTAAATACGAGCTTGCAGCAACATCTGTCCTTTAAAATAGTTCGATACAGCATTTTTAGTATTTGCATTTTTCCTAGCTGTACAGCTATTTTAGCTTACAAAACAGAGGAAAAGCTCTTTCCACATTCACTATCTATTGCTTTGAGAGATGCCCTACAAGGTCTAGTTTCATCCTACCACACAGATAAGTTTTAACAGCACTTTAAGGATGTATGAGGTGCATCACCCTAAAATTCAAGTGTGCAGCAGTTCAGCTTGGTTGCACAGTGCCAAACACTGCACAGCCTTCAAACAGTGCAGGACAAACAGGCTGGAGAACTTGGAAAAGGAACGATTGTTACGATAGTAACATTCTACAGAAACGATGAATGATACGAAAACTGAATAGGAAACTTTCTTATAGAAGCACAGAATAAATTTATCATACACTAGGTTTAAAATATCCAAAGAAAGTTTCTACTCTAATCGAGAATAGTGTTGTCAAAAACATTGGGGAGGTAAAGGCCATTTGACAAACTCAGGCAGGACAGGTAACTTAAACACACTGATTGGCATCCAACTTGCAACTTAGGACCCCCCTAACTGGTTCTTAGAAGCTGGAAGGGTGTACAACCGGAAAAAACATTTTGTACTTGTCTTGTTTCACATATTCCTTCCTATGCAAGCCCTCCTTGGCCACTGTCAGGGATGAGGTACTGGATTGGGCAGAGATTTGGCACACAGTTACTGTTTTATGGTTATTTCATTTTGTACTAACCAACAGCGCTTAACAGTGGGTATACTTGCAGCTAAATATCCTACTACTTACAATTCCAGCCTAAGAGAGAAACTGCAACAAGATTTTGCCATGATTAAGAAACAAATCAAAGCTTTCCCATCTCAGGATTCATGAGAACCTTTTCATTTCATACAAAGCAGTTTTCAAACACTGTTTACATTTGCTACACTCAAGGTGAAATACTGCTTTCTTTGCCTTGGAATCAATCACTTCAAACATCAGGAGAATCAATGACTGCAGTACTACAGGAATCCATTAAAGGTACTAAGGTCACTGCAAAACCATCCTCCAGACTTCACTGGAGCCTTTATTTTTTGGCTAACAAAGCATGTAACATGCAATACAGACCAACAGCGTAGTGCTCAAGACGAAAAAAATTTGATCTTTTTATGATAGGAAGGGTGTAATTCCTACCTTATTTGAAGTGTAGTAGCATACGTTAGAGTTTACAAAAAGTAATTCTGAACTCTGTCTTCTCCAATATCTCAAACTGCCCAGCTTAGACAGAATCCAATCATTAATGCAATGCCAACACTTCATCAATTAAATGTCATATTTTATTTGGTGAACAAGTTAAACAAAATTCTTAAATTCAGTATTAAAAAGTCTGTGACTGGTTTATTTTTTAGTTCCCTTTAGTGACAGAGCAAGAATTTACCTCTGAAATTCTGTCTCTCCTTTCATACTATGGTTATAAGATCTTGTGTCTTCCGAGTTCTGAAAGAAGCAAAAAAATCCAAGGGTTTATAGAAGAAACCACAGTTTAAACAACCTTCCTAAGATGGAACAAGCTATTATGTCATACTAGATTCACTATGATTTTGAACAAGTTAACCTTGAAAAAGGCAGCCACATACCTTACTACAATTTACTATTTAGATTTTGCTGTATTTGAGAACACAAGGGGAAAAACTGAATGTGGCACAGAGTCCTAGGCTATAAATAGAGAAAGCTCAATTAAGAGACATCTAGGATTCAGGTGTTTCATATACTCTACAAGTATACAAAAGTGTATTTTACATACTGACATATTTATTCTCATTCTTAAGAAAAAAGAAAAAGAAAGTTACCTGAAGACTGCTTCCAGCTACCCCCTAGGTAAGGCAAAAAAGAGGCTATTTCTACGGAAGGTTTTTGTGCAGAAGAGATGTGTTATTAATTCTCATCAGATTTACTAATTAGGTGGAACAGTGTGAAACCACTGTTACATAGGCCTCTTAAGAGTAAAGATAGCCCCCAAACAAAGAACTTGAACAGTCCTCATTTAGAAAGCAGTTGTATCACTGCTTGGCATATCAACATTGCAAGTTGTGTCGCATCTGTGTTGGGGAATAACTGGAAGGCAACTTTGAGCAGGTCAGAACAGAAAGCAGTTTATTATTTCAGCTATGGGAGAAAACAGAGAGCAGCAAAATGACGGACTCTGCCCAACAAGGCAGTTAATTTTTATATACCTTTGGGTTATACGACTCAGTTTTCCCAAAACTACAGCGAGGCGTAGGAAATTACAACAGAGAACAGAGTAACGTATGGATTACTTCAGATAAGGAAGGTCTAGATAGCACATCCTTTTACAAATAATTCACTCCAATAATTGGGTCTTGCTGACTCAGTGAGGCCATGAGATCACTGCTGCAGAGATTTTACTAACTAGAGAGGCCTGCAAAGGCCCTGAGGCCTTAGCTATTTTATTTCTGTGTTAAAAAGCACTTCATTAAAGAGTAGAAGGGTTGCAGAAACCAGTGGAGTCCTAATGAATTAAGGAAATCTTGAGAACTTCTGGCTGTGGTTGGTTCTGGAGTTCCAACAGTAGCAAACCCAATGAAATCGTAACTTACGGGGCTGTTAAAGGCTGCTGCCACTGAGTATCGTATCAGTGCAGCTTGCTGCAGGAAGACCTGTTCAACTCACGTGATTATAATCAAATAGGGATCAAAGTGTTTTATTGGTTTATCAACAACTCAACCGGCAATCAGTGAACTACACACTCAGGATCAATACCAGCAATGCAACAGAAAAAGTGTAACGACAGGTATAACAACAGACAAATACAAAATGGTACCAGCTTAGATGACTCGGCACCACAAAGTTCTAACCTCACACACCTCCATGATACACTTTGGCACACACGCTCGTGTTGTTGAGGACATGGGTGCTCCGGTCATGCATGGAGCCATACCACTTCCTACAGCTTGCTAACGCACACGCTGGTGAGAAAGGGCCCCCATGAGGTCACGTACACACCCCCAAGGCATGGGACACTACAGGATGCCCCCCCATCGTGTCACTCCACCAGCTGGAACACAGGGTACTGACAGCGGCTGGCAGTGACGATGCCCCATCAGGGCATGTGGAGGTGACGATGCTGGCGAGACAACCCCAGACAGCATCAAACCCAGTCTGACCACTGCTCTGTTACTGATTTCTCTCTTCAAGGCCTAGTCCCCTAAAACCATGAGTTTTCATGGTATTTTTAGTATTTCTTCTCAACCTAGCTCATTCTTTTCTCAAAAGTCTCTTGATAATTCCCTGATTTTCACCTAATGTGGTCATCTTAAACTTTCTTACTGTTACTTTCCTCTGAGCATTATCATTTTGGGGTAAATGTCCTGTTGGAGCAGACTGGTTTAGGCGTTCTGTTTACAATCCCATGGCTATAATTTCACCGTCATCTGGGCCATGTTACCAAGAGGCAGCTGTGCTGACTCTTCCAGACAGTTCTGTGTAAAGCTGCTCTAATTTATACTGTGATAAACGTCCTTTCACTCACACTTAGGGAATCACATGCCAAACTGCTAAAAACACCAGGCATAAAGTTTTCTGTGATCTGTGGTCCTGCTTACACCACACAAAAAAACCCCCAAAGCCCCTCCACAACCATGCCTAAATATGATTCTATTTAAATGGCTTATCTTACCTGCATGATCTGAAGATACCTCTTATCCATACCGTGATCACACTGAAGACACTCTTGCTACTATTCAGAGGTCTCCTTATCTTTTTGCTGCTAATAGTTTGGGTTCTCACTGTTGCTTGCGCTCATCAATGTCTGCATATAGCAATATTTAATGCTGTCTCAAACAGATTGAGGTCATGTAACAGTTAAAACTCTGTATTTCCAAATTAGCATAGGCATTAGCAATGGCAAGACAGCTATAGTACGAGGTTTTCAGCTAAGTTTTTACCCTTTGTATTACAGAAGAAAAAAGCCTTAGACTAAGTTAATGTTAAAAGACAAATTAAATAACAATAAGCAATTCCAGACAAAAAAATAAAGCTACAAATATTTGGCTTTGAACTACATTTTCTACACAAGCAAAAGGCTTCTAACATGTATAACTCAGTTTATAAGGCCATAATATCACCCTCTTTATAAGCACTTCCAAACATTTTTTGAGACGTTTATGATAAGACAGTTAAAAGCTCTCTTATTTTGTATATACCTTACAAAATCCAAGGGGAAAAAAAAACGTAGCTAACTTAAGTGTGGATTTATTAAACCACTGATTTGATGGATATATATTACACTATGGGCCAGGAAATAACTTCCCAGAGGGGATACAAACAATAAAAAATAACGAGAAGCTACATACAAACATGGCCAGAAAGATTATCACCCCTGTAGCACCTGTATTTTACAAGTGATTCAGTGAAAGCTTACTCACTAGATACAAATACATACCAGAGTACACTAAGAATCTACATCCGATTTTGGTCATTGATTTATGCCTCAGTGGTTAAGAGTAAATATTTGAGAGTCGCTTGCTAAAATCCTGTGAAGTACAATTTGTGGTTCATCAAAAAATTAAGATATATGATCCAAGATAAAAATCAATCCAGAAAAACAGCAGCAGTTTTGGTAACAGTTTTAAGTTCTGCTTCCTCAAACAGGAAGATACACTAAAGTAAAAAAAAAGTCTTGTATTTTGTGATACCCACACGACACACAGCCTCCGGAGAAAAACATACAGTAGTCGTCATCTGGCTCAAACTTGCAGTTATCTGGCCAATTCAACCCTCCTGCTGTTCTTACTGACCCCGACTCGATTCATCCTTCTATCACACCACTACTAAATAATTCGTGCTCTTCTCCTGAATGTGGGGGGTTTAATTAAATTAATGACAACATTAGTAATACAGCTGTTCCTACTTTGTCATCCCGGCCATCCAAACAGTCTTCCTTCCCAGTTAATTTCTTCAGTTTCTTTTTTGACATCTTGGGATACTAAGAAAAAAAAAACAACACCACAGTGTCGCCATTATTATTTATTTATTTCACGTTTTTATTTCCAGCTGGTATAAAAAAACATAATTTAACTGCATAAAGAAAAAAAAAAACACTCTAATACTCCTTTAGTTTCCTCTCTACAGAACCACAGCCGATTTCAACAAGGTTAATTATTCACATCTCACTACTAAGAGAACTCCACAGAAAAAAAGAAAAGGATGGCAACTACTTTACCATCTGCTCCACAAACACATCTTTTGTGCCTGCAGAGACAAACATCCTTTAACATTTAGTCATACAACCACCAAGTTCTGAAGCAGTTCCAACCACGTAACTCTCGCCTTAGGCCACCACCCCCCCTCCCCTGAGGTGGGGGTATTATCGTGACATCTCGCAATGGCCACACCACCCTCCACACGACCTTGTCCTGCGGGCCTGCCGCGAACGCGAAGGAGTTTTAAGAGGGTTGTAAGAAAGCTTCACCAGAAGCTCCCAAAGCTCTGGAGCCGAATTTCCAGAATACAGGTCAACGACCGAGACAAACAAGCCACGAAGCAGCTCAGCCATAAAGCGGGGAAGCCCGCAGTAAACACACGGCTCTACGGCAGCCTCCAACGCGGGCGGGCTGAAGTAACTGCAGGAAGAGCTGCTGCTCCGCCGAGCACAGGGGCGGCACCCTCCGGCCCCGACCCCACGCCTGAAGAAAGGGCGAATACAGGACGAACCTCCGCTGCCCTTCA
>VXBL01001622.1:224553-237408 GCA_013400195.1 Aramus guarauna | reverse complement strand
AGTCCAAGCCGAAACCGAAGCCGACAGCAGCCCCGCACCCCCTACCCCCTCGCACCAGGCGGCCTGAGGAGGAGGGTCCCGGCGGAGAGGCCTCAGGGGTACCGCTGAGGTACTTTCCCCCACAGGCACAGCGCTCCGCCCTGTTCGCCTCCGGCAACTGCCCCGGGCCGGCCCCTCCCCGCCGCGGGGCGCGCTGGGCAAGGCCCGGCCCCCCTCCCCGGAGCCGGCGAGGCGGCCCTGGCCCCAAGGCGCCCTGGGAAATGTAGGCGGTGGGGGCCCGCCTCCTCTCCCGCCGTACGTGCCGGGCCGCCACCGCCGTGCCTCGCTGCCTGCCTGCCTCCCGAACGAGAGGCGTGCGGGTACAGCGGCGCGTCTCCCTGCCTCCGCTCGGCTCCCTGCGCCCGCCACCGGGCCGTCTCCGGAGAAGATGGCATCGGAGGAGGCTGCGGAGGCCTCGCTGGCACGGCTGTCCTCCGAGCAGAAGAAGCCGGACGACGATGAGGAGAACCCCGAAGGCGGCGGCGAGACTGCAGCGCTCAGTGAGGGCCGGGCGTGAGGGGCCGTGGGCGGGCGGTGTGGCGGGAGCCGGGCCCTCCGTCCCCCTCCGAGGGGGTCTGTCCCTCTGCCCGGTTCTGCGCGGCCCCGCCGTGCCCGGGAGATGCCGCGGGCGGGCGCCATGCGGAGGCGCAGGAGGCAGAAGCACCGCGAGCGAACCCCGTGAGGGTTTGAATTTACAGCCGGGCGCCTGGAGCCGCCTTCGCGCCGTCTCCTCTCTCCCTCCACCTGCGCCATGAAACCCCCCCGCGAGGCGAACGGAGCCCGGTGTTCCCCGTTCTACCGACTTTGTGTGGAACTGGGCCGGTGCGGGGCCACCCCTGCTCCCTGCGGCCCGGCCCGACCCGGGGGCTGAGCTCGCCGCCTCCCGCCGTTGCTCGGGGAGCTTCGAAACAGGGAAAGCAGGACTCGTGTGGCCCTTTTCTCCCCTTAAACCTAACGAGATTTTATTATTTTTTTGTTTTGGTGGCGATAATCGTGTATTATTTCCAGCCGCGGTCCGCAAGGTCCCGTCACAGAGCCGGGCCTGCGGAGGCGGGCTGGGGGTGCCGCGGGTGCCGTGCCGGCGCTGCCCCGGCCGTTTTCTCCTCAGTGTTTTCTGCCAAATGTGTTTAAACTGGTGGTGCCAGTTTTCCAGCCCCGCCAGACGTGGCATTGATGCCAGTCGCTTGCTACTGCCGTCTCTCTGCTGTTTTGTATCAGTTTTCTCAGTTTTTCTCGCACCACGTGCAGTCATAATCATTGTTCTTACAGATTTCTTACCAAAATCCTTTTATTTCTTAATTTTTTTTCCCTTTCTATTAATAAAGCGTGTCGAAACTATCACTAGGCACCTTGCAACTTTTTAATTGAGAAGTAGGCAGGAAGTATAAGGCTGTCTCAGGTGAGTTGTCAGCTTAAAAATAGATGTGTGAGAAATACAGCAGTGCTCTCTGAGTAGCAATGTTGGTCTTGATATATTTTAAGGTAGGTAGGATAATTTTACTCTGTGCTTCTGCCTTTCTAAACAATTTCTCCAACCCTTGTCTTCAGGTTTACCTTCCATTTCCTCTTTCTGGTTTTTTGTGTTGTTGTTTGGTTTTTTTTTTGTTTTGTTTTGTTTTGTTTTTAATAATAGCAAATATTTGTATCCGACTGCAACGTTTAAAAGCAAACAAAAACCCCAGAGGAATTGTAAGAACTGCTGTAAGATCCTTCCAGCCCTTACTCTGTTTTCAGTAGTGGCCAGGAGTAGAGGCTAGGAAAGACTAGGAGAACAGAACAACCATACATTAATGCATCCTCCAGAAATATCTTCAAACACAAGTCTGTTACTCCTTTTTTTTCCTTGAAGACACGGAGTGGTTGACTTACGTGCTCTCTCTGCATCCTGTAGACATCTGTCATATCTAGGCTGAAAAGTCATAGCCTGCTCTGTTGCTTCTCAGTAGCTAAGAATGCCATAGCTTTGTTATTTCTTGTCACAATTTTTCAAAACTTTCCTAGTTCTACCTGTCCCATTGAAGCTTGGGGGATGAGAGGCAATACGCTTTCAGCATCTTTTCCTGGTGCTTCCTAATGTCAGTTGGTGGGGAGAGGCATCCACCGCTTCTGAGGATTTATACCTCTTTCTTTCCTCAAAACTACTTCAAAATCCCCAGAGGGTAGTCCTGACAGGTGATGCTCTGCTCAGAGTCCATGCAGTCATACAGGTAATCAAAATTAGGTTTTTTCCCCCAAGTCCACCACTTAACTATTTTTTGTCATTTTATTGGCCAATCACTAAGCCTTTTAAGTCCTTTTGAAATTCTTCAGTAAGCCCATCTCTGCCCTACCCAGAGAAGTCATTCATTTGCAAATCCTGATGGCACAGAGCACTGGAAACTTCATCACGCCCAATGATAGCAAATTCCTTCCTTCCTCCCTCCCTCCCCTCCTTTTTTCAGATTGTTCAAGTAGTCATAAAGAGTTCACAACTTGTTTTCAAATTTTCTTAGCTGTTAGTACATCATTGTGAGTATTTGGACCTCCTCCTTGCCTGCTTTGTCTTGCTAGCACTGCATTTTTTCCAGAAAATCAGATGTAAATATTATTTTGTTACCTTTAAACATCTGATGATACAGGTGGGTGAATAGTTTGTCTGTCCAAGATGGCATTATTTCACAGTAGTTTCCAAGGATGAACAATAATTAATCTCATATTATTCTCCAACATACCTTTTTTTTTTTCTCCTTCACACTTGTAGTCATTTTTGCCTGTTAGAAGCACCAAATTACTGGAAACAAATGAACATGTTTGTATCATTCATTCATATCAACAACACTTTTACTGGTTTTTGTTTGATTGATTTTGTTAAGATGGCGTGGTTGTCTCTGGAAAAGTGAAAAACAACAACCTGGATGTGAAAGTTACTGAGTCGGAATTGGAAACTGAAGAAGGAAAGGAGGAGGAATCCACAAAGGAATCCGATAGCAACATTTTGGATGTATCATCTGATTATGCAAGAGGTTTGCTAATAAACTCTAAGAATACTTGTATTGTGTGCTGGAGGAAAGGAGGAGAAAAGGCAGAAAAGTAAAGGGAATGTGTGAAATTTCATTTTCCATACGTCCAATAGGTATGGATCTGAATAAAATATTTTCCTAAGGCATTGGTAATCTCATTCAAATGAGATGCCATTTTGCCCTTAGTAACATTTCTAGTAATCACTGCAGAAATTCACGTACACGGTGACAGAAGCGAAGTCAGGGTTAGACAAGTATGATCTACATCGGGCCCTGGTGCTGACAGCACCACAGAGAGCAGAGAAAACCTATTGTATATAAGTGCAGGAATTAAAAGCTAGGAATTGCTTTTAACCCTAGCTTTAAAACTCACCTCTGTATCTTGAGCACATTGATCAGTTGCTGTCTTTGTTTCACATAAGAAAACCTGAAGACTAATCTTGTAAAAACATGGTAAAGGTTTAAAATCGCTAGAGAATCAGTAGTACCGTACACTGGGATGTTCTGTGTGCTGTGAAAACAATACAGCTGATTTATTGGATAAGATGGTTCTCTTGTTTTTAGCAAATTCTCCACTCTTTCCATTGACTGAGAAGTTGAAAAATCAGGAGGTAACTTTAAAGGTCAAACTGTCTCCTAAGGTGTGTGGGAGGAAGGTGGTAGAATTAAATGTATCCTGGCTATATGGTGAATAATTGTTACTTAGGATTGGTCCACTTCTAGCTGATATTTTAGTTTTGCCAGACAGTTCATAGGATGTTTTTCTGCTGCTTTGTGCATCATTTGCATTCACTAACGATGCCAAGCAGTAAAACCAGGAGTAAACAGAACGTGACTTGATCTTTTCAGCTTGGGTTTTTTTTTTCAAATGAAGGTCTTTCCAATTTGAGAAATTTGATGTGTGTCAGCATCAAAAAGCAAGTAGAAATATATGGATCTTCTTAAAGAACCATTCTGGGGATTAATTTTGCAGTCATTGGGTCTGCCATGGAAATTATAGGATACAAACGAGTATTCCAATTGGTACTATAGCCATTCTCTAGGAGTGTTAGATTTGAAATGATGCATAGAAAAATAGCAGTAAACTAAAAATTTTTTTTTTTTAACTAAGAATGTTTAACTTCTAAATATCTCTGCTTTTTAGAGAAACATATTTCAATTCAAAGACATCTTGCTGATCTAGAGAAGCTGGCTGACCTGAAAGAAGGTGAGTTTCCCATGGCAGTATCCCAGAACACAGATCTTCATGTTACAGGTATTTATGTTTGTTCTTAGTTTTTATTTTTAGCACACTATATATATTTATAATGCTTGAAGACTAGGGGTTTCATAAAAAACAGCTTAATGATTTGTTCCCTTATCGAACGCTGTACTTCTTGCAGTAAATTTAAGGCCTTAATGATTCCTTTCCATCTTTTTCTTCTGAATGGTAGCATTTCTAATGTTGGCAGTGTGGGTGGATCAGCAAAATGTTAATTTATTTTACTTTAAGTGCTACGATAACAGGGAAGCTAATTGTTGTCTTTGCAGTGTTTAAATATCAGTTTAAATAAATATGTATTCAGTTTTGAATGTTTTCCATTTTTTTCCCCACTCTGTAATCATTTCTGATCCAGGTGTGTATTGGAGGACTGCTTTAAGACTACAGAGTGGTTTTATTACAACTTTTAGTTTTTCTCTGATTACGTGTACGTATGTAGTGCTGGCAGTGACAGTCCTCGCGACTGAAACTAGTTTTTATTCACAGATCAAGAAAAACGTCAGGGTCCACACAGGCTCTGCATCATATGGCTCTTGCACTTTAATGATCTTTTAGAGTGGCAACTGATGGAAATAGTAGCCTTACCTCCATATCTGTTTAATTTTACTAACAGAATACCAGAAACTTCTATAGCGTTTGTTCCATTTTTAATGAGGAGATAGATCGTAAGTATCTCCCGAGTCTGGTACTTTTAGCTCTTGCTGAGCCAAGTTCTATGTAAATCCATGGTAGTGGTAAGAAACTCATTCTTCCCTTGCCTGTTTTCTACAGTAACTTTTTTTTTCTTCTGCCATGGATGTGGCATTTTTCTGCCATATGTGTTAATGGAGTTTATTACCATCAGCTCGTGTATTTGATAACTCAGTAAATCCTAAGTCGATTAAAGAGGCTGATAACATTAGAGAACACTGGTGATTTGTTTGGTGAGCTGTACGCTGCCTCTGTTGGCTTCAGCGGCATGGGACTCTGTGTGGACGTAGTAATCCACTCATTAAAAAAGTCATAAAAAAGGAAATTTACTTTTGTGCAAGCGTAAGATAAGTATTTATGGTTACAGATGCCCATGTTGTGTGGCATGTTTCAGTATCCATCCTGTACTATTCAAACTCATACAAGCTTTTCTGCTAAATTCTGCATGAGAGGTGGTTTGACATTCAGCAATCTTAAGATCCAGCAGCAATGTATGCATACTCTGATACGTAATTCCTGCATACAGCTCCACAATGTATGTCTCCCAATTTTTTATTTAGGTTAGTATTTCAGGTGCTTCAACACCTTTGATGTCAGACAGCCTTGCCTTTGCTTTTTTGTCCCTTTTGCAGGATTTACAAGAAGAAAAATTATTTTAACATAGAGTACTTTATCATTTTTTGCAGCTTTAAAAATACCAGGTGCTTGTTTTATTTAAAAGATTTGGGAGGAGGAAAGACAGATTCTTGTTCTAACCTCTTCAGTTAGGGGTTTTTGAAACATTGCAAGTCTCTAGACTTCATCTATAAAATTCTGTACTCTTCAGAAGTTGCATTAGCCTCCTGTTGCTGGAGTAAAAAATACTAGAAAACAAACCCTAAAGGTTGGAGCAGTTAATGATCTTTAAAGTAATAGTGGTTCTTGTCTGTATTTTATGGACTGAAAAGGCAATCCATAACTTTGACGTTTGTGTATGCCTGAAATAGAATATACCCTGGGGAATTAACCTCTAACTCCCGTTGGCAGTCCCTTCATTCTTTTTTCTCATAACATGCATCTCTGTTACCAGCAGTGATAACTGCATTTCCTACTTTTCTTACGCTTCTTCTTTATTTGTATTTTCAGATGAAAAGAAGCCTTGTCCGTTGTGTCCTGAGGAGAAGTTCAAAGCCTGCTATAGTCACAAACTCCATCGTCACCTTCAGAATTTGCACTGGAAAGTTTCTGTTGAATTTGAAGGTAAAGGCAATCATATTTGAATAGTAAATACTAGAAGAAATTGTGGACATGTAAGACATTGGTCTATGTTTCATCTTTTTAAATTCCTCTTCACTTAAGCATCTTGTTACCAGCTCTGAACTAGAACCATATTTTGATATAATGAATTTTGACCTGGGATGTAAAATGTAAATGTAAAATAGCTCTGTATTCTACATGCCAAAATAGTTACAGTTGTGCATCATGTGTAAAAAAAAAAAAAAAAAAAAAAAAAAAAAAAAAAAAAAAAAAAAAACCAAAAAACAAACAAACAAACAAAAAACCAATAATTGAACAAACTCTGTGATCTGCTTGTAAGATGCATTAAAATCTTTGCAGGATGTTTAAGAAGGAAAAGAAAGTGAACAGTAAATCTTTTTAAAAAACTAATTGTACAAGTTCGTGGGAAATAAAATGACTAATCAGAAGATGGACAAGATTGAAGTTAAATTAAAACTGATTTGACTGGAGTTCTGTTTTTGCATGCACTAGCAGATGTCTGTGGTGGTGGTGGGTTTTTTTCTTTAAACCATGGAACATATGTTTTATAGGAGTATTTACACAAGTAACAGATAACAATACTAAAATATTCACCAGTACTTTCAAAAGACGTGCCGTAGCTTTGTAGGATACTGACAGATTTATTAAAATGAATTGCCTGTACGTAGGGCTTTTTAATTTAAAATATTTATAGTATATGATTAGCTGATCAATTTCTCTGTGGAAGGTGAGTTTCTCATATAACCGGTAATGTTATCTTGTTGCTGTCTTGTGGCAATATTTGGGAATCTTAAATGAGACCATGCCCTAAATATAAAGAACATTTTGAATCAGAGTTTGTGGTATAGGACGTATGCATTCTGTTTACTTACTGTGCTGTGACACAAATTTGTTTTCCAGGGTACAGAATGTGCATCTGCCACTTACCTTGTCGTCCAGTAAAACCAAATGTCGTTGGAGACCAGGTAAAAATGCTGAATTGCGGAAATATTTGTTACTCTACAGAGTGAAGGAAATGGGTGATTTAGGGAAACTGTTGTGATCTACTCAGTCTCAAAATATGTCTTGCTATCCAGTGTGGGATACTAAAAGCTTATCGGTCCAGAATATAAGTATCTGATACAACCCTTGGGCAGTTGAATGTAGTTGTATCTCTTATTTTGGTGGGTAGCTGCCTAGATCATGTAAAACACCGTCAGAGTTTGGAGTAGACAGTGGCTTTGCGTGGAGGAGACGAAGGGTTTGTTAGGCCAGGTGATGGATGCCTCTCAGCTCCTTCCCTGCATGCTGAGTATGTGGAGTGCCAGCAGAGTTTAATTGTGGTGCTGTGCTGGCTCTGCAGGTACCATTATTTATGGTTTCCTTGGCTGTACGTTCCAAGTGTTTTGTATGCGCTAGAGGTAACAGACAGATGACTTCCTCATCTGCTTGTATTCAGGTATAGTTCTACTTTAACCGTGTTGATGTATTCTGTAACGACGCGTTCTATTTTACAGACGTTTTCAAAGATGGGAGCCCATTACCATTGTATCATCTGTTCAGCAACTATCACACGAAGAACTGACATGATAGGTCATATTAATCGTCACGTGAATAAAGGAGAAACTGAATCAAGGTTCATTACTGGTAGGTTCTTACTTCTCTAGACCATCGTCTTTTTCTACTATCTAGCACATGGAAAAACTATGATACGCGGGGGAGAGACACGAGAAAAAATCTGAAACAGATTTAGCTTTACTAATGAGAAATCTGCCCTTAATATTTCAGAACTTCTCTCCCCGCCCCCCCAAGGTGTAGCAGTGTTGTGATTAAGTCTCTGCATTGACCAGCTACTCTGATCTTATTGATAAATAATGTTCCCTTCACAATTAGTTAAATGTTGTAAACATAGGCTTCTGGCTCTCCAAAGGAATGAAGGACGTGGAATCCATGAGACAAAATCTGTGTAGAGAATTTAGTGCCTGTGTATTTGGCCATGTGTGTTTGTAAATCAGTCTTGAGTAAATCTCTGCAATATAAAAATCCTTTGCTTTTTATCCAGACTGCATCAGCATGGATTCATAAAGCAAGATGACTTTTTTATTGTTCAGTCCTGGAGAGTCATGATAGAGCTGCCTGTAGTTCTTTGGTAAATGACAATTCTGTCTGACTTTCTTCAGAATTAGACTTTTGTTTCTAAACTTATATAAACTAGATTGGAAGCATTTTAAATAATATGAATGCCAAATCTTTATTTTTGCAAGTTGTCTGTTCTCTACAGCTGTCAACTAAAAAGTACATTATTGACTAGCTGGTGTCTAAAAATTAAGGGTTTTTTTTGCTACAGCCCAGACTGTTCCTGTTGAAAATTGGTCTGATTTTTTTCTCTGTCTCCATGTAGACATATGGATTTTATCTAGATATAATATAATAAAGGTGAGCCTGGGAGCTCCGAGGGTCACGCTTCTATGTGTTGTCCATGTGCAGTTTAGGAGTAGTAGTTCCGTGTCTGGGGATCAGTTTGCGTGTCCAGGAAGGGATAGTGGTACCATCCATACCATATTCCATACCTTTACATGAATCTCTGTTTGGTTCCCTTCAGAGCTGTTAGTAAAGAATGGCCCATTTGTCACTTTTTAACAAAATGTTGGTTTTTTTTCCTCCTGGGGAGAGGAGAAGTTCAGAGGTCAGATATTTTATGCTTTGGAGATGCTTCAGCAAAACTTGGAAGCTATGAACGTGGAGCCCGTGGCAGCTTGTGCTGACTTTACACATTTCATGAAGCTGTTCGATAACTTACAGAGATTAGATCAAGGATTTTCAGGGATTTTTGCAGTTCATTGATACACATTGAGGATGATGTTAATAGGGTTTTAATTAATTAGCAATGTATTATGTTTGAATATGCAAAACAAATGTGCTAAGCCTCAGGCTCAGGGGCTTGGTTTCTTAAGTTTGAATGGATACATAGAAGCCCGACTGAGAAACAAATCTGGGGTTTTATGGGAAGAAAATTGTGGTAGAGCTTGATCCTTATATGCCACTCTTGGGACTAGAATATAAATTGTTGCCTGCTTTTCTTCCCCCACGTACTTGTTAACTGATCCGTGTGTGCCAGTTGGATTACTGCGTAATGCAGACTGCTTGCTGTACAGGAGCAGATTTTCACTTTAATTTATCAAACGTGCTAATGTTCATTTCAATTCTCACTAACTCTTGCCTTCCCCCACAATTACTTTCTTTTAGTTCCTGCTCCCAAGTCTCATGAAGTGCTGAAAGAGTCAGCCACAGATGTGCAGGTTCTTCCCAACTACTCCACACCTCAGAAAACAGATTCCTATTTTAATCCTAAAATGAAACTCAACAGGTGAGAGAACAGGGAGTGGGAGGCTGCACCAGAGGGGTGGTGAGTTTGTAGGGAAAAATACTTGTGCGTTTGAGAAGCAAACTCTGAAAATTTTGTTCAAAGGGCAGGAGAAATAGCGTTGGTGAGTAATAAGATATGGCTCCTGGGATACAAATTCTATTTGGAAGTGCTTTTAATTTATCTGCTTGGCTCACTTCTGTTTTTCTGATTCAGAAATTTCTCATTTCTGAAAGCTTTCCATCAGAAAACTCTTGACAAATAATACTTGAACCCAAGGACACTATGTGGGGGATATTGGAGTTTCTGAAGCAATTAAATATTTTTATGTAACGAGTAGTTTCAAAGGAAACAGCACACTTGAAAACTAACTTTGTTGTATACGCTTCAGGCGTTTTCCTATGAATCTGTACAAGATAGCATGGATAGTCGCTGCTCTCTCTCCTCTAACCGAACAGCAGCATACCTGTCATTCATGGTTTTCATGTTCTAGGCCTTTTTCTCCTGGGGGCTATATTCTTTCCAGTCCCTTCTCATATTTGCATTAAAAGAAGGAAAAAACTGTCTTCTTTTTTAAGGAGTCATAAATGGCGTCTGCAGCACAACTGAAAGGTGCGAGCGGTGACAGCAAAGCGTGGGACCGGGTTCAGCCCGTGCTGACCATTCATGTTATCAGTGCTGTTAATATCTGAGCTTGCAGGTTTAAAGTTAGGTCGGAGCTGTCAGTGACAGCCAAGACGCGCCTCTGACGAAGGCCATCCCAGCTAAGGTTATGGCCATGTCTAAAAGAACAAGGCCTGTTCCTCAACACAGCGGAATTTCATTGCTCTACGGTAATTTCTGACATCTTTTTAAACACAGCCATTACTAGGCTAGTATCAGATTGTGCTGGGAGAGTAGGAAAAACACTATTTGCTTTTGAATGTTACCCACTTTTTCCAGTGTTAGAGTAATTAGTAAGTTGATTCAGGACCTTACCTTACAAATATCCTGCTGTAGAATTAAACTTCTAAGGGTAGTTGAGGTTTTTGATTTACAGTTCTTCCATGTAAAAGGTAGAGTTTAGCTTAGTGATACATGCTCTAGTGATACATTCAAGGGAAATAAATCAGGAAAAGGTAGGAAAAATATTTTGTCAACTTACTGTGACAATTCTTTTTTCTTTTCAAGGCAATTGATATTCTGCGCGCTAGCCGTTCTAGCTGAGGAACGTAAACCAATAGAGTGTTTGGATGCTTTTGGTGCCACTGGTAAAGTGAATTTCTTAAATCTTTTGGCTAATATCCAATAGTATGAAGCTGCATATATCAGTAGTAACTGTCATTGTGTATTCAAAAATCATGTGAGGTACACAGGAGTTTTCTTTCTGAGGCAGGCAGTCATTAGCTTCCATGCAAAAAAAAAAACCAAGCCGCCTTTAAGGCCTTTTAAAAGGACTGTAAATGATATTAGATCAAAGTTTAGTGGTCTCCTTAAAATCGGTTGCCTTAAATATCCATGAAATGGCATCTTCCTCAACTTGCGTCCAAGGTCACAAATCTCTTGTGACTCTGTGGCTGTGGAATTTGGCTGCAAAAATCAACCTGTGGTTTAAAACCGGTGATGAATCCAAGCTTCTTTGTCAGAATCATCTCTTAAGCAATTGCAAAAATTTTGACCGTGGACCTAAATGTAAAGTAGTTACATTAGTGTCTGTTAACTATCTGGAACAAAAACCTGAAGAGATCTGGAGTGCTGCCTCTTTATCAGCCAGCTACTGTTGTAAACTTCAGCTAACAGCTGAGAACAGCAGTAACTGCTCAGCATTTTGCATAAAATTTCTTGATAATGAATTTCTCCCCGTTCTGAGCTAGGCCAGACTTCAGGAGTGCATCCTGTCCTGCACTTCTACACTGTCATTGTGGACTTCACTACAGAGTCAGCAATAAACGCTTGGAGGCAGCCTGAAAACATGCACAGCACCTATTCTCGTGTTTTGCTGTGGTCTGTCACGCAGTCTGCCTGCCGCGCTGGGGTGTTAAACAAGCCAAGGGCCTTTTCCTGCAGACTGGGGGTCCAGCTCACCGCAAAAATCCCAGGTCTTTCACTCTGCAGCCCCAACTCCAGTATAAGGAGGTGACAAATAGCCCCTCCCTGTACGTACCCCATTGTCAGTTGGTGCTGGGGCAGAAGGTCACTAGTGCCTTTTTGCAGAAAGGTGACAAAATTTGCATGACGTGCACTTCTGTATTAAAATCATTTAAAAGGATGAATTTTTTTCTTAGCCAGTTCAGCGACCCAGAAACCACCTCCTTATTCTGTCACCGAGTTACAATTCTGTCTTTCTTAGGTATAATGGGATTACAATGGGCAAAGCATCTCAGGAGTTCGGTGAAAGTTACGATTAATGATTGTAATGAAAATTCTGTGACAATGATTCAGGAAAACTGTCATTTAAACAAAATGAAGGTGAAACTGAACGCTAAGGAAGACGACAATGATGAAGCTATGGGAGATGGAGAAGAAAATACTGACACCATTGAGGTGACAAAAATGGATGCCAATGTTATAATGCATTTGAGATCATTTGATTTTATGTAAGTGTTGAATGTTTCTCTTAATAATTGTCTGGTTGGATAATGACCCCCCCACCCCATCTCCCCATATGTAATTATTTGGGGAAGTTGGAAAGAAAGAATCAACCAACAGTCACTTGGTATTTGAAATATAATTCTGTCGTCCCAGAAATGGTGTGGGAACAGAACTTTAATCTTAAATGTTTTAGAAATTGCTGGGAAAATATTAAGCCCTTTGACATCCAGAATGGACTGTAAGTGTACTTGAAATTTTAAGCCAAACTATTTTTTTTTTTTTCATAACTTTTTTTTTTTCCCCCTTAAAATTTTAAATTGGTTTAAAATTCATACCTTTGCATGTCGCTGTCTGGGACTTTATTGCATTTCTTATTTTAATCCATTTTGCAGCATATTCATTTTCAATTAAAGTAGGCTAATTCTTCCAAGTTGGGTTTACAGATGCATATGTTCAAAACCTATACAGACTTCAAAATAAGTGATTGGATTTTTTTTGTATCGATTAACATCCAGATCTGAGCAGCAGGTATTCAGGCTGAAAATTTGGCTAATGATTTAGTACGTAAACTGGAATGCATACACGTGAAGATATTTTTGGGTTTAGAAGTTTCGCTTTGTTTTAAGGATGAAGGTAAGCATCAGGCTAATATTCTTGTGCCCTGAATTAGTCAGTGGGTCAGGATGGAAAAAAAA
>VXBL01001622.1:191248-224542 GCA_013400195.1 Aramus guarauna | reverse complement strand
AAAAAAAAAAAAAAAAAGTACTTGCTGGCTTTGTGGTGATGTGTATTTCCCAGCATGGTGCTTCCCTGGCTCTTGCGATTTGAAACTGAAGTATTCCAGAGTAATTGGTGAGAGGTATGTAAATTTTAGTCCCCTTTCTGCCTTTTGTTTTATATAATGAGCATGGGTGAAGATTATAAAATAGGGTTTTCCTCAGTTTAAAGCTAAACTATAGCTACTCAGTGGGACTTCCTTTCTTTACAGACATTTGGACCCCTTCGGAACTTCTGTGAATTATCTGGATTCTGCCTTTAGAAATGTGAGAAACCTTGGAATTGTGTCATTGACGTCCACAGACATCAGTTCTCTGTATGCAAAGGCTCAGCACGTTGCCCTGCGTCATTACGGATGTAACATTGTCAGAACAGAGTACTACAAGGAACTGGCAGCCAGAATAGTAATTGCTGCTGTGACTAGGTACTGCTAAATCAGCTCGAAATACGGTAAAAAATTGATTAGACAAGTATTAGCTATACAAAACTTCAGAATGTTGCTGTAGGTTGTATGTGTTCAGTTTCCGGGGCTCCTTAATTCTAAAAGCCGGACTTCTTGATACAAAATTAATGTGTCGTATTTTCTGTGTGCTGCTGTGGGATAATGTAAATTTTAAACTGAAAGACTGAGATGAAGAGGCGTAAATAGGGTAAGGGGGTTGGGATGGTGGGGAAGGGGGTTTCGGTGGAGGGGAGGGATGGTAATATAAGAAGTAGTGCCCAGACTTTGCCTATCTGCAAACTCTTTCACTCCTCTGTCAATTTTGCGGTCATTTTAATGCTGTATAGGCCTTTTTAAATATTAATTAAGCTGCTTGAATGGCTTCTAGTTAAGCATAACAGTTGGAATTGCTTCAGTGGAAACTGATGTTCACTTCAGATCTTCATTTGCATATAGATACTCTGTAAATTCAGTCTGTTAAATAAATGAAGACATAAAACCTGGTCCCTAATTGATGGAAAAAAAGATACAGGCAAGAGGATGGGACAACTGCTCAGGAAAGATGGGGAGGAAATTAAATGTGCAGAGGTCTTCAGAATGCCAGAGCACAAACACTGACCTGAATGTGTTTAGATTTTACCTCTCTATCTCCCTGCGCACATGAAGCTGGTCCCTGCAGAATATTCCTAGATACAGCCGTGCTGCTCAAGCCGAGTTTTAATTGTGTTCTGGGTTACGTGCTCCAACTCCCTGAAGGTTTCTTCTTCCTTCTTAATGCTTACCTGTTCAGGAACTGCTCACTTACCATCCCACAGCCCTTATTTCATTAACACCCAATGATGTACAGCCATGTGTGTCCCTCTACGTATCTACCTTCTCGGATTTTAATTTAGTTTGTTTGTATTTTTTTGTTCCAGTATCCTGGGAGTAGGTAGGGATTTGGATAGAAAGATGATGCAGATGGCAGACTGATACTTCTAGAGGCGATAAAAAGAAGTAAAACAGGATTTGCTTAACCTCACAGGAAGTAGACAAAACTAAGCACTTGAAACAAAACTTTCTCAGGCTTCGAGTATCTTTCTAGAAGGTGGATGAGCTCCAGATTCTTCCAGCAGGTTCAGGTGCTGCTGACTTCAGTACAATGTGGTTTTGTGTTTGTTTTTACTCCATAGAGCTGCAGCTCGCTGCAACAAAGGCATTGAAGTTTTACTCGCAGTAGCTCTGGAACATTTTGTTCTAGTAGTGGTCAGAGTTTTAAGGGGACCGTCCCCTGCAGATGATTCAGCAAAGAAAATAAGATACCTCATCCATTGTCAGTGGTGCGAAGAGAGGATTTTTCAGAAGGAGGGCAATATGGTAGAAGGTAAATGGCTTTTCCTTTGCGCGTTCTGGCAGGTCTCGTTCCTGTATCTCCATTTTGTGTTTCTGTAGGCCTCGTTTATATGGACATCCCTTTAGTAAAGTAACAATTCCATTTAATCTAGTGCATTATATGAGGTAGAGAAGGTATTTCTAGTGGAACAGTATCTGCTTTATGGTAGTGGGTTAGATTAGTTGTCTGTGTGAATTTTGCTGTAAATGACTGGATTTGTTTCTAAACAGCACACACTCCGACTCACTAGCTGCTGAAGCTGCCGGGATGCCTGGTACACCCGTGGATCTGTCCTTTCAGTAAAGGACACGCAGAGTGAGACAGACTTTGCTGCCATTGGGTTCCTCCATACAGTGGCAGCTTGACAGATTTTGGTGTCAGGTTGCTTTTCTGCTGTTCATTTCAGTTACCTTAAAACATAGCGGACTAAACAGTATCGCTTTCTCCTCAGCTTCTGCCCGACCTTGGGCAGTAGCTGTAAGTGCCTGATGGAAATACCTCAACAAGTGTGGTGGGAAAAGCACGCGGCATTGCTGTAATTCATCTAACGCTGGGGGGTAAATCAAGGCAGCCTCAGGGTTAAGAGTTGATTGTTCAGGTGCAGGAGCGTGCAATGAGCTTGTTACTAAAAAGATAAAAAAACGTAGCTAAAGTTTTGAGAACAAAAATGAGTCACTGGTTAAGTACAGTGTTACAGTAGAGATGATCATTAGTAAATGAATTGTTTACTTAAGGCCTTGCTTGCAAGACAGCTTAGGGCTTAGAAGACGTGTAGGTGGGCTGTATTTTGTAGATTAATTGGCTAATACTAGAATTTTTTTGTTGCTATTTACTGCACAGCTACAGTTAACCTGGACAGCTACTTACATAAGTGCAGGAAGGCTAAACATTTCCTTATTACTTGAAATCCACCAAGAAATGTAGGGATTTTGTGGCTTTTTTTTTTTTTTCTTCAATGTTTTCGTAATGATTAAAGCTGAAGCCATCAATCAGTGAGTTCTCATAAGCACTGGCAGAGGTGAGAACAGTGTCACACTTCTGTTGCTTGCCCTTCCAAATACCTCCACTGAAGTAAGCTACTGCTACATCTCTCTGTCATCTCCCTCCAGTAACGTAGGCATTGCTGACTCTCAAAACAACCTAGATCCTGTTTTTCTGTTGTAGAGAACCCTTATCAGCAGCTGCCTTGCGATTGTCACGGCAGTATGCCTGGGAAGACTGCAGTAGTTCTTGGTCCTCTCTGGTGAGTACAGAACGCAGGATAGAATTGGAGAGTCATTTAGGTTGGAAGGTCATCCAATTGGACTTGATGATCTTAAAGGTCTTTTCCAACCTAGATGATTCTACGAATAAAAACCGCATGTCTGCTGGATATTTTGGCACTACAAAAGGAGGTATAGCAATCGGGAGGAATTCAGGAAACATTCAGTTTATTTGAATTTAGTAGGGTATTCAGTTTTTGCTTTTGTTCATAGAGTTCAAAGCAGTTAATAAGTAATAACCAGCTTGCTTTGAATTTCACATGCAGCGCAACTTCTGTAACACACCCCACACAGGAGACCCTGGCCGTGTGTTCCTCTAGTTGCCAAATGTTAAGCAACAGTTTATGATTTGATACTTGTGGAGAATTTTAGTCAATCCTTCCATGTGCTGACAGTAGTAAATAATATACTGCTTGATAATTAATACTTAGAATTTTCTCATGTGAGAAATAAGAATAAATCCTTTCATCTTAACTATTTTGAAGCAGTATTTAAAAGCGGTTGACAATTGACAATACCTTTCTTCCAGGTACAAAAAGGGGGTTAAATGACATTCTTGATGTCGTAGGGCAAGTGAGTGGTAGAAATAAAATTACTATTCTTGAGATGTCAATTTTTAACATGAGACAAATGCTGCTGTCAGTAGAAACAAAATAAGTCAGTATCACTAAGTTAAGAACACAGTCAACCTGCTGTAGCACTTTGCTGTAACATAATTGCTGCTCAATTTGGGCAAGAGATTTTGAGACTGACTTTTTTTTGCTTTCATTAAGAAATCTTAACTTTCCACTTGTCCTGCATTTCATAGGTCAGGAGCTCTCTTCAACACTGGATTCCTCAGGAGAATGCTGTTTGAGGCAGTTCAGTATGGTTTAGATGAAGCTCAGCCCCTTTTGAAGACGTTAGTTTGTGAAGCTGAGTGCACAACTTCCAAGCATTTTTCTACTCACAGTCCTTACGACGAGAACAAACAAGGTAAGAATAATGGCATACTGCTCACAAAAAGGACCAGCTTTGTGCTGATTTAGAGGTACTGCTCATTGGTAACTTAATACTAACAGCAGTGTATACATAAAAAGGTCAAGAAAACATTTGTTGCTTTGAATGCAGGCGTGAGACTTGTCAGCTCTTGTCTCTGGTGCTGTACAGAGAGAGGGGTCTGTCTGGATTAAACGTCTTTAATTGGTGTGACAGATCTAAACCAAATAAGCCTAATGCAGGCAGGTTGGCTGCTCTGAAATCCAGCAGGTGCCCTGAAGGAGATGGCAATACGACGTGTCTGCTAGTTCTGTGGGACCCCGGTCCCGACCTGAGAGCGTGCACTGTTAGGGAGAGAGCACTCCAGCTGTCGTGCCCTGCCTGCTCCGCAGGGACGGCAAATCAGAGTGCCCAGAGAAAGGGTTTTCCATACGGGAATGCTGTTCAGCCAGTCACTGAAATCATATTTTGAATATCCCCTCTAAATTCCAGTTACTGAGTTAGCAAGTTAGTTACCTGTACATATCCTTCTTTAGAGCAGAGCGTGGTATCCTTTCTTTCTGTGTAACCAAGGCATTTTGCCATTTTACTGACAGTAGAATTAATTTTGCCTTTTGATTGCATTCTAGAGGAGTGTGGCGTATATATTAAAACACCAAATACTTCTGCAGAATCCTCCTTGGTGCATGGTAAGTAGATCATTTTGGTATAGCTCTAGCAGTTTCAAATTGAACTACAGTTTTAAGTGATAAAGCCAACCTAGCGTTCACTTTTTTTTTTTTTAATACATATTTGACAATACTGGTCCTCAGGATTTATTTTCCCAAGGAATACTGATTTTATTTGTCTTCATCCAGAATTGTAGTCACTGGTAAAAGCAGAACGCTAAATACTCCATGAAACCTTCTTGACTTCACTTTTTATTACTGAAAATGGCACGTTAATGAAATTCAGGCTAGATTTTAACTCTGTAAAACACTAGCTTATAAAAGCAGAGACAAAGGTGAGGTTGCTGCGTGGCCTTTTTTTTTGTATGTAGTGTCTTTGGCTTCAGCAGCAGTTTTTGTGGTCTCGCTGAGTAGTCACTGGTTTCACTGGCATTTCTTGTGGTGCAGGAAAAAGAAAAAGTGATGAAGTGATTCGAAATGCAGCCAAGCGACAAAAACCTGAAAACAGTGCTGAGCACCCTGCATTTTACTACAACATCCACAGACACAGTATTAAAGGAATGAACATGCCAAAGTAAGGTTTCTGTTCCAGTTCTAGTCTGACACTGCTATGATAACTGATATACAGCATGTATTGAATCAGCCTGATTGGCATTAACTCCTTTTTAAATGTTTTTGGGTTGGTTTTTGTTTTCAGGTTAAATAAATTCTTAAACTATCTCTCTGAAGCCGGATACAGAGTAAGCAGAACCCACTTTGATCCTATGGGAGTTCGCACGAATGCGCCCTTGGCACAGTTTAAGACTATTCTTATGAAGTACAGCACCCCCACGTACGCGGGGGGGCAGGCAGAAGGCCCCCTCCATCTGCCCGAAGGTGTGCAGGCAGGAGAACAGGCCCAGGCGGCTGCAGATGGCAAGGCAGAAGATGCCGAGTTCCTGGAAGATAAGTCCGGAGTCGCTGCCGCCGTGTTCACAAAAGACTACCCCACTCACTGTGCAGCTGAGTAACGCAAGTCATTTTGTTCATAGATCAGGATGCTGCAGACTTGCAAACACACCCTGTTGGAGTAAACCAGTACTTCTTACCAAACTGGATTGTGAAAATTTGACTTGCCTGCTATTTTAATTTGAGAAGATGTTTTAGAATTACGTCGCAGAACTTGGCACCGAGCCCAGCACGCATGGTCAAGGTACTGTTACTGTGAGAAGGTCCCGGACACACTTACTTGCTTTTACGCTCACATCTACTACTACACCAAGGCATCGTGGCTGCTCCCAAGTCTTTGTTAAAGCCTTATTGCTAGCACAGAATTCAGAAGAGTGGATGGGGCCAAAACTCTTTTAAGTGTTTCTAAACTTGAGGTTAATATGAAACAGAATATTCCTGAAATGAATCATTCCTAAAGCCTGACTGGTTCCAATTCAGAGGGAGGTCATGGCAAGATGATAAAATATCACAGGATAAAATGCGAGCCGAGTTTAAGCAAGCCAGAAAGCCCTGACTCGGTGCACTTCTAACTCGAGATTGCACATGTAATTTGGCATTCAGTTCTGTTTTCATAGTTCTGCCTACAAGCCAGGCCCTAACACAAGTGAGAACGGAAGGAACGGTTCCAAGACTGTTACTGAAACTTCAGTTTGTAACCAAACTTGAGAGAATTGTGTTAGTTGCTCTAGGTGGTAGTTTGTTCAGGGACTACATTTGGTTGCGTACTGCAAAAAGGTACAGTGAGGAGGCACCACGCGTTGAAGTTTCGCTATGATTTTGTCAATAATGCAATCCTAGCTGTAAAAAGATCTGTGCAGGAGCAAAGATGCTGTGCAGTGGTAATTGGTTCTGGTTTCCTTAAATACATGGCAGCATTCCAGCCAAACTAGCATGACATCATCCTTTCTTTTCTCAAGCTTTGTTCAGGTACCTCCTCCCTCTATGTCACCTGAATTGGGAACAACTCTCACAATTGAAACAGTCCTTCCCATTTTTCACAGGCCCCCAGTGCCAGGGTTATCCAAGAGCAGAATAGTGGGGAGTTGTTACTCTTTTTTTTTTTTAATCCATCTCTGATGCTCTTCACAGTAATAGTATTGGTTCTCTCTGCACCAACCAGGAGTAACATGACTGATGATACACACTCCTCATTATGCAAACCTTCCTAAGCTCCTCTCAGGCCAGAATTAAGTTGACTGCATCTTCTACCACCTTAGATTCAGGACTGCTTTGGTAATGAGTTATTTTTATTCTGTCTCAATTAATTAAAAAAAAAAAAAAAAAAAACCCAAACAAAACCCAGACCACTAAAGGGATAATAGATTGCTGAATTTGTTGCAACAAACTAAGTTTCCATCAAAAATGTAGTGCTCAGTTCTTTTTCCAAAGATCACTTGGGATGAGAGTGGAAAGATAAATGCAAGGAGAAAGGAAAGTTACAGTGTTCCCTAGTTGTTCTGAACTAAGTATTTAAGTGGAGAGACTGTTGGAAGGCTTTGCTTGCAGATAACACACTGCTCACTTCAATGTTCATGTAGGTGGGATAAAATCAGTCATAAAGTCACTTAACTGGAGCAACAGAGTGTTCCAATTATAATAAAGTAGGCTAAAAAAGTTTAGCTGAAGTCTGTTGTAGGAAATATTTTTGATGACTTTTACAGCTCCTCCTAAGGTATCATGCAAAGCAACTATTCCTCGGTTGGGGCAGAGGAAGCAAAGTTGAGGCTCGTCTGTGCTGTTTGGGCTCTCTTCCTCTGCCCGATGGGCAGAAGCCGTTATGTTCTGGGACCAGGAGTTTCACCTGTTGTAAGGGACCAGCAGAAGGGGTGTTTAACTCAGGCCTGGGAGAATTCTGTTTGGAACCTGTCTCAGCGGTTCATCGGGTAGGCTCAGTCCTGCAATAATTCGTGAACAGAACGCTGGTGTTTGTTCAAGGCTGCTGTCTGGGGGCTTCTTATCGCGTGACCCAAAGCTGTTTGGATGCCCTTAGATAATCCGTATCACTATGGCTGGCTATCAGCTGTGCCGAGATGTGGATAATGCTTAACGCCAATTCTTTTTAGATTCTCGGAGCTGGCTGCTGTCACAACACCAGGCCCAAGCTGAGCTGTATCCTTGGTGCAGTGCTTTGCCAGGCAGTCTGTGCCCCGGCACTAGTGACAGACCTTCAACGTGCAACACAGCTTTGTCAGATCAAGGTGTTACTGTGAGCGGCTGGCGCTGAACAGAAAATCAAAACTGATTAACTGCTGGAAACCTAATACTGCTTTCAGTGCCCTAACAGTATCAGCTGATGCTGGAGGACAGGCACCAGAGGATGATGGATGATGAAGTTTAGGATATGATCTGGTTACCAGTATGGGGAGTACAGTGGCACCTCAAATGGTTTTTAGCTGAGAGCACATCACCTATCCCCTGCATACCACAGAGAGTAGCTGCCCAGGAGCACATGAGCTCTCTCTGTTTTTGGTTTAGCTGGGACTGAAGGAGGCTTTAAGGGAGTTAAAACTGTTCAAAGAAGGCTCTGAGAATCAGCATGAGCAGCAGGAGTACGGGAGCTCGTCCTGCAATCAGAGAGAGCTTAAGTTCAGTACATCTCAAGAAACCCTACTTTTGGTGTACACAAGCATTCCCTCTTAACTTGAGGTGCATCTGGTTAAAAGGTGTAGTAACTGCAGAGACAAAATGAGGGAAAGAACAGAACTTCACTTTTTTTAATAATGTACCTCAACCCAGGTGATTCCTTACAGCTATCCTACACTGTTTTCTGTTAAAGCTGCTTAACATGCAATTAAATACAACCAGCCTTGTGGGGTTTAACCCTTCAGCCCATCTCTCAGGCTACGACTGGAATAGCAGCACCCGTGGCGGGTGGCTGGAAGAGCTGCTGTGTTCTATCTGCCTCTATTTCTCATCCAAGGCACGTAACGCACGGGGTTGGGTGGTTCCGCCGGGCAGTAACAGTGCTTGGGGCCAGACTCCGCTCGGATCAACGCCGGTGGAAGTCACAAACGTGGCAGCACTGAACAAAACCTGTCCCAAGGGTTTCTTTTATCAGTCATAAGAGGAAGCAGCACTGGAATTTCCAATTGGTTGTTGGTAACATTTTTGATTTTATTGTCAGTTTGAGAAGTTCCGTGTGATTTTAGTCGGATACTAGAGCTATGAGGCTTACCCGTTCTAATGCATGTTATGTACTTAAATAACATGGTTTTAAAAGGCAGAAAAGTCATTTTGAAAATAAGATAGGTTATAGCACTAAAGAGTCACAGTGCAATCAATGGTTTAATCAAACAACTACATTATTATATATAATATTTAAAGAACATAAATATTCAGTAAGTTCACTACAACATGAAAATAAAAGCTTCACGTTCTCCCACACATTTTAAAGAACTGGGGACAAAGTGACAGACAGCTCCTAGACAGACTGCTCAGCTTCACAAACACCTCTCTTGCTTAAGGGACTGGACATTACCTTAGCTATCACAAGGGGAAGGTATGCTGCAACTAATCTAGAAGTTTCCCCATAATTTTTAAAGCATTTATAATTGCTGCTCCCACACCCCCCAGATTATATTTAGTGGACATGCACTACTAGTCTATACAATGCAACATTTCACCAGAAACTCATGAAGAACATATTTCCTTAAAAATTGCCTCCCCCGCCCCCCCATGTTCTGGGGCCTGGAAATTTCCATTTCATGTCTCAAAAACCCCCAAGTCTTTCCAGTAAGAGAAAATAATTTAAGTTACTCAAAGAAGCCTGTGCAGTTTTCGCATTGGGATAAAGCTGATCTGAAACAGCAATCAGAATGGACACAGATTTACAAGTGCTAGGCTTGAAAGACACAAGTGATGGAAGGGTAATTCCTTCCCAAGAGAATCCCCGAGCAGCCAAAGACTTACGTACCACATGCAAAAAAAAAAAAAAATTTGGTTTGAAGTATATGTATGGTTTAAAGTATATTCTCACCTACTGGCAACGTTTTTTGCTTCTAGCTTCAGGTGCAAAGGGACAAAAGGCTTCATCAGCAAGTCTTACAGCACAGGGAACCTCACGGTAACGTCATTTCCCTTAAGACAGAATGCCATTAAGTGACAGCAAGGTCCAGAGCGAGGGGAGAGGGGTCGAACATGCAAATGAACAGCAGCTACTGGACTTCACGCGACAGCCTACTGCCAAGTTTCCAAACTTGAACCTAAATTTAAGACACTAAATGGTAAACTTTGTCAAGTACTAAAATTGTCTTCCAAAGTGCTAAGCCACATTTGTTAAAGCTATGGCAAAGAAAAAAAAAGAAAATAATAATCTTTGGGCAGCTTATGGTTGAAGTCCTCCCTACTCAAACTGAAGTCCGGATGAGCTCACAAGCTGGGGTGGAATGAATTCCGTAAATTCTATTTGGATGTCGCATTATGTCCGTGTGGTAGAATTTCATGGATTTGCTTTAAAGAAATCCCATGTTTTCAAGACAGTTCTTTGCAGAAAGTTCTGATACATTCACAATAAAAACCTGAATCTGTTACTATAGGCAACAGAACAGGGCTGTAAAACCTCTGGAAGATTTTGTTCTGTTCAGCTTGTGAGGGCAGGATAATGCTGCGACGGGGGCTGGAGGGGAAGCTGCAGTGTGCATCACGATTGGCATGTTCTACACGGGGAAGAGTTGTTATAACTTTGGGTTGCTGGAGGGTTTTTTTGACTGAGGGTTTTAAAGTAACACTCTTCTCACTACAGCTTTATTTGTTACAAGAAAATGACTGATAAATCTTTTCTAGGGAATTGGGTGACCTCTAGCTGCAAGCCTATCAGAAATCAATTCTCTACCAATTTTTTATATGGATAACCATTAGCAAATTACAACATTTAACACATTCCTTGGCATATGTTACTATTGAATAGACTTACTTAGCCATCCAATGCTCAATACTTCACAGAGGCTACTATAACTGTGTCAAATGTATTAGAAATCCAGATTTACCTGGACAAAATTAAGACATTCCAAACTGGAACACTCGTTCAGTTATCATGCATTAGGAACAAAAAAGCATGTCAAACACTGGAATGCACTGGAGAAGGTCATTTAGTCTCCTAGGGAAAAACCAAAAAACCCAAAACAAAGACTAAATTAAATACAACCCAGAATACTGTCTAATCATATTAAGTATACTGAGAGAGCCTGAAGGCACCACGTGTATTGTCCACGAAGATAATGGTGGTGCCGTCTTTTAATATTAAAGAAATTGTAGCTATAAAAAGAGTTAGTCCCATCTCAGTTTTCCAGCACAGCTTATTTATGTTCCTTTGTTGGCGCATAGTACAGTTCCATGGGTTTGTTCACTTTCCAGTACTTCTCACTGACCAGTTCCAAGGAAAATGACCCATTTAATACCTAGAAAAGAACACCAAAACAGAGATTAAATAAATCCAGTGGCTTGCACAGGTAGTGCTGTGGCAACAGACGACTGCTTAAGGCAGAGGAACGCACTGACTTAAAGAAGTCACTGATACCCTGGCACAAGCGAACCATTCGGTGTCAAAAAGTAACAGTGACAGCTATTCTGAACTCCCGCTGCTCCTACTGAACAGCACCAAAAAAACACTTTAGCAAAGTCTATTATACAGTGGTAAATAAAGTGAACTTTGGTTTTTCCTCTTTCCTCTCTCTGCAAACAGAGGGAGCAGTAGATGTGTATTTACACCAGGAGCATCTCTGCTTTAGTCTAGAGGACAATCTGTAGTCGTGTTTGTTTGAAACAGACTTTTATTGCAAAGCGTCTGCCTATCTCTTAACCAGAAGACTTATTTTCTTCAGATAAATGACAAGCATAAGACCAGGCTCAGAGTTCAATCCAACTGCAACATTGCCTTGTTGTATCTGTATGTTCTGAAGTCAGCAACCAAGAGGAGGGATTCTTCCCTAAGCGTACTCTCTACAGCGCTTTTGCAGTGGAATATTGGGAGCCTGCACAGAAGCGGAGCAGTATCACCTCACAACAGACACTTCCTGGCACTAGAGCTATCTGCTCTTGAAACAAGATCCTCAAGATGAAGTTATACTTTTCCTCTTCAATTTTCACTGTAAAATAATGCCATAAGTCAGCTAGTAGCTGCTGTCATCACTGTTGTTTTCCCCAAGTAATTTCTATGCCTCCTTTTCTACTAACCAAGCTTTTGCTCTACATGTTTTCTTACAAAGCAATTGATCTTCTAAGTAAACAGCTTAGTGCTATGAATTTTATCCCCATCTCATCTCAGGAAGAGTCCAGCTGAGTGGATTTTAATCAAATCTGTATCAAAGATGTATTGATGCTCAGTTTTACTCTTAGACAGAAGCTCTACTCACAGTGAACTGCCCGTTGGCAGTAGCAATGTAAATGGTGTACTGCTTCTCACTGGCCGTGTCAAGGTTCATCTGGTTTGACTCTCCTTTGCTGCGAAGCTCCTCCAACGCCAGTCTCACAGCTAGGTACTTGGACAAGTGATCAACCGTGGCGTTGCCTGAGGTCTTGATGTATCTGGGACAGCAACCATAAAGACAATCAAAGATGCTTCAGTTGCAGGTATGGAAAAGACACATTTGGAACACCCCCAAATATTAAGCATCAAGTGTGAAAAGGCCTTTAAAGGCAGTGCACAAACAAGAATATTGCTTGCTTTCACCCAAGACGCAAGCAGCTTACCAAGTCATATGGTTCCAGACTGCCCTTACACCTCTTTGATGCAGGCCCTCCTGCTCTTTGCAGAGAGAAGACAGCACTGCCCTGTCATCCGCTCGAAATGGGAAACCTATTAACAGGTTGTCAAGGGGTTTTGAGAACTACTCATGACTGCTGAAATCTGAGCATGCAGTCGAGTGCCTGGACAGAAAGCCGTGTGTGTAACACTCTGTGCCTCTGCTCCTTGTTAAAGTTACTCTTCCTTAACGTTCCCCTATCTGCTCCCACTTCAATTCTTCATGTAAGAATTGGAGGCCAACGCAAATGCTGCAGAGGCTTTTCCCAGAAGCTTAGCTCTCTCTCTGCTTTTCAGAACAACCCCTTGAAGTCCGTGCAATTCCAAGCCAAAAAAGAAAAGCTGGCTGAAGCTTATAATACATTTCTAGGCACTACAGAGGGATGTCTCATCAGGAGGGAAAGCCAGAAGAGACCTGCGGAAACTCCGTGAGACTGCTCATTGTTGTGATCCAAAATCTGCAGTCTGTGCTTGGACTGGATCATGGGGGGGTGGACGTGGACACGAGACGAGGAAAAGCTTCCAGCCTACAAATCGTGCTGACACAAAGCTGCTCTGAAAACTGCTGACACTTATGCAAGTTTTGTTTATTCCCAAAGAATCTTAGAATAAGTAGAAAGGGGCTGATATTATACCATCACCCCAGTACCTACTGTGAACCACAATGCTAGAAACCCTTAAAACCATGTTTATTTGTCATCAAAAGCTTAAAACAGATTGTTACTGTATTTTTGATACTAGTCAAGCAGTACCATCTACTTGACTTGCAATGGAACGAGGGAAGGAGTGCATACAGTCAAACAGGATGTGGTATGACCAGAGTAAATTGATTTTAAGAAGCCCCAAGAAGCGATAGGAAACAAAAAGCAGTAGTAAGTACCAGCAGAATACATGAAGAGGAATAGAAGACATTTACCTCGTCTGCGCACTGTCATCATTCTCCATGAGGGTCGGATGAGGCCTGAAGACTAACTCGATTTCACTAGCACCATCCATCACAGGGTCGATTGCCACAGTTGTGTTGTTATTGTCCAGTTCTAGCCCAGAATCATCCGATGTTTTGGTCCTCTTATTACTAGGCCCTGCTTCCTGATTGCTGTGTGTTGAGGCATTGCTACAGTGCGAACTGTCCCCGTTATCTTCTGCTCCACTGCCATTCTCAATCTGTTGTTTCTTGCCCCTCTGTAACCTGATCAGAAATAGGTAAAAATAAACACTAATCCCCATTCAGAATTCACCCGATGTACGGGCCCGCAATGCTCGTGCAACTCCTCCCTCTCCTGGTCTTGGTCATGCGTAAATTCACAAGGCTGGAATAAGTGGTGTTAAGTCGCAGCTACAGCTGAAGTTCTGGCGTGATGTGCATTTATTTGCGTGTGATGGTAATATGTCAGTACAGGATTCATTGTTTTATAGTTTATTATCAGACAGGATATCCATAGTTTGGTAAAGCTCAGCTTAAATCTGCTGTCTACATCAGGCTGCCACAGAAGTTGCAGGGAGCGATACAAAGGTTTCTATTAGTAGACGAAAGAATAAAAGTTATTTTGCCAAAGGTTAAAAATTATTTTTGCAGACTTCTGAGGAGAGAAGAGGAATCTCAGGCTACACAGGGAGTGAGGACAGACGGTGTATTTTTAGTGTTAAGGCAAACAAGGTTACATGTGGACAAATCACATGGATTACGTACCTGTTCATAGCCTGAATCTTTAATCCTTCCTCAATGCTGTGACTTAAAGCTTGCTGGTTATTGTGTTTGCTGATTCTTGCTAGCACTCTCTCCTGATGAGCTTCGTATTCATCTCGGCTTGGATAAATTTTACTGATGAGAGCATCAAAATTGGGATCTGGTCTCAGCGATCTTTTTGAAACTAGCTTTTTACGACACGTGGGACATTCTTTGTTGCTGGATGTGAACAAGAAGGAAGAAAACAATGCTAATTCTCTGGCAATAACAAAAGTCTGCCCTAATGCTGCAATTCTTAATCAAAGTGCTTACTAAGACTCAGTATTTATAGTAAATCTGCAGTGTGGGCTTCTATCTTTGGACAGATCAGGTAGTTCCAGATATTTAAACAAAACCTCCAAACGTGTATCTCCCTGTGTCTGTTTGTTTTTTAAAGTATATTTAAGCAAACTGTATGTAGACTGAAGAGTTCAAGAGTTCCACTCTGCAAGCCAACTCTTCCTTTAACCCTCTGGCTGGAGAAAAATGCATGTCTAGTGGAAATTATATTAAGGCATAGTCTTTCTAGCACTCACAGGACAAAACAAAGATTAAGGAACCTATTCTACAGTTCAAGCACTAATTACTGGGAAAACTAAACCAGTCTTGTCCTTCCTACCATTTTCTGCTCATTTAACTAAAACATCAGGCTCACACAGTTTCTTTCCTGTAAGAGGAAGAGGCCTCAGCAGCTGAAACGCTGGCATCTTTACCCTGATGGTTTTCTTGTTTCCTCTAATGTATTTTTGCTAATTACTCATCAGAATTTACACAGGCACAGCAAATTAAGCGTGACCTCTGAACACAGGTAATTGCCATTATCAGAAATAGATACTCACATCATTGACTTAATTGCTGTTGGTTACCTCAGAGTTCTATTGCTTTGGGGAAAATAGGAACTTGTAACTGAAGAATACAAGCAAAACTGTTTGTACTTTAACGTAGATTGTTTCAGGAGTGAAGCTTGGATGTAGGACTATTGCTGGAAGGCCAGACAATTTGCAATTTATTATTAGGAAAAGGAAGAATAAGGGAAATGAGACTCATTTCTGAAAGTAATGTAATATGTTTTTGTTTTGCTAATACTGGATCTAAACAAAAAATAAAAGGTTTTCAACTCCTTGCAGAAACAAAGTCATGGGATGACACACAAGACTGAAATATGAAAGGTGTGCCACACCTTGAGAAACCTGCAGTGCACAGGTATGTAACTGTTCCACATCGACACCCAGGACTTTCCTTGATCACATTTTCATCTAACCTGAAATCCCTTTTCCCTGGAATAATATTTACATACCCACTCCTGAGGGCTGTAATGATACAGTCAGCACAGAAGCGATGCAAACATTCTTTTGTTGTCATGGTGTTTTTTAACATATCCAAACAGATGGGACACATCAGTTCACTGTGCAGGCTCCTGGGTGACACGACTATTTCCAAGCCATCAGTAATTGCTTCCTAGCATAAAATAAAGCACAAGTTCTTTAATGGAACTTGGTAAGATCCTCACAGAGGTTGCAAGCTTTACTGTTCTCTTAAAGAGAAACAGAGTAAAAAGACCCAAGACACAAACACAACCACATCAAACACGCACAGCTACACTGCTAAAGGAAGGAAGAGAGAAATAAAAGATCAAAGATTGGTTTATTTTTCTAATATTATAAGACAGGTTTTGTTTTGGGAAGATTTTTTTAACATATACTATCATTCCTGAAGGATTTAGAAAATCTTATACATCAAGCATCAAGTTCTAAAAAGCGTAACACAAAGCCCTGCCCAGAGGCCAGCTCTTGAGCACGTGTTACCTGAGGCGTTCTTTGCAATTCATACAAACTGAGCTCCCATGTTTTGCTTAAAGGTTGCGTCCCGTTCGTCTGCACGGCTTGAGACATGTCTGGGAAGAGAAAGAGAACTAAGTTGTACGCTTGTGTACATCTGGTTACGGGACCCGCTCCATCTCCCCAGCAGGCTTGTCTGGGGAGCACGGAGTCCCCAGGGCCAGACACAGCCGTGTCTGTGCCGAAAAAGCAGAAGTACAGGGGGAACACATGTTCACCCAAGTACCAGGCTCCACTGTGTTACACACCGATAAATCCCATGTACCGCTCCAGAAAAATTAAGGGAGTCAGTCAACCGTGAACACTTCGCAAAAATCAATTACGGTTGTTAAACAAAAACGACACGGGACTTACGGCCGTACAACTTTGGCTGTGTGGTGCGAAAGCTGCCCACTTCACCCGAGGCGGGAAATATTTATAAAACACCCACTTACAAACGTGCACGGGGGTCAAGGAGGGTCTAGCTCCTAACTGAGTGGAAGGTCAAAATTATACAGGCACACTGAAAACTAGCTGAATGTGTTCACTGGATGCACGCTATAATGCCTTTCTTTTTCCTCCTGAAAATACTTTGCAAGGGGTTTCCAATCAGCAGCTTAGAGAATACTGAAAGGTCAAGTAAAACCAAGTCACCGGGTAATTTCGATCAAGGGGTGCAGCTTTTCTGCACACTCCTGCTGGGCTTCAGTGGATGTGCACCTGATTTGCAATGACTTGGGGCGCGGGGGGAAGCCAAGTTTTGAAGTTTGAGAAACCCAACCCATACACACATTATCAGGGGTTCTCTCATTTTTTGTAGCAGCAGCGGTAGGCAGGCATTCCTGGAAATGGAATAAAATAACTGCACTCAGACGGCTGACACACTCCAGAACCGCTGCTGCAGGATTTGCTTACAGGCAAAGGCACACGTTTTCATTAAAAAACTACCCGTAAACAAAACACACACACACACACAAAAAAAGACCATGCAGAGAAACTGTAATGCTTTCCCATTAAAATGTTGGGATTATTGTATGAGATGAGGGAAAAGTAATACACATGGTCACTGCAGACATGTGAAAAAGGTCAAAATGACAGAAGAAAATGATGTTTCCGAACAGAAAACACTTTCACAATAGGGGAGAAGGGGCAGTCCTCCCCATCCTTTCCCCCCTTGAAGCAGGAAAACTTATCCCAGACTGCATGGTCTGTGTTTGAAAAAGAAAAATAATTAAAAAAAAAAAAAAAAAAATCAATGTAACCATATAAGAGGCAAGATCACAGTTGCAGACACTTCTAGTGGGTAGGCAAAGCAGAAGAGCTAGGTTTGTATTTCCAGACCCTCCAAATCAGCAGCCAAACGCAGGCTCTGTTGGCATCTACCAGGTACATTATAATCCAGTTTCCAATTCATCAAGTTCTATGTGAAAAGGGTCAACCCCTCTGGAGAACAAGGTCACTTGTTGTAAGTTTTAATTAATTGTTGAGGGAAGAGCAGGAGAAGCAGTTCAGCAAATATTACATCTACTTTTATCCAGCCACAGAAATTAGAGTTTTCCCATCTTATGAAAAAAGGAGGGCGGGAGGGGGGAAGCCTGACATGAAGTAGCCATGTCCACTATTATGTCTCAAAACTAACAAGGGGCTGAAGAAGCATCAAAAGAAACAATTGGGAGATGAAGACCATCAACTCCAATTTTTACTATATAAATATTGTGCCCTAAAAATACAGTTTATTTGTGACAAGAGACACGTTCCCCTGCGTGGCTCTGAGAAGTACGATGTCCAGGGAGGCCCTTACCTCCCCATTAAAGGTGACAAGGCACCAGGACGCAGCTGCAGACTGTCAGCTCCCACTCTGGCCCAGCATCAGACTGTCCCATCAGGATTCTGGGTATTTTGTTGAAATTAGTCGGAGGTATGAATTTAATGATGGTATTAAGTGACACATCTCAGCAAACAAGCAATGCTGAAAAGCGTACTAGCGGCAGAGAAAGGAAACAGCATTTCTCCGTGTTCTAATTTCCACTGTTCTTTCAGGGAATTCCAGGCGCACAACTCAAGTCCTCTGGGGTAAGGATTTTTGTTATGTGTGGTTACCAGTCGGTTGTTGTAACAGAGGCCAAACGCTACTATTCTGTTTGCACTGGATACTACTCGTGCTTTTAGGCTGACACATTTAACTAACTATCATTTCAACAAACCGAGAGAACTTTGTGAAGCTGCTCATCGTTCAGGCCCTTCCCAAAACCTGCTGAAGCATACAGTCAGCCTGCAGCCCATTAGAACGCTTCGGTCCCAGTAAACCCAGCCTCTCAACATTAGGAGCTCCAGCCCAGTAAAGAGTTCATCTAAGCGGCCCCATAGTGAAGATATCACACGCACAAGTAATATCTTGCCTAAACCTGCACACTCACACTTAATAACACAGAACAGCAGCTCTTCCAGTGCTGGACTGTGAGCAAACCTATCAATCCGGAGAACAAGTATCTTTACATTACCATTTATATTGCAGCCTTACCTACAAGCCCGAGGCTACACTGCAGAAGACAGTGTAGGGTACAAGTGTCATGATAAATAATTGACCAGCTTTATTCTAAAAGCTTCTAATCTGAGATGCTGAGTGATTCATTCTCACCCTAAGGTCTGCAGAGATAGTGCTTTCAAATTTTAAGGGAAAAACACTGGCCTTAAAGCTGGCTGAAAGTTGGAGAGATTCACATAGTCCACTTCATCACTAGCAAACACCTCCTCTGCCACACACAAAATTGAAATCTGAGGAACAGTGGAAACACAGTCAATTCAAGCATGCTAAAAAGCAAAAAATAGTAATTAAAAAAAGTCACCACCACCACCAATCACATTACACTGCACGGAGCTTACATCTGCTTGATGATCAGCAAATAAGCCTCCTTAGCTTTTTCCCCTATAACTTCCAGATCTATATTGGGCTTGAAAAATCCACATGAATGAGATTTGACTTCTCTTCCGTATGACATCATTGAACATCAGATTGGATTACGATTTTTCTCACTGTTGAAATCTGATACAGCAACATTGACAGCTGGCACTGGTATCAAAGATCAAACTCCACAATCAGGAGAGGCGTTTCGACCTAAAATTGCACTGGCCTTGTAATAGCCAACAAGTACCACTACCAGTCTCAAAATCAGAACCAGTAAGCCATCTCTTCATAGGTTCTCCTCCAGGACTGCTCTTCTCCATTCGCCCGAGGAATGGAGGTAGGGAAAACCTCTACAGTTAGCTGACTCTCAGGTGGAACATCACAACCAAACAGGAGGCGACTGCACTGGCCCCTTGCTCTCAAGTTCAACAGCAAATAGTTAGGCAGCTATGCTGACATCTGTTTTAAGTAAGTACTGTTTACAGGCAGTCATTTTCCCAAACAGCACTGCTTGGTTCATTCTCAGGTGTCATTTCATCTCCAATAGACAAAACCCCAATGAACAAGACAACAGGACTGGACTCCACCATTCTCTCTGTTCTTGCACTGGCTGTGGAGCTGAATTGCTGTGGACGGACCATCTCCAGCTCTCCTTGCCTGGCACGAAAGTGAATCTGATGGAAGGGCTTTTTCTAGCTGTTCTGACAAGGCCAAGGCATTCAAATCCTCTAACAATAATACAAAGATTACTCCTTAGTTCAGTCTGCTGTAAGGACAGCCCACTGCTACTAGACTCGAAGCAGGCATCTGCTAAAAGAAATCCTGGATGCTGCAGGCCAGACTAGCTGATCCTTTCTAAAGCTACAAAATTAGGAAAAAAAATCTTTCATGAGCCAAAGGAAGATTTTTTTCTGTTGTTGACACTTTATTCAGAGTGAAGAATATAAAGTGGAAAGATTCTAGACAGAAGGAACAACAGACTTTTTATTAACTACGACTAGCAAAGGGAGAGAAGATACAGAATAAATATAAAACCTCACATCCATTCTTCAGTCTGGAAATTTATTCCACTGAACTCTCACACTCTTAAGATCAGTTGGATCTTCACTGACAGAGTTCACTATTCCTCTGAAACCCTTTTGGCATTTTTTTTTTTAAAGCCTTACATAACAATTTTCTCTTGCTCATTTTTCCAACTCAAAACATGAATCAGATTTCATCACAACAATATCTAGTTAAGTTTTCAGCTATTCAACGTTTCAGATCTTTTCCACTTTATAAACAAAGAAGATGGGATCTCTTCTTCACAGTTCATACATTTGGAACAATGTGAAGTCAGATACTCCCTTTTTTCATCATTAATTTTGTGAAAAACCTAACACACCATGACTTCATACATTTTATCATTTGTTACCTTTATGACTAGTCGATAGCCTCTGGATATAAAGGAAAGCAAGCAGTCACACGACAACAGGGTGATATGAAGGGGAGAAGCCACATTCCTGTAGGTAGATCAAACATCTTTCTCCCAGAGCCACTAACAAGTACTAGTTGTTGTGATTTATGCTATAGCCAGAATTTCACTCTTGGCAGTTATTAGAAAAAAAAAAACAAAAAAAACCCACACAACAAAAAACCCAAAAAAACCCCCACCAAACCACAAAGCAACAAATCAACCCTTGACCAGTATTATAAGGACACCTGCAATCCTTCAGACTGACTCAGTCTTCAAGCACAGTAAAACTCTTAAGCAAAAACTTCATAATTACAGAGTACGCACATTTGTCACTATCAAAGCAAGAGCTGACTGATGGAACCAAAAGAATATATTACAAATCTGAGAACCAGAAACATTATGAATCTCTTCAGGTTTGATTCCTTGTCACTCCCCGGTTCCAAACAGCATCTGAAATAAGGGAAACAAGCTAACACTTAGTATTTAGTCATAAAACTTGCCCAGTTGCTTTGTGTCTTTTATAGACAACAACTGGAAGATGAAAGAGGGAGATTGCTAAAGATTATCAGAACATGCCAATTGTGATGTCTTTACACCCAGGATGTTTCTCAGTTCTCCACCTTGCCAGAAGAATAAAAACAAAAGAAAACAAACCCCACCTGTGCTGTTCTTAAGGAGTTTCAGAAACTTTTGATAACCAAACTTTGTCCACAAATTGAATAGCTCCCTAACTAGAGCTGGGAGACGGGCTTGCTGGCTTCAGTAAAAAGCACTGCATCGCTTCATTTGAAAGACTTGCTAGTTAAGCTTGATTTCCTTGGAAAACAGGGCTTATGCAATCTTGTTCTTTGTGCTCATCCATCTGTAGACTATTTTCCAAAACAAATCTGAAGACAAATGGCTGGGGTTTAAAAACATAACAACAAAATATGTCTTCTTCCCGAAGCGCTGGAAAACAGGCAAACAGTTATAGGAAAAAATAACAGTGTGAAAGACCCCATCAGAAAAGCTGCTCTGATCTTCCGCCTGCTTTCTGACCGGGGAATTTATGCTTGAGAGTCCTTCCAACGGGCTTAGAAAAAAAACTCCAGCAGAGCAACATCCGCACTTGTCACACATCACATCCACTTTACAAGCTTTTATACTGAAATACGCTTAATTATCTGCTCAAATATAGTTGTGAGTCACAGCAGGTCAGGCATTCGGGTATCCCATTGCTGAACCTGCCCAGTAAAAATAAAATCTAACTAGCAACAAGTGCACAGCAGAGCGCTCGGAGTTGCAGGCAGACTGTTCTGGCTACGAGGCAGCCAAAGGAAGAGCTCGGCAGCAGTGCGTCACTGCTCCTGCTCTTCCCTTCTTTACCTTTTCAGAGGTTTACCACCCTTGGATTCACCAACACATAGTCACTCCTTAATCTTCTTTCTCAATATTTGACATTTGTGCAAATTAAAGATTTCCTTAGCTTTAGCTTAGAACTAACCTTGACGGTGGTCCCGCTTTAACCAGGGAGCGGGGAATTTTCTACTGGATGCCATCAGAGATTCTGCACGTCCTGACTTATTCTCCAAAACGCTCTGCAGTGCCTATTTTAGCCCAGGCAAAGGCTAAAGAGCAATTGAACAGGTGGTTGTGTCAGCACACCTTGGGATCAGAGAAAGGGTGGAATGGTACCAAGCAGCTGGAAGAGATAACCCATAAACCCAGCTCAGGTGTGGCCAGAAACCTTCCAGCTGCTGTTTAACACAAAACACTGTACTGATCTCTGATACTTTCATGAACAAACACTTTGGGGGCGGGGGGGAAGCATCACGCTCTTAAAAAAAGACACACATTTTTTACACAGTATTAAATCCTTAGAAACCAACTGATTTTTGTTCCAAGTATTAAAAGGTAAATATTTAGACTTAAAACAGTAAGAGTTAGACCTCTGGTTTGGTATGCCAAGTTCAATAGAACTTTCAACCACTCTGATTTTTTTTTTTTTTTTCCCCAAAGGATTAGTTCTTTTAAAAACAGGTATCATAGTGCAGTGACTTGGAAGCTTAACAGGATTAGAGTTCTACATTTTACTCTCTAATACTGTAACTAGTATTAAGGACAAATTGCATGTTTTGACAAAGTATTCAATTTAATCATTCACTTTAATTTACGCATTCTGAAATTTAAGTTTATTCTGCTTTTACTTTCTGGCTAAGAGCTTGATTGGGAGAAAAAAAAAAAAGCCACCACAACATTTCTGGATAGACACTATTTGAAGGAATTAATCTTCACTGCAGTTCACTGGCAGCTCAGATTGCTTTACATTCAGTTGTAATCTAGTGTCCTAGATTACAATCTAGTACTTTTAGTATTCACTCTCTTCTGAAGTTTTTTTTTCCTCTCTGGATCTCAAAATCCCTGGGAGACAGCTGAATCAGGTTCTAGCCTGGAGCTCATTTTGTTCCCAGCTCTGAAATTAACTGCTCGATGATCCTGAACAAGTATGTCACTGCATTTGTCTGTGCCCCCCCTTCCTCTTCTGCTTGTTTACTCACATTGTCACCACTCTTCAAATTGTGTCTCACTACATTTCTACTGCACTCACCATAATTATATACTGATCTCAAAAGGGGATGAGCTTGAGAGGAGAATGTCTTACTAAAGTGCTTTTAGTTCATTCAGCTATCAGTCTTTGTCCTCCCAATATCAAGTGCAATGTCACAACGGCCCTTACAGGGAAGGTTTTCCCTTCTGTATATTTGCAAATTGAATTCAGTATTATATTAGCTATGTGTACAGTCATCTTCTCTTGACACAATCAGTCACGATCTATGCTAACAGCAAATTCGAGCTCATCAATTCACAATCAGAGTTGCAATGGAAACAGCACCTCTGCAGTGTAACTCACCTCCAACTGCAAGGTTCAAGTTGTCGGTCTTGCAGACATCCCAGAGGTAAGATAAGATTTAGTACCCATCGTGATCTCTTACAGTCATTAAAGCCTCATTTAAAGTCTTCAGGAGCTTGTGCTGTGATCTCATACCATGAGCCAGACAAAAAGCAACAATTACATAAACTACCAAAACGAGAAAGTATTTACCATGACAAAAGGCATTCGGGCAGACAGAATAAACTGGGAAGTGTCAAGCAGTGTAATTCCTACAGGAATCTAATGCTAGACTGAAAGCATAAGCCACAGCAAAAGGATCACTAATAAAAGGTCACTTCAGAGAGGTTGTGGGATCTCCACTCTTGGAGACTGTCACATTTGACTGGATGTGGTCATGAACAATCTCATCTAACTGACCCTGCTCTTACCAGCAGTTTGTACTAGATGGTCTCTGGAGGTCTCTCCCAACCCAAATTATCCTAGCTATGGTGATATCTCACTATTGGAGGAATTTATACTTAGGTTTTCTCTCTATAGAAAGTGACACAGCCAAGAAAAGCCAACAGCAACTAACGCTAACCAGCCGATAAGCATTGCCATGATAAAAAGCTGAAGAAACTCAAACACTCCCTTCTCCTACTCCACACTTGCATACACACACCTTTTACAACCTATGTGGCTGAATATGGTTATATGAACATCTTCCTTACCCACAAAAGGAACATTAGAAGGCTTTTTGGGGATTACTGTGACCACCAGCTTTATACAAAGTAGATTCCATTGTTTTCTGAGAATACAGTTTCTCTCTCCTGTACGCACATTTAAACTGACCAACGGCAAGCAAAAACGCCTTGGGTTTTGACCACCTCCTGAAAAGCAGGCCTCTTGAGAGTTGAGGGTATCTGCCCAAATTTAACTTTTGTAGCTATTAGAATAGAGCTGTAAATGGTGACGGATTAGCAGTCAATCTGCAAATTCACAAGGATCAGATATAGATTAGAAAATGAGTGTTATCAAGTGACTAGTTCCAGCTACTATCACAGAATGCCTAAAAGTACATTTGTGGGCTTATTTCAAAATGATTACCAAACACTATCAGTTAATACTCTATAGTAATGTGAGCTCCTTTGTAAATGCCTACTATGTTTAAAAAGGAGTGGTTAGCAATGCTTACACAAAGCCGGTGTTTAAAATACTTTTGTACACATTAACTAGAAGTCTATTATCTGCAAAGCTAAATCAAAGCCAATTTAAAGACTATTAAAGATGCCAAATTAATACAAACTATGAAGCTGAAACTTCAAATAGCAATTACATGCTCTGGAAGTCAAATCTGATAACAAATGATGAGTATTTACACTGTGCTTTCCACCCTTACGATATACCAGCCTGCAAATGAACACATCCTTGGACTATATTTGTAGGATAGAAACACTATATGGGGGGGGAAGCGAGGGAGAAGAGACACAGCTACAGCTTGCTGTTATATCCTTGGTGAAAGAGGTGAAACCAGCACACCAACAACTCCAGGGGCAACAGCATTGCTGGGAATAAGAAAAGAATCAGATTCTTGTCCTTGGATCCTGAACTGGGCCTGGCAGCATGTGCTTAAAACCATCTGCATCATTACGACCCTAACTACCACCTTCACTCCCTCAAAAACCCCTCACAAATACCAGCATAGTCCTGCCCCAATCCCTTCCCAAATGCCACAAGGAAAGGCACGGTTACCCCCGCGTCCCCCTGCCACCCCCAAAGCCTCCAGAGCACTGCAGGAACCCTCCGCTCCTCCATCTCTCTCCAAACCTACCGCAAAAGCAAAGACGGTGTGAACCCAGAGAGAAAGCCCCCAGCTACCTCCACCGCAGATTCCACTGCTGCCCTTACCCCCTTCCCTGGACAACCGACTAATGGCACGAAGACCACATTTATGACCGCTTGAAGGCTGACATTGTAACGCAGACCTTAGGAAAGCTATTAGCCATGAGGCACTCACGGTGAGGTGCCCTCTCTCCTTTCTTCCCAGGTCCATTTTTAAGGGGTTCTTATTTCATTCTTAAAGAGCAAACCTGGAAACCTGGTTTTGAGCTAAACAAAATAAACAGAAACTAAGTCTGAATAAAGACGCATGAAAACAAAGAACGGCTGGGACTATCCTGAGGCCACACACCACCGTAAATGATAATGGTTATTAAAGCAAGCAATCTGACTGTGGTGCATGTTACTGTCATTGTTTAATGTCATGAAACAAAAGCAGGTCGGTCTACTGCTTTCACTACTTCAAGTCATTCCAGTTTCAGCTATGCTTCAAGGATAGCGTGATGTACACGGAGAAACACACACAGTGCGATAACCATCCTGGCAATCCCATTTTATCAATGTCTGCATGTGGTTCCTTGCCAGCCTATTTTCCTACTTTATTTACATTAGTAAATAAAATTTACAGAAGTAAAGAAAGAGAATACCAAATGTTTTGATCAATTACATCAGTATACCCCCACAATGGCTGAGAAAACAATTTAACTATAATAAAACCAGAAACCTAATATTAAAATGAAACCCAAATTGTACTTTCAGACAGGTACATCCAACTCCCACCGAACGTGAGAGTAACAATCGACTAGCACAATGAAGTTACTAATACAATAATTATTGATACGTACGTGAGTGCCAGATGTTCCCTACACTCAAGGTTGTGCACAGTTCTGCATTTAAAATAAAAATCCAGCCTGTTCTGCATAAAAAAATGACATATTCTTCTTTTCTTTATAGTACTGTGTTACCAGAATGCATATGAGAAGTTATATGTATGCATTACTATAGGCTGCTTGAAAGCACATCATCTTTAAGACAGTTTGTCAGATTCTCTCATTTGCCACTTAACATTGAGTCTAGATTTCTCAACATGTGAAGCTCCATGATGTCCATTGTAAAGGCCCCCTGAGAAACAGTCGTACTTTTCCCTCTTACCCCATTACTCTCAATAACAAAGCTTTTCATCTAGAAGAGACTTGACTACATGAGAAGTTATTTCACAACCCTCAACACTGGAAGTACATAAAGATTAGGGAAACTGCATTTAATCCCAAAGCAAGTATTGTAAAGCTCTGCATTTTCAGATGGTCAAACTGAAAAATCCAAAGTTTGCCAGCCTGTAATGAGCAATTAGCAATGAGCTCATTTCTGTCCTAGAGCGCTGGCAGCTGGGAGGGGGGAGAAGAAACTAAAAAAAAGGTTATGTAATTAATTCAAGACCATAGCCTCAAAGATGTCTCAAAGTAGCCAGTAACACTGAGGAATGCAGAGAAACGCGAGGCACCGGTACTGTTTAACAGCCTCAACAGTCGGTAACACTACAGGCGTTTTCCCAACATGATTGTCCCTCCCAATCACACTAGTCCCAAGCTTTTAGTTTTCCTGATAACTCATCCCAAACTCCCATTTCCACACAACCTGTCCCATAAACTTAACAGGCACTTCTCTTCAACATTTAAAAAAAAAAAAAAAATCATTCCTTGAAAACCAAGTAACCCCACCTAATGCTGTGATTACAAAGTGTCCCGTAGGCTACTGTGCAGATGACATTTGACAGAGAGGAAAAAAAAGTAATACTGGCATTTCTGAAACGCACCAGCTTACTAACACATGGTCTTTCACAGTTCCTTCACGGTATTTATTCTCCTAAGGAAGAAAGCGTTTTGCCTGGTGCCTTAAGACATGGGATCCTCCAGTTAATTGCCATTCAAGATTTACTGGACCTGAAATGAATTGATCCATGGAATATGGCAGCATTTCCAATCTGGCTGTCAAGCTGCTCATCCTGGCCTTTAGAAACATTTGTGCTGTGACCTCATACAAACCATCTGCTATACATATGTATGCCTATGGAAGAATTCAGGGAATCTAATGCCAAGAGAAGTGACCAAAGAGAGACTTTTCCCATTTTAGATGTCAAGAACATTAAGAAAAAAAAAAAAAAGGACCAAATTAAACTTTTGATCATACTCAAGGCTGTTTGATCACAGTATTAAGAACAGCCACGTACTTTTGGGCATAAGTATGTGATTTTAAGTTGGTGTTTCTCTGTATATTTACAGCAGTAAAGTATAATAAAGCATAAGCACTATTATGTCCATGTATATTGCTCTTATGTAGCTGACATTCAAAACTCGAGTTTATTACAATAGAGTTCCATATTCCCTGCTAGGGGCATCCGTGGCCTTTTCACACCGCCTCCTGGATCACTCCATTCCTGTCGATAACCTCAGTCCTTAGGGTTCCACTTCTTATTTACAGCTCTGTATCATACCCTCCCAGACATCTCCTGAGCTACAAAAACTGGAATCACAGTATTTGCAGAATGCCCTCTGTATCATGTTAGTTGCCTCCAGGTAATCCAGAATTCACTCATCTTCCTCTAGCTGTCATACCTATAAATGCTCAACTCATCACCTTCCACAACCAGGCTATTCCTAAACTAAAGAGCTTAGATTTTTTTTTATCTTGAAGGGATTAAGTAGAAAACTTTTCAGGTTTTGGTAAAAAAAAAAAAAGTAAACATTGCCCACTGTTCAGATGCAACAAGTAGTACGATTATTTTAATCATGAAAGCTAAAAAAATCCTGGTACTTACCCTTTCACACCACCTATATATCTTGTCCAAAGTGAGTACTAAAATATGGTACAACAGTAACACCTTCTGCCAGGCGTGAAAACAAAGCTATTTCAGGAACAGTACTTTTTCAGTCCTCACGTGGGCCAATAAACCAGACAAGCACTTGATGTAAAATCTGCCAAAGACCTTTACCAACAATTCAGATAAATGAAAACAGCCACTACCAGGCCATAATTTAGCCCTATGGAGTAACAGTATTAAGCAGAACTCTGCGGAGGAGTGAGCAGAATTGCCATTTTCTCTGTTATTTGTTACAGTTTATGCAAAGTTTCTCATATGAAGCATGCTACCGTAGTTCTTAATGAAGTTCTTAAGTTCTTAGAGTAAATCAACCTTAGACTTCAGAATTAATAACCAACTGTGAAGGAGAAAAGCAAAAATGCCTTTTTAAAATCCTGCCTAAAATTAATTTTAGTTCTGTATCAGATCAGAGTAGGAGGGATAAAGGACTGAAAACTTTTGGGAGCAAACAAAAGTAAACCTTTAACTCCAGAACAACTGAGTCTGTCACAACAGCTAAACATATACAAGCAGGCCAGAAATGATACACATTGCCTTAGGATATTTTTAATCAGACTTATTTTTTTATTCCTTTTTAAAATTCATTCTCTAGTAGCATGTTTATAGTGCACCGGACCTCACAGTCTGCAGGAAAAGACCACATTTACACAGATGTGACCATGTCAAAATACGATGCACCTTGCTGCTGTGGAGCCCTTGCCACAGGACTGTGCTGCCAAAACAGCAGCTTTGCTTTTATAGGACTTTCTTACCCTCACGGCATTGCTGGTACATTTTTGAGGCTAACCAATTTCTTGCCGACTCCCTGAAATAACAGCTGCCGAAAGCGAGAACTGACCACTCCGGTCAATAAGGTTAAGTTAGATGATTACAATACCCCTGCTGTTAGCTTTTTAGTTTGGCATATATTTTAATAGAAATCTTATGAGCATACTTGCACTACAATTTAAATAATCTTTCTTATCTCCACAAATGCTGTAACTAGTTCAGTAGCAAAGGTCAGGCCGCTAGCAAACTAGTCTTCTACTTTCAGTTTTCACATTGGGAATGCAGAGAAACTCAGTCTTTGAGTGATGACTCTGCTGGTAGAAATTACTTCTGTAGCTACAGTTACAGCTGCAGGTTTTTTCCCCCCGACAGCTCAACCCACTTTTGATGGTGATAACAAAACACATCGATTCAATTTCACCTTCAGGAGTTTGCAGCTTTAATACAACACCGTGCTCACCCAGCTAAAAAACCCTCTTGCCAGAGGTATGTGTAGTCAAAGCTTTCACGTTCCTTCTTGACAGTTGTGGTGGTGTCTGGCACTGACAGCATCCAAACTGGTACTCTCAACTGCAAACATGAGGATGACTTTAACAGGATCTTAATAAACAGGAGCTACAGAACTGATATATTATTTCCATAGTTAATTTGTCAGGGCGCTCGAGGGCCGTACCTCCTGCTCCCTGCGGTGGCTGTTCCAGCCTTCAGATGCCCCTCCTGAGCCCTCAGCAGAACAGCTCGCTCCCCATCCAGTTGCCGAGACGGTGTAAAACTGCAGGCACATTGAAATGACCACGCTAGAACCTGAACTGCACTGCTTCAGGAGCCAGCACAGATCTGCCTCCCCTTCCATTACAAAACCAACACGGGTTTGTTATTTTTCATTTTACCAGCAGAAAAAAAATGAAAGCCTGCTCATCGGCTCCTTGGACTACCTTTTTGGCTGCTTTGTTACAGTGCTACAGGATCCAGTTTGCTTCTAAGCAAATTTTAAGAAACATCATATATATACCGTCTGTATACATGTTTAAGAAACATCGTATATATACTGCCAAATATACTGTAAATTGGGTGTACTGCTCTCCCCGGGCACCTGGAATCACATCAAGTGAGCCACTTTGTTATCCTTCCCTTCAGCATACCTACTATCCATCACATTTCTTAATCTCAACATCAGTAAGCAGTAGTATTCTAATGAGTTTATATTGTGGGAGAAATTCTGAGAATATTGGATCAAGAAATATGCTTGATTTTCAGCTTTTCCAGAGCTATGTTAGATAGCCACAAAAATTTCTCACCCACTTATCAGTTATCATAGTGAAGCTAGCCGCAACCAATAGCGATATAATTTTCTTAGTGAGAACAAAAGACAGCTTAGTTATTAATAAACAGAAAATAAAGTCCCCCACAACACTTGAGAGACAAAAAGAAAGACTCGACTCATCTTATGTATGATTGACTTAATAGCTACAATAAATATATAAAAACAATAATTGTTAATTTAGTAACGAGACGGCTTTTATCTAAAGCTGGGTGACAGCTAATAACAATTTGTGTTTTAAGGACTCCCTCAAATAAAACTGTACATTTTGTAAACACTACTGCAGGAGCAATACTTACACAGTTTAAACCCAGTAATCATCCAAAATAGTTTAATTTTATCCCTGAGTGGTAAAGAGTAAAGAACGGATTAGGTTTTTTAATTAGTTAGCAGAATACTACTGCTAATTCCCAGCTGTTCACAAGAGAGCTCCACGATCCAGAAGCAGGGGGAAGACAGACAGGGATAATTCCTAAAATATTTCTCCACTGCAACAAGCCTAAACAGCTCCATAATACAGAACACTGCTCATTCCTCAGAAAATTAAGAATTTAAGGTCAGCTTCAAAGGCCAGTTGCTTTCACCAACAAGCAGAACCAAGTTTAGGCTCAACAATATCCCGTCTCCAATCTCTTCTCTCTCTGTTTGCATCATTGTTAAACTGCTGATCTATTCAGTAAAAATAGGTAAAGGGTATTTAAGCAAGAGAAAAAAAAGTGGAAGGAATCCTTTCATTCTGATACTTCTTTCATGCATGTTCTTTGAAGCAGTGCTTCAGCAACAGTAGATCCAATGCTTCTTCTCAGAAAAATACAACTGAGCAGTTGCAAACTTACGTTGTATTTTTGAAGCTCCCTTTTCCCCATGCCTTTTCTTCCCACCATTGCAATCTTTTTGTTAAGCAAGGGAAAGAGAAACGTTTAAAGAAGCTGAAGAAATTCACATATCTCAATATCTATTTCACATATAAGAATGATGGCTTTCCTATAGGTGCCAACCACATTTCCATTTCATGATAACACAGCCCTGAAAAGGACAGAATTCTACTCTAATCACCCACTGTGCCCAACCAAGTCTTTACACTCAACATATTACCATGAATCACTCTTAAAAAAAAAAACAAAGTGTCATTCATAAAGGCAGCTCCATGCAATTTATTACACTGGCGCTTGCGTATTACCAAAACTCTTAAGACGTGCCAGGCAGTGCTTTTCTTGGCAACTGCAGCAGGGCTGGTGTTTCAAAGCTGTGATGCTAAAGGTCAAAATTTTAGCCATCGAAGAAATTCGATTCCTCCGATGCAAAATCTGCGTCCCACCATTATTATGAAGCTGAATGCAGAAAATAGTAAGGCATTTATTAAACACTGTAAATAACAATTCACGGGGTCAATAAGGTCTAAAGACATTCTAAACTTACTTAAGTATCAGCACTGAAGTGCACCACAAGAGAGCCAGATGCAGCCACAAAGCTTACTACCCACGCTGCAGCTCACGCTAACATCTGTCCAGTAGACATTCCTCCATCTCCAAACAACTGACAAAGCTAATCTTTCAAACAAGTGTATCTTGTCATGCAAAATATACTGCTTATTGATATCTGCTGCTTTCAAAGTGAGTGCCTCTATCTTGGCTGACAAGCTGAATGCCAGCTCTGAGCTTGACGTGATGTATAAAAATGTCAAATTATCTCATTACAAAAGTTTTTAATGAAAACATAGATGAATACAAATGAGAGTACCTCTGCAGGGAACTCCTATGACAAATCGAGCCTTTGTCACTGAATGAATGACATATTTGATTAAAGAATTTTCCCCAAGCAAAAATAATTTCATCCGCACATCAGTCACGTGTTTTCAAATGCAAGTGATTTCCTTTAATCCTTAAAAGCCTGCATGCAATGCATAGTTATTACACACAGCTATAGCCACATCCAAACAGGACTGAATTATGATTTATCATACTGAAAATCATCTTTCTCTACTAGCTGTCCTCTGGATTTCTACGGAATTAGGCACTCGATCCAATTATTCTCCATAGAAGAGGGTCTGAAAAACAAAGAGCTTAACAAAAATCCCAAAAAGAATAATACTGCTCGGAGTGCTTGGTTCATATATACACTGTGCCATGGGGTGGGTCCAAGGAAGGCAAACAATTTCTAAGAACCAGCTACCACAGAATATAAAAGTTGGCAAGAAACAGGTGCTAAATTCGCATCGGAAGCAGCGAGAGCAAGCATGAAGGCAGGAGACACATCTACAGCTCCTGACATAGCGTCTTTCTCCACCTGATGCCCTGTTGGAAACGGTGACATTTTCACAAGAGCAGTCAGGTCGTTCCCAGTATCAGTTTATCAGCATCACGCCTTGCAAATACTCTTCCACACGGAGAGAAACAAAAGACTGGGAATGCAGAGCAATAAATCATGTCAAATATTGTATTTTAAGCAGGGACAATTTATAAAACCAACAATAACGGCTCGTGACTCTATTAATCAGCTCTCCCTTCCCAAGTAAGGGATTTGGCAATGCCTTGCTCTCTGGGTTGGTGTTACGGTATGTGACTGCGATACGGAGCTGCGTATGGTGCCTCTCCCTGCGCCTTCCAGAGCATGTGTGTGCACAAACACATACACACCTACATACACACACGTATGTTCCCGCACCTCCGGGCTTCGCGGCCACAGGCCGGGCCCCCGGGACCGGCTCAGGGCTTGCGGAGCTCCCCGCGACCCTGCGGCAACCCCGAGGGCGCCAGGCTGGGGGAAGCTGAAGGGCTCCGGGCACGTCCCACGGCCCCACCGCCGGCCCCGGCAGTGCCCGCAGCGTGTGGGGCCGGCAGGCGGGGGGCGAGCAGCCCCGGCCCGGCGGGGGCAGCCTGTCAAAGGGGCTCGGGGGAGCGGAGCCGCCTGACACCGGGGCGGGGAGCGCACCCACCGGCGCGGCGACTGCCCAGCCGGGGCCGAGGGAGCCTGAGCACGGCTGTTCCCCAGACAGCCTGGGCGGGAACCCGCTGCGGGACACCCCCACCCTGCCATAACAACCACCTCAGGGAGGCGCAGCCCCTCCTCCGCCCACCCCCGCACCAGGGTCGGGCACCGCTCCCGGCACCAGACACCCCTCCGGGGCGCCCCGCCGCAGGCAGCCGGCGGCTCCGCACCCTCCCCGGCCCCACTAGGGGGAGAGACCCGGCGGTAGCGACCGCAGCCGCCCCGGCCACCGCCCTGCGCTCACCGCCCGCCGGGCTCCTGC
>VXBL01001622.1:97089-190897 GCA_013400195.1 Aramus guarauna | reverse complement strand
CCCGCCCCCGCCTGTCAGCGCCAGCATCGCGCCCCCACTCTCCTTCCCCCGCCGCCGGTCCCGGGCGATGCGGCACCGAGCCCGGCAGGGCTGCCCACCGCCGCCCTCCCTTACCTCAGCCCGCAGCTCTCCTTCTCCCGCGCCGCAGCCCCTCTCCATTAACGACCCACACCGGGGCTAAGCCCTCAAGCGAACTGCGGCCCCTGCCCCGAGCCGGCGGGCCTGGAGCGGCGCCAGTCGCCGGGCGGGAAGGGAGCGGGGGGGGCGGGGGAAGGAACACCGCACTCCCTGAGGTAAAGCTGTGGTGGGCGATCGGTGCGGTCTCGTATTTTCCACTCAGCGCCGCCGAGGAGGGGCCGAGGGCGGCAGGGCTGAGCCTCCCGCAGCCCCGGTGCTGCCCGGGAGCTGGCGGGTCGTGGTGCCGTGACGAGCAAGGCGGGCGGGATGGCGGCAGCGGGCACCTCGGTGGCGGCATCCCGGCTGAGCTCTGGGCTGACCCCGAGCAGCTGCTTGTGTCTGATGGCCAGGTGCAGCGATGGAGTGCGGTTATTGAACTGCCTTTGGGCAAGAGCAGCTCCACCAGCCTCAGGATGCAGTGGGCCAAGCGCAATGGCCTCCAGCTGGCCTTTGCTGGGCTTTTCTCCCCGAATGTGCCCCTCTGAGCTCCATGGCTCTTAACCGGTCTTGCTCTCAGACACCTTTCTGAAGAGAGGAACGTGCCCGCCATTTGTAGGCCGTGAGGCGAAGCTGGACCCCCGGGCAGGACGGAACCGTGGGGCTGGGCAGCGTGGCACTGAGCCCAGCCTAAAGGCACTGAGCCCAGCCTAAAGGCACCCTGCCATCTTCGCCATCCTAAAACAAGGGTCAGAAACTGAAGTGAGACTCAGTGTGCCTATATTTGAGGTACAAAAATGCACATCAGGTGTTTTCTAGCGTCTCAAGTCCACTCTGCGGTCGTAATGTGAAATAAGCATTTGTTTTCAGCTGTCTGTGTTTTAATGTTTGTTAAATTAAGATAGTTTTTATGAGCTTTGGGTCTTCAGTGGTGCCTTTATTGGTCTTGTCATTAGCTGTTTACAGCAAAAGCAAAGCAGTACGCTTAGTGTAATTAAATCTGGTGTGAGTAAAAAGCGAACAGTGATCACCTTGTGAGACGTAAATTTGAATTAATACTTCAGTCTCTTAATGATGCAGCAACATCATTTAAGATTATTCAATATGGAGTATTTAAAGCAATTCTTAAGTATTTTAAGTTTTCCTAGACTTTTACAGTTAACATTCTCATAATTTGAATAGTAACAACGTCCTGGTTTGGACTTTTGCCCTCTTTGCAAAGCTTTATGTATTTTTAAGAAATTCTAGCCTATGTCAGGTTTCTCCTGGGCGTTCTAAGTAACTATTTTTATGCAGTAGCTTCCACTCCCCATCATTCTTTGTGACCTACACAGCAGCCTATATAATTAAATCCTCACCAGAGCCTGATAAGGTAGTCAGCAATAACATCTCTGTTTTCTAAGTGTGATCAAATGTCTCAGCTAAATCTCAGGGGGAGTCAACTGGGGACAAGATTTAACAGTCCTTTTTTGTTCCCAATTAGATTTTTGTAAAGAATTATTTTTCTTAAGTGGATTCTGTTGAACTCTTTAAATGTTAAAGTTCAACAATGATACAGAAAAAAATCAGAAAAAGAGATTCTGATAAGTTTCTCTCTTTAGAATGAAACTAGTCAGAATTAATGACTGGAATTTTCTGGATGTTTCAGCTGTTCGTCAGTGCCGAGGAAAGGAAGACGTTGTCTGTTGAGCTATTGCTGTACCAGAAAGTGTCCTTTGGTGAAAATTGCTTCACTTGTTAATCGTCTGCAGTACTGTGTGGTGAGTGAAGTAGCTCCTGTGTTAATGTACCACTGTCAGTAAAATTTTTTCAAGATGAAAAAAAACTAAATGAGTATTAGGTTGTCAATGTCACAAAAAATAAGATTTGCAAAATGAAAGCACGCAGTTGTAGGGAAGGCAGATCTCCAAAGGCAGATGGAGCGCAAAGTGAGTTGGAATTACCTGGTAAAGTGCAAAACTGTACAATGGCATATAAATTAATAAACTATAAACATTTTTAGGAACATTTTGCTCAGAGGGAGACAAAAAGAAATTCAACGCAATCAGTTGTGCCAGTGGTGTCCAACTCACCATATTTATAAGAATTTTTATTTGATTTTGGTTTATGTTTCCTGTGTTTACCATTCAACAGCAGCACCATGGATTTTCTCTGTAATGCAGTGTTCTTGCTACTTTTAAGGGTATAAAAAAAAAGACTACCAAATACTTTTCAAGTGCAGGCTGTCAGTCTGCCAAGACATTAACATGAAGGTTTCCTTTTCAGGGGAAAAATGTGGTGCAGACGCACAGTTCTGCTCCATGCTAGGTACCCTGCTCGGCGCAGGAGCCGGGATGCTGCTGTCTCTGCAGGGAAGGCCCTGGGGCCAGCATCCTGGGTGGCACAAAAACAGGGACACGGCCAGGGGATCAAGGGAGAGATGAGTCCTTTCTGCTCAGCACTCATTAGAGCACATCCAGATACTGTGTCCAGTTTTGTGCACCTAGTAGGGAGCAAAGTGAGAGATGGCAATAAACTGAAACAAGAAAGGTTTGGACTGAATCTAGGGAAAACATGTGCCTCATGAGGACACTTAGACGCAGTGGCACAGTTTGCCTGGAGAGGTGGTACCATCTCCATTCCTGGTCTGACCCCAGAACTGACCTGCTTTGGGCAGGAGGTTGGACAGGGACCTCCTGAGGTCACCTCCAGCCCAAGTTATCCCATCGTTTGCTGATTCTGAAGTCACAGTGCAGAGAAGAAAGCCTGGGATATGGATAATATTGTATTCCAAACCTTTACATTTGTGAGCATTTTTGTTCTTGGCAGCTTTTTCTGCAGCAGGTAGGAAAAACTCCACAGCATGATAGCTGAAAAAGCTTTTGTCAGCTCGTGGTTTCCACTGTTCCTGGTGTAATGGAAACATTTCTTCTGCTCCTTGCAGCAGCAAAATAATAGTAAAGAAAATTACTCCAGTCAACTGAGACACGCTGTTTCCATGTCCTCCTTCTAGGTAAAATATTTATTACCTGTTAAAGTGATTGAAGGTCACCCATTCACTGCCTTTTAGAAACCACTATATAGAGAGAAGAAAAAAGGAAAATAAAGTACTCCCATTTTAAAAGTCTGGAGGCAGGGAACTGTAAATAATACACAAGAGGTGGGAGAAGGTAGGAGGAAATGTCAGTGTTGGTACATTACTCTGCTGTGGTACATACGGTAAAGAAAGATGAGCATATAAATAAATGATAGCAATGGAAAAATAAATGGGCAGTGGATTGGTAAGATGAGGTAAGATAATTGGTGGTTGAGAGACTTGTGTGCCCAAACATTGGTAAAATACTCAATCCTTTTTCCCATGCGGGCTGCCCCCGTCAAACAGAGCAAGAGAGATTTCCAAGGAATTTGTGCAGGTTACAACATACATACAACCCAGCCTTTCTTAGGATTGGATCACATACAAGCGAGGCAGGAAGAAAGGGCACTGAGGTCATTCTTCTGAACGAATGCTGGCTCAGAATTGATGATTTTGCTACAATTAAGACTTAGATTCTTTAAAAATAAAGCAGAGGCAAGCAAGTTGCATGATCTTTAATCAAAAATGTTCAATATTCTGAATGGGAAAGGAGGGAAGTTAAACAAGATTGCTCAGCACAGATTGTATTGTGGCAGGTCACGTTCTAGAAGTTCAGAATACAAGAAAACCCTCTGTATACTTGCACATGATATTGGTGTTTATTCCAGCTTCACTGGAACTAAGTGAACTGGAACACTAAACTAAGATACCTTAACAAGAAATATTTGCTTGACAATGGTATCTTGAACTGACGGGCCATCGGCACAGATAGATGGACTGATGTGACACTGATGCGATGTGGCTGTAACTGCGATGTACTTCTTCCTCTTGTTAGAGCTGTAACAACCTAGTGAAAATGTCCAGTGAGGAAAATCCCTTTGCTGGATCATAAGAGAGCTGCAAAAAGGTATGGTAAAGGCAGAAATTAAGCCTTTCCATCAAGTGGTAGTACACTTTCATGAAGGCATTGTGTTTGAAGTAGGGTTCTCTGGCTGCAGCTGGGTTTACTGGACCCAAAGTAATCCATGATAGAGGGTACCTTTCATGCCACGGCAGAAGTTATGTTTCTTTAGCATTCAAATGGGCCTCTTGAAGATAAGTGTAAGGAGTTACCTTGGATATACTTGCTAATGGTATAGTAGGTTATGCTCAGCAGTAATAAACATCTGGAGACATAGTCTTATCGTCTCTTTCAGTAGTGGGTCACGCTTACTGGATGCGTCTTTGTGAATAAGATGAATATAACTCAATGTGTGAGAAACAGTCAGCTCTGCTATAATCTGTAATAATTTCCTGGACTGATAGGTAACATAATAGTCTGGTAATCTATTTTTAGAACTTTGAGAAGACTGTGACTTTATTTTGTGACTTGTAGACAAAAATAAGTGGGAAGGAGAAAGCCATGGCATATTTACTATTTACTGAGGTAACATGAATAAATGGGATTTGCAGCAGAGTCCATGTTACTCAAGGGTCAAAATGCACAAATTAGCTTTATTCCTTTGGAAAAGAAGTTTTGCATGAGACACTACAGAATCTTCAGTATTCAGGCCACACCATTATTAAGTTCTTGCTTTCAAAAAAGTTGCTGAAAGCCAGTATGTAGCCAGCATTTGAACAATTGATGGTGATCCCAGAGGGAAAGATACTGCTAAAACCAGCGGTTTGTAAGTCCTGAATCAGCCAGGAGTAGCAGAGCTGGGAGCAGATAGTAACATAGTGGATCTTGTTTAGGAAGTGTCAGACTTGTTTTCCCCTCCAATGTATCCTAAAAACATTGATGTATCTGACCCTAATATAGCCTTAATATGACTGCAGTGCATTTCTTATGCAGACTACAGAACGGCAGCAGCTTTTGAGCAAGTGTCATAAAATCTTTCACCAGCTTTGATGGAAACAGTATCAGGCCAAGTTCTCAGATTGCTTATAAGAAAGCAAAGATGCAAGAGAGCATAGGAAAAATTATCTCAGCTCTTAACTGGCAATACAGTCTAATAGCTTTGGTAGTTGTATGGGCAAGAAGCATTCTGGGGTAGTTACAAGCCAAACAATACTAAACCACATCTGGTGAACAACAGTAGTACAGTGGTATCAGTAACTGGTAGTAATTCAGAAATATTTAGTATTTTCCAGACATTGTTTTCATAACACCATTAAATTGCATGGTTCTGAAAGTAATCATATCAGCAAAGTCAAAACAGAGGTCAAAACTAGCCAAGAACTTCAGGAGTAGCTGCAAGATAATATTATGTACTTCATAAAATGAAGCTTCAGGCAGTGATCAAAAGATTTTACCAATTTAAAAAACAAAAGATAGGTCAAAACAGCAAACCCCCAAATTACAGAAATGGCTATACAAATCAAAAAGTTAGTACATGAAATTCAGATTCTTAAACATTTCAGAAGGCAAAACCCCAAACTCACTTGGAATGAAAAAAATGTGTTTACAAGATTTATAGCCTTAGGGTTTGTACTCAAAAATGCACAGTGTTTTCAGAATATTTATACTTTGAGTAGACATATCTCCTTAGTTTGTGAAATATCTTTAAGGCACATTAAGACATTTGACTGAAATAACAAAACTGGGTAATTAGAGGTGTCATTTGTAAAGATATGCTGAATTTGGACTTCTGGAGTGGGGCAGCATGCACTTAATGACTGGTATTAATTCTGAATTTGATATTTAAGACAGTATATTAGCACGTGTAGAAATGCAGGGAGACAAAGAATGTAATTACTTGATCAGGTAATTAGACAGCTTATTAAAAATATTTTAATTCGGTGGGAACTTTATGTTAGGCATTTCCTTTATCCCTTTAATGCGGTAAGAGAAGAGAATGAATTCCATTTATCTAAAACATATTGTTTAGCCACAACAAAAACAAAGGTAATAATTGTTTCTTCTGCATGCGCTGCCAAAGAAAATCAGAACTGAATAGACAGAAGTGTTTATCTGCCCAAAGTAGAAACTTTCTGCAGCCATTCAGGTACTCTAACATAGGTGTGACTTTACTGTTGCTAGTTTATGTTCTGGTGTAGATTTGCACATGAAGCCAGCTGTCTGGTCCTTCTTTCTTGTCCTCTAAGCTGTACTTTCAGAGTACACTGAACTTTTTGGCTTGAATTCACTAGTGATTTCATCTCTGATAACAGAATATTCTTCTTGTCCAGCTTGCACACTAAACACCTGTGGCTTCCTTCTACTTGTTGGATGTTGTGCATTATGACCTGTTCTGTGTAGCTAATGGATACTTAAAATGCAGGCTATGGAAGATAAATTGTTAAAGGATAGCCTGCTATTCCCAGAAATCCAGGGCTGGGAGATAAAGACAAAAAAGCAGTTACTCATAAACAACTAGGAAAGCAATAAAATGTCGCTCCTCTTGAATGCTAAATCAAACGAGTCTTCTAATTGAGAATATGTGTAGAAACAATAACATGAAAAGAAACTCCATTCTCTGTGTTAAGTGCTCCAAGACTTAACATTCCTAGCCTGGGAGTATTCTTCACTTTCCCACTGAGCATTTTTGTTCCTTTTTGAAGGAGATTAAAATATGTGTGTGGCTGGCAAACTGTCACTGACCTTCTGGTCTCACCTTGTGCAATAAAGATTTTTAATCCTTTCTTCTCTTCTTGAAGGACAAAGTCCTGCCATCCTGTAATGCGCTTCCCACCAGTGTCATGGCTAGGGGCCACAGCTAGTTTGTGCTGGTGCGGTTATTGCTTGCAAAGGTGTGAATGAATCAAGCGGGGTCCAGAAGAAAAAATGCCAAAGGTGAATGAGAGAAGTGTGTGTTATGCCCCAGAACCTACTTGTGCTACATGACTGTTCATAAGGAGGAATCATGAACTCAAAAAGCAGCAGCAGTGTGAGAGTTTGAGTGAGTGATGGACAGAATAGTAGAAAAAGTCCCCCACAAGAAAGATAACTGTAGTGGGGTTATAGGACTATGAATTTCTGTACTCCTACTCTGACAGAATGATTCAGGCCCACTTTATTTTCCAGTGTGTCAAATTACTGCATCTGAAATCCACAGTGTGGGTTGGCAGCAAAGAGAAAGCACACAGCTAAAGCATCAGAGTTTGTTGGTATTCTAACACAGAAGTTCCCCCCAGGATATTTAGGGATATTTATATCCCCCAAGTGATATATCCAGCCAGTTCTGGAGTGTGCCAGAACCTCTTCTGGGACTTGGATTTCCAAGCAAGTTTGTGTTTTGTGCTGCTGGTAACTTTTCAGAATTTAACTAAAAGCCATAATTTTGTTTTTGCTAATTATCTTTACTGTGTGATGCAGAGACTTGTTCAATTAAGCAGTTGTTTCAAAATAATTACAAATGAATCATTGCAAATCTGCTTTAAAGACTTGACATTCCTCTGTTAGATTTGCAAAGGATGACTTTTTGAAATGCTTTAGTAAAACAGAAGCTATTCCTGCGGTTACCTTTCTCTGCAAAAGGGGCAGTAAAGAGGACAGAATCCAAGCAAGGTGTCGAGCTGCATCTGTTTTTCCTTTTTTACTATATTTATGTTTTGCATTATAACAAGTGGATCAAGAGGAAATAAGCAATTTTTAGTTAGGGTTTTTTTTTTTTTACCTTCTTGTTTCCTCAAAATAGTGGAGGAAGTTTTGCACATACTTTCAGAAGGATCTAAATAGTCTCTGGGCAAAGAGGAATGCACAATGCTTCAGCTCCAGTGTCTAGCAGAAGTAATCTGAACAGAAATAGGGACACAATAAAACCATTTTTACAACTTTGTGATTCAGCAAATATGTTCGTAACGTCCTATCCTCTGCAGTAAGGAATCAAGTGTGATTAACACCTACCAAATGTGGTTTCTCATAGAGGAAATTCTGTACACAATATTTTGAAATATAGTTATTTAGAAAACTCCCACAACTATAAGCATTGCAAAGACAATGTCAAACTCCTTCGAAGTATGGAAGGTGGTAGTGTTTGGGGGGATAGCGCTACAGACTGAGACTAATCCATACTAAAGCTGTCTCTTGCACTGATGAACTCTTCATTTGCAGTGAAAAAATTGTGCTGTGCCCTGGAAAACAGATTTAACAATCGCTGTTCTCATCCTAGAGCACCAGGCAGTATCTTAGGTATGTGACAGGAGGCAGCAGGGCAGTAAGATTAGAGGTGGGGCAATGGTTGGAGGTAGAAGCAATATCTGCATACAAACTCTCTGGGCGGTCCAAACCAGAAGCAGCAAACTTCACGCTGAGTGTAGGTGGAAACACTGAACTCGCCACTGAATGTTTCTGTGTTGTAGGCCTAACTCATAGTTGGTTAATACAGCTATTGATCTCCAATTAGGTGCGAGTTACAGTTTTTTCACAACAGCTGCCTGGATGAGATTTAAGATAACTATCTGGTGCCCTCTTGCGGAGTTTTGCACGTCAGACAATAGTAGAATGAAGTGTCTTCCTCTGTCTTCCTAGCATCCGCAAAGATCTCTTTAAAGGAGGGCACAAATAAGTTTAGTCACATTTGTAATTATACCTATATGAAACAGATGCAATGAAATAGAGATTTTTTTTTTCTGCAATTATTAGTTCTGCAAATACAGAGTTTTTTCCTGCCAGTGAATGGCACAACCAAGAGCACTTTTGCTGGAGATAGTGGAAGTTTATCCTTGCACTGAAAAGCATGCCAGAAGTAAATACATATGAGGATGTCTTGGCCTGTTATGTTTATCTCTTCGAAGCCATTTAAAAAGTGATGAACAAAAGTATATTTTTAAATAGGCAGTCAAGGATGAGGACAGAAGCAGGCAAAAAAAGAGGAGAGGGGGAAAAATATCTGGAAAAAAATAAATTCAGGATACTGTTTTATTCAAACCTGGCTTAAGCATCACTTATAGCAAATGAATGACTACTCCTTCCCTCTTTTTATACCTTATTTGAAAGGATTTCTCATAGCACAGACTTACCTTGTTTTGTAGCTGGTCAAAGCATGTGATCCCCATGTGACTGTATCATCAAGTGTGGGCTAGTTTCTGTAAGCGGAGGAGCTCAACAGATGATTGTGCCAGACTTTTCAGAGGCTGGTTACATTTTGCAAGACTATCCCTGAACTATGTTTTTCCAATATAACTCAAAAAGGTTTTCTTTTCACTTATCTGTTTTTTCCATTATTTGAACTTGAGCAGTGACCTCAAGAAATTGTGAAGAATAGGTGTATGCCAGCTGCGTTCTTATTCCAAGTCAGCATGTGACTCACCAAAGCAATTCTGCCCACTTCTTCATAACACAGCTCTTTTCTCATAAATGTCCTAAGTTGTTTAACTCAAAGACAGTCCTGCTGCTATAGTATGGACAGCCCTTGGATTTGAGGCACATAGATCTAAACTCTATTTTATTGATATTATATTGCACTTACATTTCAGCCCAACATATTAAGTAGGATTTTGCAGTTTTAGAGAGTTTCTTTGCAAGAAGACACAGCTCAATTTCCACTTGTACTACAGACTTCCTGTGTGAACCTATGTTTGGAATCAGCTCCCATACCTGACCACAAAGATAACGATTGTCAGATAATCATCTACACAGCCTTTTGGATTAGGGATCTGTAATGGACTTTGACAGGAGCTGGGGCAGGCCTTACGTTCTTCTTCTAAAGAAGAAACAATTTCTCTTTTTGGGTTCCCCCTCCACTCTTCTTTCATTATTGTCAGTCAAAGAGATGGAAGTGAGATCTTGGCTGTATGTTGTTATTTGTTTTTAAAGTTTGTGGTTCTGCTATTTGGAAAATTCGTGTCTTCCAAATGACCAGCAAGAACATAGTTTAGAGAAAAATAGCCTACCCCTATTCTCTACAGCCTCACACATCTGTTTCAAATTTGCAGGAAGAGGAGAAATGAGATGTGTAATACAGGCTTATGAACACAGCAGATATGCACGTCCATACATACGCACGCTGGATGCAGAAGACTTAAACCTTTTTGGATTCAGTTAAATGAGGCATCAGGCTAGTGAGAAGTACGTACCTATTTGTTATAATGGTTTCCACGTCTCTGGTAAAGAGCCTGCATTTATGAAGCTCACCCTGCTTCTCAATACAGTCTGCTAATGCGGAGTGCCTTGTTGCTGAATGTCTTCATACAGTAAGACAAGAAAGGCAGTTCAGCATTTGTTCTTGCATTGTTCTTTTTCCCTCGGATGAAATCTGTCAGAATGTAGATTCAGAAGTTAACTGCCTGGAAGTGAAATCCCATAGAACAGGGGTCTATAATAAAAGTTGTCAGAATTTATTATTATCTTTAGAACAAGCAGTGGAAAGGCTACAACCTGTTTAAGGCAAAAGGGAAAATGGAACAAGACGATCCTTACAGACAAAGAAACTGATGAGTATCATTCCCCACAATATTTGTATCGTGTAGTTAAAAAATGGCAGTATTAGTGCCTATTTAAAATTATTCTGTTTCCATTAACCTCTTCATGGTTAGTTGATTGGAAAGAATGATAATGTGCCTCAAGTTCCCTGTCATTATGAATTTATTTTTCTATATTGATTATGGCAACATATATGAGCAAGTGTGATCAAAACAAATTATTTACATTACACAGCAGTGTGGTCTGTTGGGGCAGCACATTTACAAAGCATTCAAAAGTTGTTTCAGAGAGCTGACAGATTACTACAATGTTTATCATTGTTACGGTCTCAGTGGGAGTCTGGTTTAATCTAATTAACATAACAGTGGGAACACAATGACGGTAAAAATTAGAAGCACTAAAGAACTCTTCTATTATGTAGCCAGTGTGAGTGACTGGAAAAGAGAGGCAGTGCAATGAATGCAGAACAGGAGAGTGCTCAAGGGTGACTAATAGATCAGAGAAACTTTTTTTTTGTACTCATACCACTAAGCTGGGATTTTTTTCCGCACAATGTGCTCTAAGCACCTACTTCAGATATTCTGAATTGCCCTCTCTGTGCTTAGGTGGCTCTGAATTGACTAAGCTAGCAAGACAGATTTGCTCCACTGAATCATACCTAAGAGAGAGTTAATGCTGAAATTCTAGATTTCTGCCCAGGTCCAAACTTGTAAAAGTAAGCTACGATACAATTTCAAGTTGAGCTTAGAAAGCTAAGGAAGAGAAATTGCAGAAGGTATGATCTGACAGATTTAATCAGAAAAAAACCCAACCCCTCTGTAAATTCTTAAAAAACAGATCTTCATTAGTTTTGGGTTTGTTGCTGGTTTGGTCTTGTTTGTTGGGGTTTTTTTAACTGTTTAAATTACAACTTTTGAATAAAAAGATGAGGGGGAAGGAAGGAAAGAAAGAAATAGAACGTAGTGATTCTCTTCAGGTAGTGATTCTGTAGTATCTACATAATTAAGATGCATAAATCATACCTGCTTTCAAAACTACATTTTCTTAAAGGTCAAAGCTAAAGATTTTGGAACACCCTGAAGTTAGTGGAAGCAGGTGGAAGAAAGTCAACATTTTTTTTTTTCCATGAGCCACAAAGATCAGTTTTTTTGGTAATAATTAAGCAACAATAGAGAACAATTCCTTAAGAAAAGTTAAAACAAGCCTACTTCAAACCCTGGAAACAATTTAAAGAATACTGTTTGAACGGAGTTCCAGGCATCACTAGTAATAAGCTAAGTGGTAAGGGGAGGAAACCGTCAATAGATACCAAAACTTTTACTACCATAGAAGAGTAGGCATTGTTGGAAGCTTTGTTACATTCTCTTGTATTCTTTACAGAACTGCCTACTCTGTTTCAGGAACAGGTATGCTGAAGTACATCATACAGTAGGTGGTTTCAATTCATGAAACTTTGTGGGTTCCTTTTCCTACTACTTTCAGTGGTTTCTTTTGCAGAAGTCCAGTGGGTTGGTGTGCACCACAAGGAGGGGGGGAGGTATGACCTAAATCCACAATCCAAGTGTAGAAATAGCTTTCACAAACTTCCAGGCTAAGCATATGTCCTGGTCCTAAACACTTACCTCCAGTAGGAACAGTTGGAGCCACACTATCTTATTCACCTAGGAGATGTAACATCACATCATAGTTTAGTCACACAGACAAAAAATACAGGTGCATTTTTAGGAGGCTTCATTCTGTCACTCAGCACTAGTCTGGGAAATCCACAGAAAAAAAAATCTGAGTCTAAAGAAGTCAGTGATACAAAGTTCTTGGACAATGAAACTAAGGAGTACACACTTGTTCCACAAAGCAGCTGAAAACAAGTGTTTAATGTACTTTCTTGTGAAATAATTTACATAGTATTGTGTAGCCATTGATCAGAGAATAATCAAACAGGCCACCCTGCAGAAAGATTTTTCAAAGGCACCTACAGAGAATGAATGAATTTTTACTGAAAACAGGCATCTACTACTCATCCCTAACCTACAAGTAAAAAGCCTTCTAAAATGTATAGATCAAATACAGTAAACATTGCAGCAGAGCAGTAGCTAAAAGTCAAAGCTTTCTCGGTATTGTTCTCCAAGACATAATTTCTCTTCTTAGTTTCTTGCAGCTTTTTGATGATAAATGAGGAAAATATGATAAAGAGAAGTCTTGGAACACTGAGTGGGGATGGGGAAGCAGTGTGAACAACTTGACAGAGTGTAAAAAAGACAACAGGGAGGAAGGAAACAGAAGAGAAAGTGCTTTGGCAATCCGCCCATGACAGGAGGATATAGAAATGTAGTGATTAAGTGCTAGCCTGATATTATTTCTTCTTGTACGAATTCTTCAACTCCTCAGGGTCTGTGCCCCATTCCTTGCCTTCTGAGGGAGTTGGGACCATAGATTTTCATCTCCAGATAAAAAGGTGGGTTCATTTTCTTTCACACCAGGGGAAGAGGACTGGTATGTGGAGCAAATTTTCTGTCTCAGAGCTGCTGTTTCAGATTGTTACAATCTCTGCTGGATGACCTGAGAACCTGCCATCAGCAGGTCAAGTCACACCTCTGAACTTCCTCTGCTGCAGATACAACAGGCCTTCTGTGCAAAACACTTAGATTTGGAACGGAGATACAAAATCTGTCTGCTTTTTCTTGCCTCTACTGAGTGCAGGGACAATTGCTGCTACATAGTTATTGCCACCTTATTACAGAGATGGAGTAGCCAGAAGGCTGAAGGTGCTATGGTAGTGGGGAGGAGGCAGTAAGGCTCAGATCAGTTTGCTTCAACTTCAGCTGAACTCTGTGAGGGAGTAGGTAGAAGAGGTAGAAAGATTACCTTGAGGAGGTAAAGACACTAATACCCGTTCAGTGCATTTTGTGGCGAGGGTATTATTGTCAGTAAACCAGAGACAACCTGCAGACAGCTGCATCATGGTAAGTTGAGGATGCTAGGAATCATTTTGCTCTATAAAGAAAACTAATTGCCTGTTAAGTCTTGATGAGTGGCCATAACCTAGGTATCTGAAAAAGAGGGAGGTAAGGTTTGCTGGGTACTGAAAGACCTTAGCAGAGGAGTATGTTGTGGGAGATTCTCTTTGTAACCAGAACAGCCTACGTAAGTAAACGTGCGGGAGAGGGCGCCAGATAGCAAGGAGTAACTTTGGGTGTGGTAGCATCTTCATAAAACAGGAAGAGAACAGCTAGTTTAAAGTTTTGGTTGAGGTTATATTTTGCATAACCTCAGGGAGTTAGAGTGGGCAACAGAGCGTCCATGATTTTGGTAGCTAGTGCATTTGACGTTCATTGCAACTGTCAGGATATACGAACATCGACCGAAAGTCTGATTCCTGTCATTCGTGTCAGCAACTCCAGCCTTTCATCAGTTAGAAGTATAATCTGTATCACTCCTCTATAATTAGACGTGTGAGAGCAAACTCAGTAGGAACTGTATGGCTTCCTTTATTTTTATTGTGTCATGCTAGTACTTCAATTACAGCCACGTGATACCAGTCTCTACAGTGAACTAGTTCCTTGTTAAACTAGAAAATTCACTTATGAAGACTCTAAATTGATACAGTTAGCATTGGCTTTCTGTGCTCCCAGACTATTGAATTAGGCAACATGCAACTAGGCTCCAACTTTGTCTCTTTATTTTCAGGGCTGTAGCAATACACGGTGCTTGTGCTTAGCAGACAGCAGAAACATTCAGGTAACAGGGAACCAGCGCACCGTCAGACAGGGTCTACCAACTCCTTTTGCAACGGCAATTCAAGCATTGACATGAACTGCACTGAGTGGCAGCTACTAACACCCGTCCTATCCTCAAACATAGTGTGCTTCCTAGAAACATCTTCACGCTTGGTGGACTTTCACAGTCCTTCACCTGTTTGCACAGGTTGCCACTTGATGCAAAACTTTCACTGGGCTATCTTTAAATTCACATAATTCAAACATCAATCCTATCTCATTGCTATGACAACCTATTGGCAAGAAGACCTCTGCGCACCACCAGTGAAAATCTTCGTAACTCATACGTACCCTAAGAGCTGCAATTACAGTTCTGCCAAGCTCATGTGGCACTTTTCCTCACCGTCCCTTGCAGATACAGCTAAACACAGCAGACAGAGCTGTTTGTGCAACTCATTCTAGCGATACCTATCATCGATGGTGACCAGAGTTAAGGCTGGTACTTCATGTGCTTCATCTACACGAACTTCAGGTTGGTTTTCCTTGTTTTCAGAAGATTTTCATTTTGCACAAGTCAAAACTCTGGCTCAAGATATCACTGAGCACCCGCACAATCTTTATTTGTCATTTATTGTTTTTGTTCATGGACTAACAATGAAACCAATCCCTTCAGCTGAGAGCCAGCAGTCAAGTGGCTAGCAGCGATAAAGAGAAGGAAGGAGGAGCAAGTGAGAGTTTGACCTCACAACCTTTGTTTAGATCGCTGGTTCTTTTTAGTATTTCCTCTTGTTATTCTTTCAAGTATTTGGGGAAAGAGAAGGGAACTGTAGCCAAACCATTATGCGTGCTTATTCCATAATCTAAACATTGTTATCATCTCTTTTTTGGGGAGGCAGTTGTTTAAATAGCTATAGAAATATACCAGAGAAATGGAGAGTCTAAAATTTTGCAAGATTTTATTCTGGGCAGTGCACCAAGAACAGGTAATTGTTGGCAAGACTACAAGGTTGGTTTTGCGTACTGCTTTCGGTCTTCAGTGGTGATGTATGTGCACAAAATGAGGGTTGAATACAGGCCTTCAGGCAGTGGCTGGGACCTTTACAGCTCAATTATACTATGCAGGCACAGTCCTTGAAAAACTTCATTTTAAACTGAGGTGGGTGGCTGATGTAGAACATTAATGCCCTTGATTTCAACCTCCTGCCCACTTCTGCGTTCCTCGGTTCTCCGGTACTTGACAGAGTACTTAAAGACCACCCGATTCTGTCCAGTACTTACGCAGGCTGTGCAAAGGGGAATGAAAGACTCGGACAAAAGCTAGCCTTCAGGTAGTTCAATTACTAAATATCCCCCATGACATCAGAAATAAAACAAGGCCACTGCTGTTTCTTCTGTTGGTTATTTAGAGAGGCAAGCACTAATTTGTGTCTCCAAACACATCAAGAGAAAACACATTAAGGCTAATACAAACAAGTCCCTTCAAGGAGAAATTCTGTCTGGATGTAAGTAAAAAATTTTCACTGTGAGAACAATTAAACATTGGAATAGGCTGCCAGGGAAGTGGTAGAATTTCCCTCACTGGAAATATTCAAGACTTGGCTTGGCAGAGCCCTGGAAAACCTAATTCGATGGCCCTGCCTCCAGCAGAAGGTTGGGCCAGATGGTCTCCAGAAGTCCCTTCCAACCTAGATTTTTCTGTGATCTATGATAATACTTCTAATCATCGTGTTTCAAAGTTGGGATAACAGAAGAATGTTGTTATTTTCTCTCATGCCAGGCAAATGAGGATTCCAGTGCCTACGGAAATACTAACTTTATTGTGAAATAGAAAAGGAAGGAAAAGCAATAGCTGCATTTCACTTACAAACATTATTGCAACCGACGGTGGTCAAAACCAATCTGGTAAAGTTGAACTGCATAGATAACCAGGAGAATATAGCTTTCCGCTAAACATCATCAAAAAAAGTAATAAAATGATTTTTTTTTTTTCTGCAGAGGGCTGCTTTAATGCAGTAAATATACCAGTATGTTCAATACAGTACAGCAAAAGAGCTGGACTTGCAATGATGGAGGTGTATATGAAAGCAAGCCATTTTTTTAATGAGTATTATGCTTTCCTATAAAAGCCAAATAAACACCGCATTTAAATTGCTTTGAAAAAACCCAGACTTACTGGTGATTTGATAGAGTTTATCAGTTCTAAGAAGTTCACTATTATATAAAACCACTCAATTTAAAGCAAAAGGAGATATTGAATACTTTCTAATGTCTACAGATTGAGACTGTATTCTGCATTGCTTCTACAGCAAAGCAGGGTGTTTGGTGTTATACAAAGTACTGTTAGCCATTTTAAGAGATGTAACAGACACTGCTAGCTTGGCCGGGTACTGTCATGTGTATATGAGTTGCACAACAATAGTGCAGGCATTTACTTTTCTTAAGGGGTTTTCCTCATTAATTAACACAGAAGAATGTATAATAAAGGAAAGCTAATACAACCCATTTTGTTGTAGATGCACATATATAAGTTTCACAAGATACAGCAACTACTGTAAAGATGCTAGCTAGAGAGAACCCAAGCCAGGTAACAAGCTAAAAAAGCAGATTACTTGTTACCCACATTAACTAAAAGAGCAACATAGTAAGCATAAGAAAATCAGTGCAGAAGTCAGTCATACACCAGTTAATTACGCTTGCTGTCCTAAAGGACAATGAAAAAATTTGTGTCCAGAAATTAATTGCTAAGATTCTTGCTTCCTGCTTCACCATAAGATGCTTGTTGTAATTTATGTACCAGTCGGCATTACTGTGGCAGATCCTGCGCCATTAACAAGCATGTCATGACGCAGCACGTACTGGGATGGGGCAACTGTTCCCTGGACCTCCTGGTGCAGTGAAGTAGGTGATATTCTTCTCTTGTCTGGCCAAATTCTTGTGTGACTGCAGATGAGCTGGAGAGGAGCACGAGGCTAACAGGATTACAAGGATCAGCGAGTACCTCACCCGCTGACACGATTAGTACGTTGTGTCCTTTGTTGTGAAGGCTTACCACTGCGTGGCTTTCCCATGTCAGAAGCCAGGCTTGGATGGATGGACTTATGAGACAGCATACACTCTGAGCATCTAAACTTCATGAACAGAAAAACTTGTAAACCTTTTTGGATCCATTTACTGTAGTTAAAAACCTAGAAGCGCTAAGGTTTTTATAAAACTATCTAGAAAGAAAACGAAGCAGACAAATCACTTGGGGGGGGGAATAAAAAATCCAAATTATTCAGCTCTCCTTTGTCTATCAGCGATGCTTTTGAACTCTTGCAGCCCATTCAGTGTGCAAGATGGTTTAGCAAATCCCATTTCAGCTACCACATATGCCTTCTTGGACAGGCTCCCGATGAGAAGCTTCTCCACGGAAAATGGAGCCTTGGAACAGGAAGGCTGTGTTTAAACCCTGTGCTTAGTCTTAATGAATATACTCAGAATAAAAAGCAACCAAAACCATCTGTGCCCAGAAGAAACAAATCCAGATGTTGTGAGGATTTAGTCCTCTCCTTCGTTAATCATGTCTGCAGGATCATTCAGCTTCTGCTACATATGCCTGCTGTACTTTTGAAGGGTAGTTAATAATACATAAACATCAGCTCACCTGGGAAGAAAGTTGCGGTCACATCTTTGTTAATCAAATGGAAACAGAATTTCTTACTGCTCTAAGTAGAGTCACACTACAATTTACTTAATTAAGAAGAAAAAATGACAGGTCTGATTTCTAGCTTTTGATGTCTTGCCTCACTAAAGTCTGTTCAAAGACAGTGGGATGCCTTGAGCCTTCCTCTGTTACCTGAGCTGAAAGCCTTTAACGCTGCCTCCTGCAAATCCCACCCTATAAACTCATTTCCACCACTTGCAAAGGTTTTTCTTTTTGTCTTCCCATGCAGGTGTGGCTGCCCATTTGAGGCAGTAAAGAATCCATTGGATTGCCAACAGACAGATCTTTACTCTGAATTTTCTGCTGAGATCAAGAGATTGAGCTGTGCCTTCTCATTTCCTCTTCTATAGCTGTGTGAGCACTAGGCAGTGGAGAGCGCAGTCAGCTGTGGCTTTATTTACTGGTTTCTGTACGCCACCTCTATTTCAAGGTGAGGGAACAAATCAATGCGTCTTGTTTGACAATGAGGAAACTTTTGCTTCAACAACTCATTTGCAAAGGCCCGTACGTTAGCTGCTTTGACAAGAATGTCCTAACTAATTAAAATACAGCCAATAATGGCAGCTGAGCAGAAATGATCACCTCTAGCTGTATCATTTGAGATTTCGTAACCTAGTGACTAAGCAGAGAAGGAAATGGTGTTTGAATTTACTAAATATGATATATGTGTATTTAGTAAACAAGAAAAGTTCAACACATACAATTTATTTTAATTTACATATATACAAAACCCTGTAATTACTTGGCCACTGGGACAGACAAATGGAGTATGCAACAGCTGGAGGCGATTCTCAGCTCTAGGATTCCTCAATGTATAGGAAATAAAATCAAGAATCACATTTTAAAGACTCTGAATTTCACATTCAGAGTCTTACTCCCATGTCATGTCCTAACAATCAGTTTTCTCCTTACCGATCCCCATTTGTATTGGGTTTACTTTCCCGTTCTTCTAGATCCAGCATTGCCCCTCCAACTTTCCAACAGCAGACTCCAGCTTTGAAGAGTTGCAAGGCTGACATCAAAAGAACGAGCTTAAACAAGTGTTCTGGTTAGGTTCTTGACGTGGCAGGTGACAGGACCAACAGCACTCCTGCAGTAAAAACAGGGAGGGAAGGAGAAAAAAAAGTTAAGGTAAGGCAAAGTCTCTTGTTCTTGTGAGGTTACTGGCTTCAGAGGATTATTCTACTTAAGTACTCATGGTGTGCAGACTGTTTTTCCTTCTCCACAGCTGCTGTCTAGAGCTGTACTTGAGAGAATCTGTTTATTTGTAATAAATCAGTTTTAGAATCTGTTTTTAAAAAGCAGCCTTGACATCCAAGTTGGTAATATGCCCTAAGTACTAAGAATTTGTGTATTTTGTTATGAAGAGTATTACTTGCTCAGAATATGTTTACAAGTTTTTGTTTGTACTCCATGTTAACTGGGAACCTAAGACGCACTGAAGGGCCCTTATGGATAGGAAAGAAAAGAACATACCTTCTCTCGAGTGTATACCATTAGCAGTGTGCCATTCTCCTAATTTCTGAGAAGCAGTTCTATGTAAGCAGTGTTCTTATGTTTTGCTTACCTAGTGTCTTTAAGGCACAGCTGCTTAAATCCTCAAAAATCTCAGGTGGCAAAAGAGACAAGTCCTCATTTACAGCATAGCTTTCATGACCCCACCTCACTCTTTGACAACTAAGAAAAAAGAGCTTTTACCTCAAGTTTTCTACCTTTCCACTAAAAAAGTAGTTATTTTTGAGGAACAAGATGTGTGCTGTTTGGATGCTGAGGACGGAAATTCTAGATTTGTAGGAATGCTAACGTCTGGCTGAGCCTCGCCATGGGCTAGGTATAGATATATTTACTAAATGCGAGTGGAGAGCTACTGAATTCTGACATGTCACCATCAATGCATTACGAGAAGGTTTCATTGCTGAAGAGTTTCAAAAGTCTCTCCGATTATGGATCAAATTCAGTTCTTGGACAAAATCAACATTTATGAACAATTTGCAACCAATCAACATTATGAACATTATTTATAATTTGGTATCTTCTGAGCACTCATATTCAATGAGTACTCAAATGTTGTTTACATGTTGAATGGGAAGAAATAAGGACTGAGGAGGGCAGGCAGCAAAGCCTGCTCCTGCAGTAGGTTATGCACTCAGTGGCCTTGTTCCGTGTTGTCCTGCACCACCTTTTACACCACGTCCTTTCACAGAACTACTGAAACAGAGATGGAGATGCAAATTATGTAATTTTACCACGAAGATACCATCTGCTATTGAATATACCTTTGCCTTGCTCTTCCTCCTTCATGAGTAGTTCAGACTGTCATCCATACTTCAGCTGTCTCCACACCATGCATTTCCCTTTCATCTTGATATAAAAAATATTTTTTTACAGTCAGAACAATCATTCACTGGAACAGCCTCCCCAAGGATGTGGTATATCTGGAGGTTTTCAGGACACAACTGGACAATGCACTAATCCCTTCTCAGGTCCTTTTCCCATGAAAGGTTGGACCAGATGATCTTTCAAGGTCCCTTCCAACTCAGGCTGTTCCATGATTCTGTGACTAAGAATCTATTAAAATCCACTCTTCTGTCTGTGGGTTTTCAGTGCTTCTTGCTGGTCTCTCAGAATTAGGGTAGTAGCTAAAACACAACTAACCCTAACGTTTTTTTAAGGCTATTTTATTAAAATACTATTTTTGGCTCTCCAGCCAGAACACTTGTGATTCCCTTAGAGTATCTTGCCCAGCTAGATTTTAAGACCTTCATCTAACCTTTTGAAAATAACTCATAACATTTTTCTGTGTTACTTAGATGGAAGGGATTCAGAATATAGTTCAACCAACAGCCTGTCCCAAGTAAAGGGCTCGTTTTATCTTCTGACATGTCTTCCCAATACTCCTTTCTGCAACCTGGTTTTGGCCTTCAGACAGTAATTAACAGTTTCCTTTAGCAATAGATAATTATTATTTATTTGCAATGATTTTATTATATTTGCGGCTGTCTTCGTCAAACAGCACTTTGTTATCCTCCTTACTGAAGTCAGTGGTCCTAAAATGGCTACTTTCCCTTGGAGAAATCTTAGAAGGTAGTTTTGGATGATTACTTTTCTCTCCCAGTGGATTTCATACACATTTCACTTAAATGCTTCTGGTTGGTAACAAACTGTGTTTCTGAGGCAGCCGAGAAGGTGGGAGAGTACACGCAGGATGAAGCCTGTGGTTCCCTCTAAAGCAAAGGGCGCAGTGAAGGGCTATTACACAGCACGAAAAGGCAACTGGTTCCTTGGCATGTCTTATTTATAATTAGATAGGTGTTGGTACACAGGAGAAGTAGCGACAAGAAGTCACAAAGATTTTATCAGTCCCTGTGATGACACATCTGCAGCTTGTCAGCCCTGTGGTCACGTTAAGGACGGTGCGTTTGACTAACAACCGCTGGAAGTTTATTACAATGGTATGCCCGTTTGCATTGAGAATGGATCTGGTTGTCATGGCTATGTCTGTGGCACATCGGGGTTACGTTACACTTCCCTACGCAGGGAGACAATAAAGAAGTGATTGTGGAGACAACCTCCTTCTCCTCCCCAAACAGAGGCAGAGGCTGATACAAAATAAAGCATCGTAGTGTCTGTGCACTGTGCTTTTTGGGTATGAGAGCTCCCAGCACGTTCACTGGCTGCCTCGTGGGTCCAGACCACGAGTGAAGCTTGGATTCTGGTGATGGAAGAAACCATCTCTCTCCTCATGTCAAGCTGCCACAAGTGAAGTCACAGAGGCAGCGGAGACAGATCTTCATCCCTTTGGTGGGGAAGAGGTGCTTCTCCTCGTCCTCTTCACTCATGAGGTCACTTTCTCTGTGGGATGGAATTGCTCCATCATGCTGCCCTTTAGGATATAATACAAAACAGGCCTTTAGAGAAGGAACTCTTTGGGAGAGTAAAGGAAAAAAAATCCTCAAAGATCAGGATGTCACAGGAGAAAAAGTGGGGAAATAGTTGTTTTGCCTCCGGTGATATTTTTGTTTTGATAGTATTACTTTATCATTGATAGTGCAGTGTAGGTATGTCACATCAGACTAAAATCTCACATGGCCAATTTCTTGGTTTTGTTATTAAGCTGTACAGAGACAGGATCATTTTTATCTGTTCCTGACTTTGCTCACATTTCTCATAGTATCTTTTTAAGACGCTTAAGCTACAAACTTTGCCATTAAAACACAGCATTTCCCTATCTTAAAAGGCAAATTATGGTCTTTAATTAGCTAGCATTTGTGAAAGGCTTGGGGATCTTGAGGATCAGGTATTACCAAAGTATAAAATGTTCTAATTAAAAAACCTATTCAGTTCTCATTTTGTTTTTATCCTAGCTGTAATTAGACAGGGAGGTTTCCCATTCAGTATGCACACTGACATCTGTTCTTGGGTATAAAGCTTCTGGGATTTGGCATATTTTCATCTGCTAAATGATGAGACAGAATAGCAATCCAGTTTACAGCTCATGAATTTTCCATAGTTTATCTCTCCAGACTCCCGGAGCTGACTTGCATATTACATGTGACTGTACATTATGAAAAGCTTCTCAAATACAATTGATAAAAGATATGCTACACTGAGCAGAGCCCAAATTCCTCTCAGAGTTAACGTCAGAGAGCGTAAATTGATATTGAAGTTGCCTTCAGTCAGCTTTCTTCAAGGAAGAGCCTGTTTAGCAGAGTACTGAACTTGATATTACATATTGTCTTCAAAATTTCAAATCTGGTCAAGTTTAGTGTTGGTTTTAAATGTTTTAAGATTCAACCTGGAAATTTTTAACCATCCTGTGATCAACCAAGTGGCAGTGTTAAACGTACTTAATGCACAATCCATATAAGCAAAACTGAACTACATTAAAGCAATTTCACAGCAAGTGACGGATGTGTATAAGCTCAATGAAAAGTATTTAAGTCTAAAATACCTAACTTCCAGTCGTTGTGACTCTCCAGCATGTCAGCACAATCCATATTCATCACAACTCATCAGCTCCGTACTGAACATATGAGGCCCAATAAGGTATGGCACGCTGCCTGTTGCCTGAATTAGCATTATAAAACCAGCAAAACAGAAGAAAATACCTTAGGAAGTCACATATGGTATAAAGCCTCACTGAAATTATTATTCAGAGGCGAGGAAATTCGGATGGCTGTTCATACTGCCTTACACTGCTGTGCCGAGGATCTGCCAGCTGGGTCTCTTGCATGTTTTAGGAAGTTGGTTCAATCACTGGATGGTATTTACTGGTGACATGCATTTTAGTGCCTGCTTCTGTAGGTTTATTGTTCGTCCTGGAATCATATATCGATAGCATCCTATATAGGCCACCAGGATTCCAGTTACAGGCTGACAGGAGTGGGACGATATGGCCCCGAAGGCTGAGCCATATGTATCCCATCGTGTCTCAACATGCCTTGTTGAAGGCAGCGTCCTATTTGAAGGACGTTTCAGGTCGTTCTTCCTTCTTGAAAAATGTTGGAGAATATTTCTGCTCGCCTTCAATCCCATGATACCTGCTACATGTGCAACCAGTGGTCTTTAAAGTAGCCTCCGTGGAAACTTGAAAGGGTCCGAGTGTGTCTCCATGAGATGGGGGCAATGAGTGACCTGTGGGCAAGAGGAGACAGCCGTGCTGTGTATTTCGATGGGCCAAAGAAACTAGATGGGCACCCCCGCTTGCCTGCAGGTGGACCTGTTCTCCATCTCCTCCGCAACTGCTGCTGGAGCCTCGTCCGAGACTGGCGAGGGCCGAGCGCGGACTCCCCTCCCGGGCAGGGGACGAAGGGGACGGCTGGAGGAGCAGCGAGAGGGGCGGGAGCCCTCCTGCCGCCAGCGCCCGACCTCCCCTTGGCGGCGGCGGCGGGCGAGAGGCGGCGCCTGCGGGAGGAAGCGAGCGCGGGGCCGGGCCGGGCCGGGCTGGGCCGGGCGGCGGCGGCGGCAGCACCAGCGCTCCGCGGCACCGCTCCCCGGCAGCATGGGCGGCTCTGCCTCCAGCCTGCTGGACGAGAGCAAGTGTACCTACATCCGAGGTAGGGCTCTGCGGGGGCGGCAAGGCGAAGCGGCCGGCCGCCTCCCGAGGCTTTTTCTGAGAGCGTTGCATGTGCGGTCGTACTTTCGGGGGGGGGGGGGGGGGGGGGGGGGGAGGGGGGGGGGNCCAAGTGGCAGTGTTAAACGTACTTAATGCACAATCCATATAAGCAAAACTGAACTACATTAAAGCAATTTCACAGCAAGTGACGGATGTGTATAAGCTCAATGAAAAGTATTTAAGTCTAAAATACCTAACTTCCAGTCGTTGTGACTCTCCAGCATGTCAGCACAATCCATATTAATCACAACTCATCAGCTCCGTACTGAACATATGAGGCCCAATAAGGTATGGCACGCTGCCTGTTGCCTGAATTAGCATTATAAAACCAGCAAAACAGAAGAAAATACCTTAGGAAGTCACATATGGTATAAAGCCTCACTGAAATTATTATTCAGAGGCGAGGAAATTCGGATGGCTGTTCATACTGCCTTACACTGCTGTGCCGAGGATCTGCCAGCTGGGTCTCTTGCATGTTTTAGGAAGTTGGTTCAATCACTGGATGGTATTTACTGGTGACATGCATTTTAGTGCCTGCTTCTGTAGGTTTATTGTTCGTCCTGGAATCATATATCGATAGCATCCTATATAGGCCACCAGGATTCCAGTTACAGGCTGACAGGAGTGGGATGATATGGCCCCGAAGGCCGAGCCATATGTATCCCATCGTGTCTCAACATGCCTTGTTGAAGGCAGCGTCCTATTTGAAGGACGTTTCAGGTGGTTCTTCCTTCTTGAAAAATGTTGGAGAATATTTCTGCTCGCCTTCAATCCCATGATACCTGCTACATGTGCAACCAGTGGTCTTTAAAGTAGCCTCCGTGGAAACTTGAAAGGGTCCGAGTGTGTCTCCATGAGATGGGGGCAATGAGTGACCTGTGGGCAAGAGGAGACAGCCGTGCTGTGTATTTCGATGGGCCAAAGAAACTAGATGGGCACCCCCGCTTGCCTGCAGGTGGACCTGTTCTCCATCTCCTCCGCAACTGCTGCTGGAGCCTCGTCCGAGACTGGCGAGTGCCGAGCGCGGACTCCCCTCCCGGGCAGGGGACGAAGGGGACGGCTGGAGGAGCAGCGAGAGGGGCGGGAGCCCTCCTGCCGCCAGCGCCCGACCTCCCCTTGGCGGCGGCGGCGGGCGAGAGGCGGCGCCTGCGGGAGGAAGCGAGCNGGGGAAGCTCGTAGAAAAGCAGCGAGGGCGAAGGGAGGAAATCCCGAGCGGGGACCGGAGCCGGGCAGGGTGCAGCGGCCAGCCGGGAGCCCCGGGCAGGGCTCGGGAGCCGGTGGGCTCAGCGGGGTCTGGGCACTGCTGGGCTGTGCTTCGGAGAGGGACGGGGTCCGATGGCGTTTGGAGCAGACGGGTTTTTAAATGGCAATGCTTTAAAAATTCCCGATGAGTGAGTTACAACATGCCTAAGAGCTAGGCGGTACAAAACTTGTAGGAATGTGGAGAGATGAAGCTGTCCGTGTGACGGGAAGGTCCCGATTCTCCAGCACCGGCGGCTGAAACTTGGAAGGCACCGGGTTTTGCCAAGGTAGAGCGGATCAAGACTGTATGGCCCGGTTTTTTTGCGAAGCCGGTCGAAGGCAGTGGAAAAACTGCTAGGTGGGTATTTAGGCAGACAATTCAAAGTTGTGTAAGAGCAATTTTTTATTGCATTAAAATGTTAGGAGACAGAAAATTTAAAAAAAAAAGCTTTAAATTTATGCATATTTCTATAAAAGTACAAAGGAAGAGAGCATAATTCTGTATGTTGGAGAGTATTTTTGTTATTTGAGTAGTTAAAAGATGAACTACATCTTGCTCTTACCTATCTACCTACATTCCTTATTGGTAAGGTAGCAGGTAAAGTATTTACAAAGCAAATTTTAAGGCTGGAGCGAAACAAGTTTGCATGTGAAAAGGAAGCCCTATGTCAGTATATTATGTATAATGCATCTGAAGCCTGCGAGAGTCCTCACTGCTGTGGACTGGGAGATCAAACTCAGGAATGATGATTCAGACCATAGAGTAACTCCTGGGTGGTGCCTACAGCCGAGCTTGTCCTTTTATTCTGTTGCTTTGGGATTTTTTGGTGGTGTAGAGGGAGTGCAAATGTTGAACCGCTTCTCTGTTAGGACTCTTTTGAAATCACAGTGGATCTTTCAAGAGATTCCTGTAGTGGGAAGGATGTCCAAATATTAAATGGCTTTCACCCAAAAAGCAAACGGCAAAGCTGCAGGCTTTACATGTGGAGGTTTTTCTACAATGTCCCCGCGGTATTGTCATTTTGTCCTGCCCTGTTGAGGGTGGTTTCAGGTCCCATCAGAGCCACGAGGGTGCAATCCCCATGGTTTACTTTTTTTCTTTGCACTCATCCCCATGCTGCAGCCAGAACTGCTCTTCCACAGTTCAGCATGTCAAATTGCCTTGTCCCTGACTGAGTGAGGGCAGTTGTGAGCACTGGAAGAGGCTGATGTCCGATTACTGAAAAAAAAAAATAAAATTGGAGATTCAGGGAGCTTATTAGCTTCTTCACAGCTGTGCAAGAGGAAACAGTTGCACATCTTTGCCTTGGACATCATCTAGAATTAGAACAGGGAACTCATGTCGAAGGGTTGGGAAATCCATATCTGTTCAGACATGTGTGAAGCCGGACTGGATGTATGTATCTAGGACTTCCCTGTAGCTCAACGGAAGGGTGCCTTTGCCTTGCTGAGAGCTGTGCGGCTATTTAGACACATCTCCAGTGTGCCTATCACATCTTTGCAGAGGCAAGTGATAAAACAAAATTGTTGTGAAAAAAGAAATTAAAACATTGCACTTATCCCTCAAGTCTGCTGTTCCTGCTGTATGTGAGGCTCCCCTGTTTGAAACTTTTGCCTTGAAAAATAATTAATGATGCACTTTGTATGGAGGCTTTCTGTAAATTAGTACTTTGAAGAAGGAAAAGGAATCGGGAAGAGCATCTTAAATTGAAATAGAGTGCAGTCCAGCCAGCTTGCCAAACCTACTGCTCATGTTGAGGCCAGAGCCTGCAAGATTCAGACCCTGCTTCTCTGTCTTATACGTCTTGGTCTGACATATTTCCAGAGCAAGTGCCGTGGTGAGTTCTCCTCGTTTGAAGAGGAAGCAGGCTGAACTGCTGATTCTGTGGATTGAAAAAGCAGCACATTTTTTAGCTGGCTTTGTAAAAGTTAGGTGGGTTTTGCTGGGAGTTTTGGAGGTTTTTTCCTCCAGAGATGATGCAGGGGGGAGTCTTTAGTAAAAAGGGAAGGGAGTTACCTGCTTTTTGTCAGTAGAACTGCCAATCCACAGTGTTTGAATGGGTCGGCTCTGGTGAGGGAGGCCGTGAGACAGCAGGCTCAAGGATGCTGCCTCACACATCTTACTCAGAGACTGCGGTCAGCAGCCTTCTCATTGGGATGCTCACTCATAGCGGCCTAAATATCTGCAGATTTAAGACAGGAAATCCTGGATATTACTTCAAGTGATTTTGGTCTAGAACATCTCTAGCGCTCACTTCCAACCAGCATTTCTGTAAACACGCCAATACTTGCAATTTATGCGTCCTGGTTTCGGCACTAGATTTTTGCATCTCCTTTAGCATAGTTTGGCAATGACACGTGCCCCCTCCTCCTCGCCTTTGCAGCAGGAGACTGCTATGATTGAACAGTGTCATCCTTCGGTTAGTTCTTGCCGTGCTAATCTCAGCCTGCAGCAGAGAAAATTATTTGGGTGGGCTGTCAGCTCTGCAGCACGCTGGGCTGCTCCCTGCAAGGGGGGTTTAGCCAAAATCACGTGGGGCAGAGATAAATGTGACTGCTTGGATGGGTAGCAGGATTGCTGCATGGTTGTTGTCATGGTGGTGTAATTTAATTTCTTGTTGCTGTAATGATAATTTAATTTGTCTGAAGCCATGCCCCTGTGTTGTAAAGCCTTGTAGTTTATTTAGACAACAGTTAAGCTAAAACACAATATAAATGTGGAAATAAGGGACTGAGGGCTAAAGGGGTGGATGCAGTTTTCAGCAATAAACCGATATGGTTTCTTCATCAACATATGTACAAACCTATGGGTTTTCTAATTTCCAAAAGTCTGTTTGCTCACGTTGTTTGAGGGATGAGAGGAGACCAAAACAAGGACAAAAATTATGTGATATGTAAAATTATGTAAAAAAATATGTAAAAACATATGTGTAGGTGTCTATATAAACCAGCGAGAACATGGCCCTCAGCACGGGCACCTCAAGGTAGAGCCTGGGAGACGCTTTGCTCTGTGCCATTCCCGCGGGGGAATAAGCACAAGCCTCGTCAGACCAGTTGGAGAAATGAATCCCAGTGAAGAGCACAAAGGCATCCGACGTGGACTCTCGGTTACCGAACGCCGAGGCTGTGAGTTCCACCTAAGCCTACGTCAACTTCTGTGCTCTTAAGGAAGAAGCGGTAATATTGAACCAGCCAAACTGCAAATCGTTGAGAGTTGTGCGTGCTTGTACACGGGGCAATATTTTGAGCCATACCTGAAAGTCAGATAATACAATTATTGACACGGTAACGTGCATTTCCTGCAGCAAATAATGCCAAAGAAGAGAATATATGATACTAATGTGTAATTTTTCAAGTGGTCTTCGCAGCACGATACACGTGAGGCTGCGTTTGAAATTGCACAGGCAGGGATCATCCTTGTGAAGTTTGACTCAGGGACAGGTACTTCACAAGCTGCCTAAAGACTTGCTTGGGGGTGGCAATGTTTTGCAAAACAATTCTTATACTCAGAAGATCTCTGCATTAAGAAACTGTATATATATATCATGAAGTTACATTTTGCAAGCCATCACAAAATCTTTTGTCTTTTTCGAGTAGAAATTAATGAAAATTGGTAATTATTGTGAGATGAAATTGTGAATAAAAAGTCAAGACTTGATTTTCCTTACTCCTACCTGAAAGAAATGAATGTCATAGTAAAGTAAAAGAAAAAAGAGAGTCAGCAGGGACTCCTGTGAGTGCTGGGGACAGCTTGTGTCCACTTGGAGTAGAGTGGACCAGGGGTGGAGGATGTTTAGAGGAGAGCAGGAGGCCAGGTAGTGCCAGTGAGGAGGAGCAGGGCAGAAAGCCAGACCAGATGCACTGCTGCATTGCTTGTCTGGAAACCCATAGCAGTTTCAAAGGTTTCTTCTGTTCTGTGTGGCATGAGCCCGTCTTTCTAACCATACCTATGGAAAAATTTTTTTTTTTGCCATTTATTTAAGATCCTTTAGCTATTTAAAATATACACACATTATAAGCAGTAAAATGATTTAAAGCCTCCTGAAATTAGAATAAATTTTTATAGTAATTTCTCTAGGTTTTGGACTGAACCCTTAAAAAAGAAGGAAAGACTTGTGGAGGAGATAATCCTTCTTTGTAGGGTTTTGGTGGGACCACATGGGAATCATTCAGGATGCTAGTGAGAGAAATGGAGTTTAAAAACCGACAGTAATAATTAGGAGTCTGGGAGCTGGCCGTGTGAAAAGAGTTTATTAAAAAAATTCATGCTTTCGATTTGATGAGGCATGGGCTAACCTTGTGATGGGAGGTATTCGTTGCGTGATTTCTCTAATGACATTTAATGAGTGTTACACCCAACAGGGAGCGGTACAGGGCGGTAGTGGGGAGTTGTGGACTCAGGGTGCAATCATGAAATTGGGGTAAAAAGATGAAAGTGCCTGTTAAAACAACTTAGTAGTATGCCCTGAGAGACTGTGCTGGGGGTTTCAGGATTGCTGATAGAAAGTTTTTGCTTTGGGTCTCTTAATATTAGCCAAGAAACAATCAAGGAAGCAGATCTCACAGCTGGGAGAAGGGAGAAATGGCCCTGAGATTCTTTAGTGATTTCCATTTCTGTAACCTCAGCAGCAGCAGTAGTAGGGGACCAAGCTCTGCTCCGTCACATATAGCCCGTTGGGACCAAATTATTTTAAATTGGGAGAGGTGCAGAGATTTCAAGCACCCAACGCCGGTAATTTCAACGGGCTCATCTTCAAAAGAGTTGAACATAGAAAAAATTGAACTTCTCTGAAGGTTGGTTTTTTTATTAAAGGTGCTCAGAGGACGAGGCTTTGTAGTCATTTGCTTTCGATTTGTTTGTTTAAATGCACTTTTTCTTTCTTCCTTCCCTTCTTTTCCATCTCTTTCCTGGCCCAGGCAGATGGGACAGCCCAGCTGAGGGACGCAGTGACGGTGCTGCGCCCCTGTGGCACCCAGGGATGCACCCTGCAGATTTCCTCATTGTTCAGGGCTTTTTCCTGAGCAGATCTTTCAGCCCTTCTTCTTCTCATTTGACAGTGAAAGCTATTACTTAACGTCTGTAAGAAATTTCTTTCTAGGCATTTGTTTTGCCTATGAATTTCAGTATGGTACTAATTAAGATGGGGGCTTTTTTGCACAAGGATAAAACACTTTAGATGTGTTCCTACAAGATGCAGCATACTTAGAAAAAGCAGATAGACTCCTCCTATTCTGTCACGTTTTAGAGACTGAAGAGGAGCCTTGTTCACCCTTTCTTGAAAGACAAGATAAGGAAATCAGTCGCAAGCTTTACAGGAAACCACGTGAACAAATAGCATCGTTTGTATGGAGATAAGTCCCACCGACTCAGCAGGAGATAACCCAAGCGCCTGATACAGCTCAGGAGTGAAATTCTCGCCAGCAGCCAGCCGGCGTGCACATAGCCATGAGCAGGGATGCTGGAGGATGGAAGAATAACTTGGAATTTATTGTGGAAAAGTTGGCCTTTTTTGGACAGGCTCTCAGCCTGGATATTGGATTTTCTGCTTTAAACCATCGTATAGGGCTTCTGGTTTTAATTTGGTGTATGACTGCAAGTGTAACAGAGTTTTGTAAAAAATCTGGCTGCACTTAACTGCCTTTTCTCTCAGCCTGTTACAAGCTATGTCTTGCCATGTTTTGGAAATCCTCTCTCTCGTTTTCTGCGGGTGAGTGTGGCCGTAGCATCATGCAGGGCAGGTGTGTGGTGGCTCTGTAGACTTACCAGCATCTACTTCGTAGCTCTTAGAGGGTGCTTTTCATTTTCACATTCTGAGGTTTATGGTAAAAGCTGATACGATTTTTCTGTGATTCCCAAAATCTAAGGAAGAGGCAGAGTAATATTTTCTTCTACAAATACATATTGAATCCAGAATTCATGATTGTGGGTTAGCATTTATGAAGTACTATCTAATCCAATCCAAATAGGCATAAATACCCATGGAATGAAAAAATGAAGTCAAGTGTGTAGGAATTCAAATTTCAATATGGATGTGAGTTTCTATTTTTCATTATACTCACCTTCCTAAGTGTCGAAGTTCTTGAAGACCTTAAAAAATGAGATTTTGAAGAAAAATTCTTTTGGCTTTTCTTGCTTTCTGGGAAGTATTAGTCCTCAGAGAGGTTGTTGCTGTTGGAGCCAGTGGCAGATTTTCATCCTGTAGTTTTAATAAATAGTGCATGTCTGTGTTGGAAAGGAGAAGCAGCTTCTCTGTGGTTCTTACATTCTTTAATTCAGGGGGCCAGGCACTTTATCTTAGCTTTAGACTGACGGCAAAGCAGAAGTTGGGAAAGGTATTTACCACCCAACTTGAACAGAATTTACTGTACTTGGTAACTTCCAGATTTCAGCTTTGGGAGATTAAGGCAGGAGATACCTTCTCTATTCAGTTTCCATTGCTCATACAGTCCCATTTATTAACTTCTTTCAAAAGTACTGTGAGCAATTTTGGAAGTTTACAGTCTTGCAACGGGCATGGTCAAGAATTTCCCTTGTCAAAGCAGGAGGTAAGAGTTTGTTATTCAGTTTGTCAATGAAAAGATTGTCCGTGATCACATCTCATTTACCTTCTGTAAATGGCTTGAGGTTTTCATAACCCCAGAAATCTCAGTTATTCGTTTTGCAGCACAGCTCCTTTTCCTGCCAAAGCAGCTGGGAAGCCAGGTTAGGCTCCTTGCCCATTCAGCAGGATCATCTCAAGCTCCCTTACACCAAAGCAAACCGTCTTCCTTACACAAGAACTAACCTTAAATACGATGTGTTGCATAACGCTTGCTGCAGAGCCTAGGTTTTAAAACTGAAAGGAAAGATCTTTTTTGGGTAGTATGAGTGAAGGGAAACCACTGGGTGGTAGGGGAAGGCACGTGGCATTTTTCACGCTTTTCTGCTGTCTGTGTAGAAGCAGCAACGTACAATGTCGAATTAAGCACAGGTATCAATGGAAAGAGCTTCTTCTCAATAGAAGTGAGAAATACGCTCACGTTTGCCAAAAACCCTGTAATTGAGAGGCGCACGGTAAGCACGGAGTCTGGTACTCTTTTGTACTTGATATTTCCAGAAATCTTGAAGATTGGAGGTTCTTTAATTAGTGCAGCTTGACCACAAATTATAAGTCAGTCTTTGCATCTGATGATAGAAATTTTATTGATATTAAAGGGAGAAAAAGCAAGCTCTGAGATGATTAAAGCAGCTTTGTTGTTGATGCCTTTGGGCAGTAGCAGCTGAGAAGCCAGTGTCTAGATGGGGAAAGATGATATTAATAAGCAATGTGGTCATAGCTGCTTTTAAAGTACAGCAGCATCCTTTTCTACAGCTTTTCCCTTTGCCTATAATAAACACACTGTTCTCTTCGCACTTAAAGAGCAATTAAAAGTGGCTTCCAGTTTTTGAACACGCATGCAAGCATTTTAGTTGCTTTTGCAGTTAAAGGACAGTGATGAAATGAGGCCAACTCTTACATAAAAGCAAGATTAAAGCTTGTGGAAATGGCTCAAACTTGTGTGAAGGGAGGGTTCGCCTGTTTGGGTTTTCTAAAGACTTTATCCTGTCTTTTTTTATTAGTCTTATATATAAAAAATGTTTGATGCTGACTTTGTATTAATGCTTAACTTGATATGCATAAGTGAAGATTTTGGTGAATTAGTTTCACTAGGTATTTAATTAAGTGCTAATTTTTAAATCATAAGCCTTTAATCTTCGTGCTTCTGTGATAAGATATTAGTTAATACCTCAGACAACACAAACAGTTGCTCTTACACTTTGGTTAGTACTAAAGCTTTAAGGCTACATATTAGGCCATTGTAGTGCTACCAAAGTTGTTATTTAGTTATTGCATCTTTTTTTAGAACTAGGTAGTTGTCTTGGCTAGCAATGTCAGGAAGTAGAAAACAAAAGTGAGGCTTTTGGGTTCTTTTGGTTGGATAATTAAAAAGTTAAAAGCAATGTAGTTTTAAAAAAGATGTAAATTATTTTTGTATGGTTGAAATTCTTCTAGGAAGTAAGTGAAATAAGGAATAGAGTAGTTAATTTCTTTTCTAAATGAATTTTGTAATCCAAAGATAGTTATTAAAAATAACTTTTTGATGTTGCTTGTGATGAACTTGATTCTAAGCCTGTTCTTCTGCCTTGCCCTGAGCAGCGTGGTTCCTAAGGAGTGTGCAGATGCCAGAGAGGCTTTCAGTGTGGATGACACGTTCAGCGTTGTGTGCAATCCCTGTTCGGTGCCAGACCAGCCAAGTGTCTCTCAGGTAGTTTTCTGCTGAAGGTGTGGAGTGTCCGATGGGAATAGGGGGAGGCACCACGTCAGCCGCCAGAGCGTGACCGTGGTGGTTGGTAGATGTTTGCTGCTGGCTGCTGCAGGTGCATGGTCACGCTCTGGGATCTCAGAGGGTGCTGTGCCAACCTTTTAGGTCGGAGCAGCGTGCACTCCTCTGAGACTACCTCAAACCGTGGCTGGCACCATGCTGCTCAACGGGCTGCAACAATGCAGTAACTCCAGGGTGGAAAATAGCAGCAGAGGTTTCTGGCTCACTACTCGCTTTACATATCTTCTCCGGAGTGAGCCATGATCTGTGCTTCAGAATAAATTCTGCTTTTGAGATTTATGCAAAGCAGGCATGTCAGCTGATCTTCAGGTTGTTTTTTCTACATGTCATTGCTTAAACAGTGAAGGTGGTGCGTCCTCCCCGTTACAGCTTCTGGCCAGGCAGTGTGCTGAGAAAAGCCACCCACATCAGTCAGTGCCCGGCTCATTTTTGGACTCTCCTCTGATAACACCAACAGTGGTGGTGGTGCCTTTTCAAATGAGAGTGAACTTGTAAGGAGATCATTGGTGGTGATGTAAGACAATCAGTTCATAGCTCCCTGGTTTTCTCAGGTTCGCTCTGTATTGTGCTTGTAAGGTCAACGCGTGTTTTGACTGGCGCTCTCACGCATTGCAGCAGGCAACTTGCAGAACAGGTCATCTACACCTGAATTGCCTGTTAGCTGTTGTGTGGGGGACTTTTTGGTCCTCACAAAGAGTGTTCGTGGTACAAATAGCATAAGGCAATCCTTATTGCAGGTTGTTTACTGTTAAAGCAGGCAAAACACACGAAGCTAAAGCCAAGGTCCAGAGAAACGGAGGCGTGGGAGCAGCGAGTGCCAGGACTGGAGGAGGCAGCCTGTGCTGATCCCCAGTGCAGGGTCGGGCCTCTGCACCAATTCCAGCTGCGCCGTGCTGATGTGTCCCAGCCAGGCAGAGTTTACGGCTGGGGTACGTGCTAGGGACCAGCTGGACCTTTAAGCACTCGTGATCACTAAGTATTTCCACAGCCAACCTTAGGAAAAAATGTCTATACTTCTTCATATTATAAAAACATCTGGGATTTCCCACGAAGGTTTATGTTCCCCAGGTCAAGGTACCTGCAGGTTTTGCGGAGCTCGAAAGCCAGCTCTGTCCATGCACGCTGTTTCTAAAGACTCCCTGCTCGCTGCCTGGCATGGCTCATTCGCTGGAGTAATGCCTTCCTGGATTTACTGCTGGCTTTTAATTCTGTGTGCTTGGGATCCCAGCTAAAAAAAATGCTCTTGTGTGCCGTATCTGGAAACTTGCTGCCTGCCAAGGAGCTTTTCCTTACTCTTTTCAGAGATGTACGGGCATCATTGCTTCAAATTTACAAAATATGCCACCGCCATCCTGTCACTCAGCATCCAGCTCACTCATCCCTGTCCTTTTAGCCAGCACTCTTCCACAGCCCCTCTCATCTGTTATCTTAGGAAGCAATTTTTAAAGCTTTACGTGATATTTCCTTCCTCTGCATGAAACCACAGTTGCTATTTGAGCTGTGATTCTCTGCAGAGCTTTACTGCAATGTTTATGACCTGATTCTTGAAGCAGCGTTGGGGATGTGAAATATCTTATATGAATGTTGTCTAAAGACCAACGTGCTTTTATTGAACATGATACAGAGGATCCTTGCATATTTTCACTGGATGTTCCACGTATTGTAGTGGTCACACTGAAGGAAAGGCAAGTTTTCATCATCTCTGGGCAGAGATTTAATGGCAGGGTCTGTGCAAAAGAAAAAAACCAGGGTTTTTGCACTAGGGGTATTCTGTAAAGTAATATCATTGTCTGTAATGTAGTCTGCCAGACACTATCCACTGTTTTCAGTTGCAAATGAGGCTTTGCCAGTCTTCAGCTGTTCAGACTGAAGTTTCCATGCTGAGCGTCTGCCTGAAATTGCGTTTTTGAGAAAACTGCAGCTGAAATGGCTAAGCCTTTTTTTTTTTTTTTTTGGTGAGAATTAAGCTAAAGAAAACGTGATTTTCCTCTCTTTGGCTGTTCTGTTGAACAGCTCAGGCATATCCTGCAAGAGGAGGGAAAGGGCTGGGGGCCGTAGAGCTGGAATAAGGGAAACCAAAGGCAAGTGGGAAGCGTTTCTAACCACTGCAAGTGTTTACCTGCTGAACTAAACCCCGTTGTTTCCACATTTGCCTTCTGTGCAGTCTAGCAAATAAATAGCTGCAAAACCCAGAGCTACCAGCCGCTGTTCACCCCTGAAGACAAAGGCAATGCTACGAAGCCAACACAACTTTCTACCGTAAGCTTGCTGTGTTAGCTGAAAAGGTCTGCAGATCTGAAGCCCTGAACTCACCACTGATGCTTGAGGGAGACCAGGATGCAAAAGCAGCTCTTTGGTGTATTTTTCTATTGGCTTCATTCAGTAGGAAGCTCCAGATTTGTTGTTTGGGTTACTTTTTTTCCTTCTGAGATTTCCTGTACACCTGCCAAGCTACAAAGCGCAGAGCAGACATCAATTAGCTGATCTTCCTGCTGAGATGCTGTGATAGATGGTGGTATTTTATTTTGTATATGAGGAGTTATGGCTATTAATTTGGGGCTTGACAGACATAGTGCTTAATTTTTCAAGGAATTGGCCATTTGAATGCTCTCCCCAGATTTCCAGCTGGGCTCTGGTTGTGCTGTTACGATTGCAGGTGCTCATTTCTTCTGCAAATCAGAAGAAGAAGGTGGCAAGAGCCACCTGGGAGCTTCTGCTGTAAGGGAGGTATGTTTTCTCCAGCTTTACATGTTGTAGCAGACACAGAGACAGGATCTAGTTCTTCAGGGTGACATTTACCTGCCTTAAATATAAATCAAGTCCCTGCTATTTCCAGCTAACCACACCACAAACTTGCAGAGCTCCACAATAAATGGGGCAGGTACCATACTGGGTTGATTAGAAGACAGTATTTTTAGATGTGATTGTAAACAAAAGTAGCTTTAACCAGTATTGCTTGTGCTCTGTTGCTCTTTGCTCTCAGCCCAGTGAGCAGCAGCAAAACTACTGACACAAGGAGTGGTTGAGGTTAGGTATCCAGATGTCAGGGTTGCATTTGATGTGTCTGCAAGGAGGAGCCCAAAATCATCCAGATTGTCAGCTGATCTGACAATGAAAAAGAATGATAGAAAAGATGATAGAATCGTAGGTTCATCTAGTTCCACCCCCTGCCATGGGCAGGGACACCCCCCACTAGCCCAGGTTGCCCAAAGCCCCATCCAACCTGGCCTTGAACACTGCCAGGGAGCCAGGGGCAGCCACAGCTTCTAGTGGTAGGTGGGTGCACTCCTACCTAGTGTAGCTTCCTATACCTTGTACGCGAGGCTTGCTAGACAGGAGCCAAGGGTTGTTCCAGCATCTTTTGGTTAAAAAAAAAAGATGAACAGTCAAAAATCCTGTGAAGCAAACCTACATGTGCTGCACAGGAGGATTTGATCCAGGAAAATCAACCCGATTAATCCAAGTGTGTGCTCTGTGAAGGAGGGACATATACTAATTTGAATAGGAAGCATAATAAATCATGTGTTTACCTCAAAAATCTGAAATTTTCTATCCAAAGCATGATGGCAAACCATCTTAGCCTCCTTGTCCATTTATTCAGCTTGTGGTATAAATCAAACATTTGAACTATAGAAGCAAGTCATGTGCTAAGTAGAAAATAATGTTAATAGCTGTTTCCATCGCCCTGGTGATCAAAACCAGACCTAAGGAATGGGGAAGGATGTCAGTGTCCATGTGGGCTGATGGAGGAGTTGAGCACCTCTCTCTTTGGATGTCAAAATCAAGGCAACTTAAAAACTTGAATCCTAATTTAACTATACTTGTAGATACGTCATGATACTTCACTCGTCTGCTGCATTGGCCACTGCATTTTTTGGGCCAGTATTAGGGTTCGTCTCTTGTTTCTCTCATTCTTTTTGAGATAGGTATTTTAATTATGTGGTGGATGCTTTCCTTAGGGAATGGCTGCAGCATGCTCGCTTGGTTTCGTGGTACGTAATTGCTGTGCTGCTGGAGGGACTGTGCGTATTTCATTAGCACAGCAGTTCCTTTGCCAGATCAACTGTCCTCCTTACGGGGTTTCCTCAGAAGCGGCAGAAGAAAGGCCTCCATGTTGTTGTATGTAGTTCACTGTTCTCTACCAGAGCTTCAATCCCTTCCTCCTGCTCTTGAGTTCCAACAGCTTTTTAGCTCAGAGCAGGAGGGCAAGCTGCTTTCCAACGATGTCCCGCCAAACCCAGGGGAAGCGGTGGAGAGGAAGAGTGCCCGGAACAAAACTGAGGCCGTATTTGCTGTGAAACACACCCAAGATCTGTGACAAAAAAACTTCTGTAGAAGACTTTGGAGACTGAGCATTTGGGGCTTGATGTGTTTGTGATAATCCCATGGGAGCTGTGGTCAAGTAGTGGTGACAAATCATAAAGCAAAGCAGCCCAGTGAGAAGCAGCACTGGGATTTGTTAGAGGAAGAAGTTGAATTTTAAGTGAATGAAGAAGAAAGGACCTCATCTGAATTTATCACCAACTTCCCTTATGCGTGGAAAAAACCATGAAACTGCTCAACACATCTTGTGCCAGAATGGGGATGTCTCAAACTGATGCCACGCTGAGATACAAAGGAGTTACCAATGTAAACAAACATACAAAAACAGTGTGTTGGTAAGGGTATCAAATACTACATGGTAATTTTGAGCAAGAGCTTGTGGTTTCTTAGTTATAATCTTGCTACATGGTTTCTCCTTAGCATGCCTTAAATATTTAGGCAGGAGGAAGTGTGGTCAACTGCAAAGTTGCTGTGCTGGTTCCGTAACACTTGGCACTGGCAGGTGTGAGTTTCGTCAGTATAAACCGAAATCGGACTTGCCTTGGAGAGTGCTCTGACAGCCAGGTCTCGCAGGGTGTTGGGGCTGGACGGTGTAGGTGAACTCTGGCTGGGGTTTTATTGTTACTGTCTGCAAAAGAGCAATTTTTAAAAGTAAAATCCAGCCCCTCTGACAGTGGAGGTGTCTGGAGTTCTGCTGTTGGAAGGGACATGCAATTTTCTGAGAGTGAACCAAAAATAAATTTACAGCTGAATTTGAAGATGCTATACAAACCGTCAGGTTGAGTTTCTGTGACCAGTACACGTACTAGCGCAGGCTGAATCGGTGCCAGAGATGTGAGTGTGTGCAGCCTTGGGAGGATGTGAAAGCCATATTTCAGATGGGGCCCATCTCTCTATTCATAGTTTTAACTTTTTTTTGGATGATGGGAATGGAGACATCTGTAAAAAGTAATAAGTCCCCTTTCCTTCCAGAATAAGGCTATGAGTTTTCCAGCTGTTGGCTAAGACAGGTTTTCCTGTTGAAATAGCTTTTGTCTGATGTAAGTCTAAAACAATATGGTTATGGTAACTGAAAATATTTCTTTGTCAATTCTGTCCCTTGTTAGTTTTAGTTGTAAATCCAAGTATTTCTGTTCATTGTTGCTTCTTGTAGCAGCTGTTTGATTTTTTTAAAACCTTATGGAGTCGTCCAGTGAATGCATGCTGCTGATAAAATGCAGTATTGCTTGTATTCTGTATTTTCTTTACCATATTGTGTGGCTGATTATCTTTGCTCTTCATAATGGATTCTCACGATTACAGAACACGTTCTTGCTTTCCTTCAGAAGTCCTGTTGTCTTGAATAATGCAAAACCAAGCCCATAACATTGATTCATGTGGTTCTTGGTTGCAACCACAATAATATGGACTGTGCCATATATTTGTCAGCTGACGCCATTCTATATTCATAAAACATGCCTTGGGATCTTTTTTTTAGATCTGTAGAGTTTAAAGATTAGCTTATTAGGCATCTCTCTGATGTGTAATTATTCCAGGCTGAATAATATGTTAACCAGAAGTTATGCAATTTATACACATTAGACAAGCGAAGAAGAATGTATGTTTAAAAAATCAGTTTTCTAGAGGAGTTTTGCAAAAAAGGTAGTTCTAATGCATTTAAAAAACTTATTTAAATAACTTAAAAAAATATGTGGGCTGGCTAGTGAAGCAGTTTTACTTTTGTAGCTTAAGTGTTTCTCTACTATAATTCTGTGTTTTCTTTCAATTTCAAGATGCAGTATTTTAGAAATTAGAGGAACTCAAGGAAATTAAGAGTTTAAAAAGCATATTAGGGTATCTGCTCAATCTTGGAGCCACGGCTGCATTATCTCCTCTGACTTTCTTCACATTGCTCTGCTAGTTGTTCTTGAATGAGATAAGATATGATGCCTTTTTTTTTTTTTTCTCGCCGAAAGTTCTTCTGAAGCACACTAAGCAGATATTTTTAATACATCCAAGCAAAAAATGTAATTTTTAGAACTTCAATTGGCATGTAGACTTGCAGCTTGGCTGGAAGCACCCACGTGATGCTGGTGGTTGGTATCCAGCAGTTCTGCCTCACCTCAGTGGCAGCCAAAGCCATTTTCCAAAAATGCTTTTGAATTTTCAACCACGTATATTGTCCTCTTAGTGACAGGTACTTCTAAAAGTGAAAGAATTACAATACAAGGACCTGACCTCGTTACTGATTCAAAAGCGGTTGTAGAAAGACTGTCATCTCCTAGACTCTAGGTTTTTTGTGGCTGTTAGCTAAGGCACATGTTCTCAGATGGACATGCCCACAAGCAAAACTGGAAACGATGACGATAAATCTGATGCCTGTGTTTTGCTGTACTGACCTCTGAATTTCTGAGACATGCAAAAAAAAAAAAAAAGTCATGACTCAATTTAAACCCAAACTTTTGGGGGCAGAAAGTTCAACCTGACCGGCTCATTTTCAAAGGTTTGGTGCATCTTTGCTAGTCAAGCGTGGTGTGAAGTGCAGACTCTTAAGATGCACTTTTTCAACACTGTCTCTCATAGTGACCGTGGTTTTGCATTGGAAATTATAAAGAATCCATGAATCATATTGGCGGTTTTTGCGAGTACAATTTTCCAGAATTCCTGGCCTGTTCTTAATCATCCTTTTCACTGATCTGCTTTTTAGTTAACCAAGAGCCTGCCTGTATGAAGCTGCTGGTTTCATGCAAAACCTATGGTGAAACTGTTGGTGAAATAACTGCTCAGCGATGCTTGAAAGGGTAAACAGCAAAGCAGTAATGTCCCAGGGTACAAAGAACTTTTGCTACTGCATGAGTATCACACAGCCTGAGCAGCATCTCCTTGGAAGAGATGATTGCACTGTATAGCAGAGAAATGAAGAGGTCTTTAGGAGTAATGGTGAGGGACAGAAAAGTGTCCAAAAGGGTATTGTGGATTCTAGAGCTCTTGGGGGTGTTTTGAAGCCCCACTGGATGCTGTTAGGGAAAATAACTTTGTAGAAATTCAGTGCTCATCCCGCACTTCATCAGGCTGGTGAATCCCATCAAAAGACACAGGCTGACTTTAAGCCACCATCAAAGAATGCAAACATGGCTTGAAATTTAGTTGTAGTCAGTAAATGCAGGCAGCCTTTGGAGGAATTCAGATTTGGATAAGATCCAAAATGCGCCTTCCTCTGTTAGAGGCAGTTTCTGGCTTTTGGATGCTTACATGGGCTCATGGCAAATTTTTGCAGAGCAGCCCTGCAGAGGCTGGAGCAAAAACTAGACCATCCCATAGAGTCTCCTTTATCTTCTGTGATCACTTAACTGAGGAGTTTGGGGAAACACACAAAGAATTGTATAATTCTGAGATTTCAAAGCAATGCCACATAACCATAGTTGTTCATTATTATCCAAAATCTGCTCTTTTTTATGAAGACTTGCACTAACATAAACATTTTGTGACCGCTTTTGCCACAGAGGGGTGCCTTTAGCATCCTCCTCTGAGTCTGTAAATGAGACTGCTGCCTGGCTGCCTCCCTGGTGCAATGAACTGTGATAGTGTCCCTAAAGTGCAATTGCGTAGATAGGAGCTAAATATGTTTAAAGTAGCATTACTAATGATTACTTCTGCATTTGGAAAATTGAAATGTAATCTGATATGCATAAATTTGGCAGATAAAACTCTTATCACACAAAAGCTATTTTCTTTTATTCTTACCAGCTCTTGCACGCTGAGTTCTTAGGGCTGTTTTTTTCTTAGTCCCCTAAATAAAACATTTTACAAAACATAGAAAGATGAAGAATTTAAGTTTTGTTATGGACAAACAAAACAGAGCACCATATTCTTATCTGAAAAGAGAGTAAGTATCAGCATTGACGTTGGTAGGACCTCAGATTGGATCAATGGGAACAGCTTTATGGAGACCCATGATGGAATAACTGAGACTTACAAAACTGGAGCTCCATAATTGATCATACAAAGGCGAGAGCGATCACAGCAAATCGTTAAATGCACTAATTGAGATATTGTCACCGTAGATGTAAAACCAGGCCTTGAACATGTTCTGGTTGTGCGTTGCCACAAGTTGTGGCATACGGGCAAGTACTTTTGGTGTGTCAGTAGATGGAGGTCCTCCTGAAGACCTCGAGGGGCTACTGTGAACCGGCAGGAGAGCTCTCACCGAATAGTTTCCAAATAAATTATTGGGAGCAAATTTCCTCTTATTAATAATAACCTGCCCAGCTGTTTTTCCGAGCCCAGAAGTTCACGTGGTCCTACTGTACAAACACAGCACTGTAAGAAGGTGGTTTTGATTTGGGTTTTTCCTTTCAAGTTGTGTTGTGTTCTCACAAGCCTTTCTGAACGTGAAAGATAAATGGAGAGGAAATGAGGCAACTTATCTTTTTTTTTTTAAAAAAGGAAGGAGCATTGAAACATTGAGGCGGAACAGCCGAGCAGCCAAGGAGACTCAAACACACGTTTAGCGAGAGAGACAATAGCTGACTGGTGCTTCTTCCCGGGAAGAAATGTTAAAAACAAACACCAGTGCTAACCCTATTGTCTTCTCAGTGATGCTTTCATGAGCACTTGAAGAAGTGAAACTTGTTCAGGCAGAAGAAGAATAATGTACAATACTTGGCGAACTGTCAAGTGGTTGGACTGTAACCTCTCTGAGCTTGCTTCCGCCATATATAAGTGGGGATTTGATGAAACCAGCTCCATGGAGGAAACAAGACAACTTTGAGACTCCACCTGTGGAGCTGTGTGCCACCACCTTCCTGTCGCAGCAAGCGACACCGTAGCTACGCCTGTCTGAGAGTCACAGTCAAACACTCAGTGGGGCTCTGGCATTTCCCTGAATTACGGCTAAAAATAGAAGTCTGAAAAAGAAAATAAATACTTTTCAACGGATTGTTGGAGACAGCAGTTAGCTCTTAAACCCCAGGATTTGCACAGGAGTGACTGTAAGATAAAGGTCTTGCTTTGTGTGTGTCCTCTGTTCTATTTACATCAAATTCTTTCTGAACATAGTTCTTCTTTTTTTCTTTTTCTCCTTAAATTCCCATAACTTATCGCCTTGTCACCTGGGAGTATTTCTTCTACCTCTGGTGATCTGGATGGCTGGCACTGACTGGTTGTAGGAAGAGCAGAAGCTTGTGAATGCGAAGACAATCCTTCATCTTTGATACTGCTGCAATAGCAGAAAGTTAGGGGTTGTTTTGCTTTTTACTTGAACTCTTTTCAGGATAAAATTTACAGAATTTATTCGGAATTTGCTAGCAGAAATTTATTAGTCAGGTCCCAACTTTAATTCAGAAGAATCAAAGGTACGAACTCTGCCAAGTAAGAAATGATTAAGTTTAATGGCTCCTTTTAGCTTTGAAAAACAACTAACACCAAAACCCCAAAAAATGTTTGGATTGCTTTGTTTCCTTCTTTTACAGTGCTTTGGAAATACCAAGATCTTGTTTATGGCCTTGCTCAACTTTGGGTGGGAGAAAAGAGGGAAAAGGAGGCCACTGGTAGGTCTCCCATGTTGAGAAGCCCCAGACGGTCAGAGGCCACCTCCTGTCTTCTGTTTGCTTCTTCCCTTTATTTTCTTTTCACCCCTTTTGCCTCATTTTCTCTACTTCTGCCCATGGATTGTCCCTGGAGTCAATTTAAATTTAGCAGGGGCTTTTAGAGGGGTCACGTTGGTTTCACGAGGGGAGGGAAAACCTCCTTCTCTCTGTTGCAGCCAATTCTGTTTCCTTTGCACCTATTCCAGAGCTGGAAGAGAGCAAAAGGCTGTGTCCTAACCCAAACTGAGACTTTCGGGCAGTAGCAGCTGCTATAGTAGAGGCCAAGTAAAGCATGAGTGAGAAAACCAGACGTACTCATTCAGACCAAGATTGTTTTGAAGGGTGATAGGTGACTCGATTGTCTCTGTTTTTAGCTGAGCATCAGTGCGTCTTCCTTCCTTCAGGTCAAAGCAGACATTTCCGTAGCTTTGAAGAACCACACATCCCAGCAGCTGATGCTCTGGTGGCACTTCTTGGTGTTTCTCAACTGACTTGAATCATAAAGCATATCTGGTGCATTGCAGAGCTGTAGTTTCCCTTCCCCATCTGTAATATTCACAGAAAAAGAGGCTTTTTTACATGGGGCTTGGTGAGCAGATTTGTGTAATAATTATGCACTTGTTTTTTAAACTCTTATCCTTAATTGATGCTTTTTTGCAGCCGTGGGAAGGAACCTCCTTCCCCACAGAATGAGGCGCCAATGCTTCCTCCTGTCTCTTCTGCAGAATTAAAAATTCAGTGAAGAGTGTGGTTTTGCTGGCTGGGAGACATTATCATCTGCAGAGAAGTAGAGAAGGGGTTGTTTGTAAAAGAGGAGACTTCTAGTTGTGTGAATATAGACCCTTTAATCCTTGGAAGTATTGCTTGCAAAGTGTGAATGCAATCATTTTTTAATCCATTTATTTCTAAAGATTTAGCAGACGTGTTTAAGGATGTTACCTTATTTTTCTGAACGTGAGAACAGACTATCAGCAAGGAGAATTTGTCTAGATTGGCTTAGCTAAGGCATAGAAAGATTAGCCATATATTAGGAAAAATCATTTAGAAATGCTAGAACTCAGACACATTCATCTATTGATTCGTTTTCCCAGCTTAAAACCACTAGTCCACCCTGGTTGCTGTTCTGCAGCTGCTGGATGGATGATATGATGGAAATATTTTTAATACATATGCAAAACAGGTTACTCAAAGTCATAGTGAATAATTCTGGCTTTACCAGGGCAAGCACGCAGCCTGTCTGCTGGGATCGTGACATAGCAACCTACGGCGGAGTGCTGTGAAACATTTTTGTTTTGCAGGTTGTGTCAGCCCTGAACGATTCCTACTGTAGCATATCCATGGCCAACACAGCCCATGTGGTGTCAGAAAGTGATTCCATTGTATCAGCATGCTTTCTAACAACAAAGTGGATGATATACTAAAGAGATTTTGAAATGATGCTTCACTCATAGGTTTTATAAAGTGGGTCCTCCCATCCTCTCAAGTTATGTTTTGCTGTGACAACAGTTAAATTTCTTTACATTCATCTGGCAGTATTATAGCATGAAATTAAAGAGAACCTGGAGCAAATGACAAAAAATGTACTATAAATGAAATATTTTCCCATTTTTGTTGTCCAAGCTTTTAATGTAAAGTAGCAGATGGGGTAAAAAAAATTCCTGGGCATGTGAACTGCATTTTACATATTCCTCTTCCTGTAATATAAAGTTTCATTAGAAGCTCAATTATATGTATGCATTTTAATTTATTTGCCCTTTTTAAAAAATGGCAGAAGAGCAATAAAATTGATTCTTGGTTTTCACAAAGAGTTGTCTCTGCCCATATGAAGACCAATGTTGTCAGCTACATCTACAGGGATAAATACTTCTGTCTCCTTTGCTATGTGAAATACACATCTGTTGTTTTTCCCCCTCTGCTTAATAAAGTTTGCAGCACAAGTATCACTGTGGTTTTGACCTAAAAAAACTTCCTGGGATGCTGTAGCAGAGATCCAATTTTAAAAATACATAATTACCAAGAAGGCAACATGTCAAAAGACCACAAGAGGAGGTTGCCTGAGAGATTGCAAGAGCAAAAGGCTGTTGCGAGCTCATAAGCTGGAAATGGGAAAGAGACCGTCTCTGATACTGCTCCTCTAATGTACCCAGGTCAGCACTTTTGAGGTGGGTGAGAGCAGTTAGTTTGTCCAGCTGCACATCCCATCATTTTGTGGTTTGTCCTCTGCCTTTTTGGAGGTTACTTATTCTGGGGGGGGACCCTCTGAGCGCGTTTCACTACTTTTGCATCCTTTTGATTCAAGCTTGCTGTTCAAACCATTGACTTTTCAGTTTCAATCTTTTCTCTGGGCTGCAGAGAGTAAAAAGTTTTATTAGAGAGCTGTGGATGTCCCTGATCCAGGTATGAGGAGATGAAATAGTAATCTACCAAATGTCAGGCACCTTCACAGGGAGAAGAGGTGTGCATTCCCTCCAGACATCCTTCCACACCTGCTGCCCTGTAGAGCACCAAGGCAAGGAAGTGTTGGCACAAGCTAAGAAAAATAGATGTAACTGGGAAATGGTCCCATCTGGCATACCAGTGACATGTGTATGGCCTTGGGCTATAGATCAGTGCTTCAAAAATCTGGTGCTAGTTGTTTGGGTTAAAGTCTCTGTATTTACCTAGTTGGTCTTCTGGGGTTCAAGATGGCAAGGAGGAGCTCTGGGGCTGAAGTTATTTCCTGCGAGAAAATTAAGACATGGCTGTGGTCTTGGAAAGCCATTAAAATAAGCCCCCATACTTTGTGACCTCTGTTTAATGTAGTTCAGAGATGAATCACATTTTTAACCTTTTTTTTTGCCTGTAGGCTAGCTGAAATATTGTCCTTTGCAAATCATGACATTTACTCATTTTCAGGGCATGTGGGAGCCAAAAGAGAATCAAGCGCCTTACATTTCGGTGAGAAACATTGCAAGGAAAGGGGACCCGATGGTACCCTTATTCTCATATTGTTACCAACATGTAACTCTTTTGCATTTTGTGGGGTTTGTGTGTTTGTTGAAGAGAAATGGAATAAAATATTACCGCAGGATAATGGCCTTCAGCTACAGTGCTTAAAAAGTGATGGGAAACCTCTTGCTCTGAGCAGTCCATCTGGATTGATTTACACTAGCCTGGTGGTGAAAGGAGTTATAACGTAAAAGGAATAAAGGGAACTTTAAGCCTAACATAAAGTAAACTCAGCGTAAATGAGGCCCCGCATGGAAATATGTGTGTGTGTACTCATAACTATGTCCAATGTCATATACGCCTTTGAGTAATTTTGTAGTAGAGCTGTCTAGTATGGCATAATTTTGGCAAGATAATTAAGAGAAAAGAAATTAGTAAAAATATCTCCTGGTTCTATATGAGCACACTCAAGGCATTGCAGAGAATTAGTCTTGTGCAGGTGTGTGTATGGATATATATATATATATTCAGAAAACCCTTCAGCTAATATCCTGAAGATGGTTATTTCTGTTATCTGTATCTCCGACATGAGAATGGTTTTTGTTACTTTGTCTTGCAGCTGGTCAGGCAGTGAAGTAACTAGCTGCAACGCCTGTCACCCGAAAGGGAGGGAAGAGAGAATACATCATCCTGATTTAAAGGGTGATGTGGCATTGGCTTACAGTTTCGGAAAGCTGTGAAAATGTTCCCAGAAACATTCTGGTATGACCTACTATGATGTGTAACGTGATGCGGAGATCCCAACTGGAGAAAGCTGCTCAAGACATGCTTGATGTCCATTTCCCTGTTTGTGGCTCGGGGAGTTGAAAAAGGACCCAAAACTTGAAAACCATTGACCTTCACCAAATTAACTTAATACGGAGCATATTTTAGCATCTTGTGGCCCACAGGAACTAGATTGGGTTCATTTGTTTTATTAAATCCCTAGTTCTTCTGGTGCTGCGAAATAAGCTGATAAATAAAGGATTGTCAGACCTTATTCTTGTTGAATTTGACTGTGAGTAATTGTTTCTAGACCGAGCCTTGCTGCTTCTAACCCCATTACCAATAAAGGATACATTTCAGCAGCCTTAAGGATAAGCTTATCTGACACTGTTAATCAAACCCTTGGCTTGCATTGGGCTTCTTTCTGCTTGATTAACCACAAGCTTTGGCCCTTATGTAATTCGTGATTATTAGGATTTTTTTAATCTGACAGAAGTGCAAAGGCAACTCGTGAACTCTTGTTTCTCCCTTAAATGATGATTTGGCGATGGGAGTGATAACAGAGCTGCTGGCTGGTGGTGTTTGATACTGGAGTGCCTGACCTCACTGATTTTAGGGTTGAAAGTCAGATCCTTCCCGTTGTTTTCCCCATTCCCTGTCCCAGACCTACTGCTAATGGTTTCCTGACGTTTACTGCATTCCCCTCTGCAATGCTGGTGGAGCTGCTTGTGCAGGACCCATCTGTGGCTGTAGAGGTTGTCCATCCATTTCCCCCCCGATGAGAGATGATGTGTATGGGAGAAGGTATGAAGAGGCTGAAGGGAGCAGAGTCCCAGGGCTGGCAAATGTCCACGAAGAGCACGTTCTGAAGGAGCAGATGTTCCCAATAGAGGCTACTTCTCCATTTCAGATGGGCAGGAGATGTGTGCCACCCCAGCCTGTTGCCTTGCAATTGTGGATTGGTGCTAAAATATGTTTCCCTTGGCTTTTCCATCTTAACAGCAGCTGGTCTCAAATAAAATACCCTGGTAACATGTCGTGCAGTCAGAGGGAATTGCGTGCTTCTTATGAAGGGCGTAGCGTAGAAATAACATGATTGCAATTGAGATACCCTCTGGAGAGTGTCAGGTTATAGCAGATGCTTGCAAAGGTGTTGAAGATGTGCTGTTAGGATAATAATGGTTTACGGTAGATCAAAGATGTGATAGTCCTGTCTCGCCATTTCCCAAGAAGAATTTTCTTGATCCCAGTCTGAGACAGAAGGGAAAGGGGGAAAGGAAACCCGGCTGTAGCAATGAGTCTCTGAGTTTGACCCAAGAGACGGTCTGTGTCTTAAGCAGGATTAGTGCTCTGTATTTTGCTTTGCGTTTTTTAATAATGAGGCAGTATTCAGAATTAATTTAAAATAGTAGGACCCATAGTTAAGCTACTCTTAAGAAAACAAGCCTTTTTTTTAGAGCATGAGGTCTGTCTCACTCAAGTCTGTCTTCTTCTTAAATACAAGATGCTCATGAAGTTGCCTGAGAAGAACGCTATAGGTATATAAACTTAGTGAAATCTATGGGATAGTTGTGCAGCTCAGTGTAAAATTTAGCCTCATGAAGGGGAGCACTTGAGGAAGAGCTAAGTACTTGAGTAAAATTGTAGAAAAGTTGATCTGCGAGGCTGGAATGGAGCCTGTTATTTTTGGCTTCTCCTTTGCTGTGGATCAAGTTTACATGAACTTACAAATGTGTTTGCTTAGCTTGCCCTGAGAGAGAAGCTTCGCTTCTGGTGGAGCACAGATTCCACACGCACAGTCTCAATTGGCAAACTTGCTANTTTTCCCAAAGCACAGCTTTGACTTTCCCCCTCATACTATAGAGAAGTTGGGATAAGCACCCAAGGAGTGCTTATATGCTGAGATTTAGGAAGAGGATGATCCGAGGTGTGATGGGTATTATTCTCTCTCATGGATTCAGTTTTGGGTGACTAACTGGAATTTTACCAGTGCAGTTCAGTGACCACATTGCAGATGGGTGTGTGTGCACGCCAGCGTAGTTACAGGTTTATAAATTTTTAATGAGAGTAGTCTCCATTAATAAAAACCAAAGCTGAGAGTAAATAATTGGTTTCTATATTTTATCAGGTGCAAACTGGGCTTTTCAGCGTGTCTGCATGGGGAAGGGGGGTGGCTCTACCGGAGAGCTTCTTGGTTTGGCTGAGTGACTGCAAACAAACCTGCGGAGAAGTGATTCAGCCAAATCAGAACATGGGATTTGTGTCTGTCACTCCTTTTTTTATAACAGATATTAAGTCATGACTCACGAGTAATTGAAATACTGTTTCTATAAATAAAGACCAAACTGAGCTATGCTTTCAGCAGCTATAGAGAGTGTATTGCCTGCCTGTATGTGGAGGATAAAGCCTGGGAGTGTTGGGTTTACGCAGTTTCTGGGTGGTACCTGGAGTGCTGCGCAAGGAAGAAGGCTGTAGGAAAGAGGGAATCGCTGGTACTTCCCACTGCACTACTTCATGTCCCAGAGCACTGGGAGGTGGTGGGCACTGTTAGAGAGGATATGCCGAAGAGAATTGCTTTTACAGGTTTTCTGGTTACCAGATGCATTTAATAAGTGATAATGATGTTTGAAATGAACGGGTGAATTCAGGTAGAGCAGCTTTTATGCACCGTATTGCAGCGGAAGCGGCAGAGGCAGCTTCTCTCTCTTCACAGCAAACACCCAACTTGTTTCAGAGCTGCTGATTCTGAAGTCCAGCTGTGCTGATTCACAGGACTCAAGTAGAGCCGCTACAATTTTAGACTTTTATCTCAATCAAAGATTGCCTTCATCTTAGACTTGGGATGAAACTCAGCCCATGAGCTGGACACTGAAATGATTTTGTTAACTCGTTTTGCTGCTGCCCTGATGGGCTATGGGAATAAGATTATATATCTAGATAGATGGATGGATGGATGGATGGATGGATGGATGGATGGATGGATGGTAGTAATTAGCTGGGTACTGAACTTGCTAAGTAATGTTAAGGCAGGCAGCAGGTATAGTTTAAAAGCACATCCCTGGTTGTGGGTTGCACTCCTGCCTGGTGAAGCACCATGTGGCTATGATCAACTGATGTTTTTCTATTTACTTCTGACGGCTTTGCTCACGGCCTTGTGGAAGAAATACAAGGACAAAGTCAGTCGTTCCTCTTCTGTCTCAATACTTCACACTTGTTTGAAGGGCTGGGTGTACTGGCATTGAGCATGCACAATGCTTATTGTTTCTTTTAGGTTTTATTTTGTCTAGGGTTTGCTTTAATACAGCAAATCATCTACTATTTTTTGCAGTTCATTTCCCTCAGGGCACAAAGTATATTTTCCAAAGGGCTTAAATGGTTTAAGAAGATAAATCCCCCAGACCTCCAAAGGGTTTCGTGTCAGGACCGTGGTGTTTTTTGAAAACCCCATTGAAAAGCTGCTGAATGCAAGCAGTTGTGTAATGAAGAGGAAGGGTCATGCTCATCTTGCTTGGACCCTTGGAAGGGTCATCTTGCTACCAAACACCAATATTTAAGTGGAATAACAGCTTTTATGGTAAGTCCTTACCTCTTTCTGTTCCTAACTTCCAAATGGCTGAAGCCTAGTAAGTGTGCGACGCCTCTCTTGTATGTCAGCCAAGAAGTTATTGTTTTCTGACCTTTTTTTCTGAATTTTCCTGACCTGCATCCGTACCGGTCACTTGGCAGCACATTATTGAGAGCGGAGGAGCATGGCAGCTTGAGCTAGCCAGGCTGCACGTGGCCGTCCCACCAGGCTGAAAACCAGCTACACCAGCAGAAATTTGTGGGAGGACTTGCCAAAGACTGCTGTTATTTTTTTAACATTGGATGTCAGTTTATTTCAATAAAAGCAGTGAAACCTGAAATAAAAAGTCAGGTATTTGGGGATGTACTGTGGGTCTGATGACCTGGAGTTACGTACAGGTGTCCAGCACGGGTGTTGCACAGCTAAAAAGGCCAAAGGCAGCGGACAAACAGGAAGAAACAAGTTTTGGGGGGCAGATGTTTCTTGTTTCTCAATGCAATGACATTTGGTTTCAGTCTTAAAAGATGTATCGTAACTTGATGTTTAACTTTTGTGATCGAGCGCAAGGGTGGTTCTGCAGAAGAGGAGATGCATTGTGAAGCATTGGAAAAGTTTATTCTTTAGCAGGATCTAAACCCTCAGCGAAGGGGGAACATCTGTGTGTGCAGACCCCTGCCACCTTAATTTGGCAGAAATCCTTTCACCTCCATCACTGTCATCTTTTGCTGTTGGTAATTTCAGTTGCATGCAGGCTTCTACTGGAGATGATCACATTTTGTATTCTCCCGGGATAAACATCAATCTAGCTGCTGCGTTTCAGACCACATTTATACGGGCTGGAGCTGTGCCGTTGCCAGACCATCCAAGTGGGAAAGTTGGCCTTGCTCCATATAAACAGCTCTGACTAAGCAAGCCACACTAAATTTGGAAAAGAATTAGGGGAACTCATTTTTCAACTGCGCTGGAGTATTTTATCTCCAGTTGCCCCATGTTATCATTTCATGGGAAGAGTTTCTATTACTCATGACTGTTTTCCATCATGTTTATTTTCAGATAGCGTATTTTTATCTTCTGTAAACCAAAAAAGTTTAAAGATCCATTGGTGAACAATGGATCAAGGGTCCATCCGCGTCTCTTCCCACCCGCAGGTAGCACTGCAATTCCTGTTGAGCCGAGGGCTGTAAGGCCAGGTCATCGTGTAGTGCCACTCACAATCTCTTTAAAAAGCCCTTTTTTTCTAATTTTAAGAGGGGATAGTATTTTGAATACAGAGATCCTTTGCTACAAGTAGTGCAAAGACTGGAATAAACAGCATGAAACATTTTCTCCTCGATTCATGTTTTGATTGTAAATATATTTTGCAGATAGAAATCACATTGATGTCATATTTCTCACTTATATTATGAATTGCATAGTGCCTTTCTTTTCGGTCATCGTAATCTAAGCTGATCTAAGAAATGTTGACACTGAAGAATCACACTTTTGAGCCGATTTAGCCATAATTCAAAGACTTTGCCAAAATTACAGATATTTCCTGCAATTGTTGGGGTTTGTTTCCCAACACCAGAATTTTGTTCTTTGTCCCACTTCCTCTACAAATTTTTACTGCAGGATGCAGGCAGCAGTCAAGTAAGGTCCAGTGTCCCAGAGCCCGCTGTAACAAATCAAGAGACCGCTGCAAGCTGGAAAAGAAAAAGCCGTGGTAGAAAATAGGGGCAAACCCTGAGCAGGAAACTCCGCCGGGGCCAACAACATCCTACTGCTGGCTGGGACCAGAAGTAAAAAAAAAAAAAAAAAAATTCTATAAAGGAGGTTTTGGGAAGCTTTGTCCTTATTTGGAGAATAAGTTTATGCCTCTGCCCAAAGCAGGCTAGTTTTTAAAAGGCTGTCAGATGGGCAGGGATTTTCTGCTTCAGCAGCGCCAGTATCCTGCTGTTATACACGAGCACATCCTGTAATCAGTAGGTCTCACAAAATCTGATCTCTTAAAATTGGTGGGTTGGAGTCCAGACTGTCACTGGTGCTGTCCCATAAATAAAGCTGTGAAAAACGTACATACCTGGAAACTTAACCCGACCTCCTGACATCTCTCCAGCTTTGTGTAATGACTCTGGACATGCTGCAGTCGGCTGAGCTGACTGCAATGAAGGGTTGTGTCGATATTGTCCCTAGACTTGAGAGATGTGTCAAATTCTGTGCGTCAAACTGAAGGTAAAATTGCAGAAGCAACGGGCTGGTGTATAACTTTTTCTTTTGCATGGACATCCATGTAACTACAGGGATGTAAATGTAATTATCAGGAAATTATGGAGTAATTAAATCCTGCAGCTATCTAAATTGATGAAATTACCTCTAACAGCCTGGTAGTGTCCCACATTAGGAGCAAATTGGAGCTGGACCTGAAATAAGCACTTTCCAAAATCTTTTGCCTTTGCCCATCTCTGTGAACTCCTTAGCAAACTACCTGTTTTTCCATGGCAGTCTCAGCCACACAGATTTGGGGGTTTGAAATGGAAATAAGGTAGCCAGAAGTGGTAAATCTTGGACCAGTGCAACTTCTACACCCGAGCATCCCATGCACTTTCTCCCGTAAAATCCCATGCGCTTACTCTTGCAATGATCCACTGCTTTTCTCTTTTACCAAATTAATTTTGATCTTTAAAATTATTTGCAGTGAAAAAAAGGCATGAACATTCTGGGAACTGCACTTGATATTTGAACCTATTTTTTTTCTTGACAATCGGCAGTAAAATCAGTAGTAATTCAGAAAGTTTTGCGTGGTTGTTTTTGAAGGACTATGCTTATATACCTGAAACAGCAAGTATGTCAAGACCTCTCTCTGATTTCATCATAGCTCCTGCAGATTCACAGCCTGGTGTATAAAACACAGAAACAGCATGAAAACTCCCAGTGAATCCTTTTTAGTGGTAGTGCTGGTGGGGGGCTGGGAGGAGTTTGTCAATCCAGGAACATCATCATAGGATGCGGGTGGTTCAGATTTTCCAGGACTCTGGAGGTCGTGGTGCTTCTTGCTGGTTCCCCTGTTTGGCTGTTCAGGGGTGCTGAATGCCAGTCCAGGTTTATTTGCCCAGGCATATAAAGCTTTCAAGAAATCACGGTTTGGAAACTACCATGGTTTTTGTCTTATACAGAAAATTTAATTCCCCCCCCCCCCCGCCCCAAGCAGAACAAAATAGAATTTTGAGAGCAATAAAATTTCTTGAGGTGTGAAATTACACTTCTGTGTTGCCTGCTCAGAAAAACCCCTTGTTGTGGAGCTCCTTGACACAAGGCAGAAGGGATCGCTCCGGTATCCAGGGCAGTCGGGGTGCTGTCTAGATCAGAGTCCAGGTTTTGGTTTTCTCATTGCCACTGACTGAGTCACACACATGCACATGGCTTTAGCTTTTAGCTTTGCTGCCCTGTCTGTAAAGCATTATTATTATTTCTTTGATAGGGTTAATGAGTTAATTACTTGTAAATTGCTTTAAGATTCCCAGAAATGAGACTGTCAGGGTGTTTATTGCTGTTATTGCTACTGATGAGATCTTGATCATAGCAAGACAATGCTAGAGTAGTGTTTATTGCAACATGACTGAGTATCTGTTTACATTAAAACAAAGAAGAGACTGCAGTACTCAAGCCTAAGAAACATCCTTTGTAGGAGCTTGGAGTCAGCTTTAAAATCTCATTATGTGATAAAATCGGCTAATACACCTGAACACCAGCCAGTATCACTTGTCTGTATATTTCCGTGAAAACCCTATCGGCTCTCGAACACCCGCAGCGCTGTGGCAGTATATCCTAGGGAGAGGCAGACAGCGTCTTTGCTTAGCAAAATGGATTGGGGGTATGTTTTGCCCACTCTTAGAGGGAAAAACAGTGTCCAAAACCCAATGTTTTCCTGGACAAATTCCCTCTGTGCTTGTTTATCACAAGAGCTGAATGCATCTCCGAGGGTTTCCTGATCTGCTGTGCAGCAATTGGCCACTGGTACACTTGGGCAATATTTTGGGTTGCTGGTGATAACTGCTTCGGTTCTGCATTGCAGTTTCTGAACCAATGTACGTTAAATACAATTAAATCTCTATTTCTGCTTCAGGAAAAACAGAGGCTGTCATCAAAAACTTCAGCCCGCACTACAGACGCCAGTATGCGGTGGCTTTCTGCAAGCATGTGCAGGATGAGCTGGAGCAGCACCGGGATTCCCAGTCCCGGTTCCTGAAAACCAAGGTAGGAGGGCAAGTAAGCTGCCGTACAACTCTGCTCTCCTGCATGAAATAATTAATGCATTAACTATTTAAATCATACATTTAGTAGTCATACTTTATGAAAAACATGCACTGGAAGTGTATCAGCTGCTGACTGGGCTTGGTTTTCTTGTTTTGCCCAGTGCTGGATGCCCTCAAGTAAAGTTAATAGGTGGTACAGATACTCAAAGCTTCTAAAAATCAAACCCAAAGTATTTTTAAAGTTATTTAAATATTTCTGTATATAAAAGCATAGTACGGAAGTGTTCTTTCAGCTTCTTACATGGAGTAGTTAAATAGCTAATAAATGTGTATCTAGGACATTCTACGTGTGTACTTTGTTATATATAACCTAAGTGTACAGAGTAGATTTGCAAGTGCGGATTTTGGATTTGGTTCAGTTCAGTTTTAGGTGGAAAAGTTGCATTTGGGTGCAGGTTTAAAGTTTACTTCTGAAAATTCATCTTTGTTTTGGTTGTGTTTGGTTGTCTCATTGTGGCACGAAAAGAACCGTGACACAAGTTTCTGGTACAAAGCATGCATTTCATCAAGGTACAGTTGGAGGCTTCAACAAAACTAGTTGCTTCGTGCTGATTGCAAGGTTTTACAAGAATCTTGGGTCAGAGATCATGCATTCAGGGCAGAAGTTTATGGAGGAAACTTAATTAACCCTTCAGCTATGGGTACAGGTTTCTATAAAGAAGATGGCAATAATCCCCGCTGTGAAGTGAGCTGCGGAGAGCTGGTTTTTAATACAGGAGGAGAGACAAAAATAGAGAGAAAAGGCTTTTTATTAGAGGAGAATGCAGAGAACCAGCCTTCACTATTAAGAAGGTACAAATCTAAATTTTTCAGCCATATTGGAAATCACGGATTTCTGATGTTCTTGAAATGGATAGGGTAAAGCAACAAGGTGGGATGTAGAAGGTGAGATAATAGAAGAGCCATGTCTTTCCAAAAGGTGCATGTCAGTTACAAGAGCATAGGTGAGAAAATGTTACAAAGAAATGGGAAATAATTTACTATTTTATAATAAAACTCTTTGCTGCATCAATGGAATCTTTTCATTGTTGTTGTATAGCGGAAAATTGGAGATAATGAACTAAAGGTCAACTTACATTCAGCATGCCAACCGAAAGGTAAATAAGAACGTCGCTGTCTCAGAAATCTGGAAGTATTTTGGAAGGCAGAGCTCCTCTGCTGCCAGCTCACTTCAGGCTACAAGAATTTGATTGTGTATGTAGTATCTGCCCGAATCAGAGAGCTGTTTGTGACTCCAAATTGCATTTGAAGACTCAAAAGCCCTGATAGCAGTCTTACGGAAATGTAGAAATAAAAGCTTCAAAATGGTCAGTCATCCAGAGTCATTTCAAATCTCAAAAATTGTCCTTGCAGCCGCCATTGGAAGCTGGGACCGTCTTATATGAGGCAGAGGTGCTGCATTTTGCTGAGGATCTGAAGAAGTGGAAGGACAGATACGTCGTTATCAAAAATGACTACACTGTGGATTGCTTTGAGACTAAAGAGGTAAATGCTTCTTCCTCTTGTGTTCTTCTGTGCTCCCAAAGAAACTGATAGAAAGTGAATTTGCCGTTGCCGCCGCCTTTCGTTTAGCAATACTAGATGAACCGTTGTCCTCGGTGAGGTGGCACCAGCCTTGAAGTTCCACGGGGATGGCTGAGGGTACAAACCAGCACCTTGCGTTGCCATACATGTTTGCAAGAATTAGCAAATCCTTTTAACAGCACTTTGAACCTTCCTTTGCATATCACAGAATGCTTCTTATCTGTATGTCATTGTAATACAACCCCATGCTTCTGCAGTTGTGTTTTAAGTAGCAATTTTGGGGTGGCTTCAGGTTGACTACAGTGAAGCTTTTTCTTTGGCAGCTGCCATAGTCAAACTAGTCCTGGCTGACAAACCAGACAAATAGGACTTAGAAGAAAATCCCACCCTTTTCTCCTCCCTTCTGTCCCTGACTCTGCATCACGGCTTATGAGCACTGGAAGATATTTTTAAATATGTTTTTTACATTTAACCATGTTTTAAATTTGATGTTTCCAGAGAATATATCCAAAATTCAGTCTGAACAAAAAAATTTCCCTTTGGGGAATAACCCCGTGAATTAGCTTTGCAAATGAGTTATGTTTTCCCTCTCCTTAAATCTCTATTTGACTCCCTCTCTCTCGATTTTCCAGGCCTACCAGAAAGGAGCCAGCCCTAAATATCATGTTCTTCCTGCAGGAGGCAAAGTACTGACTTCAGAAGAAGATTACAATTTGCTGTCTGATAAACATTTTCCAGATCCTGTTGGTAAGCCCTGCTCGAAGCTGAACTGCCAAACCCCAGGCTCTGTTCCTTACGCAGACCTCTTCCAGGCAGGCTTTCAGGCTAGACTTTCAAACAGGGCAGCAGAAGACGCACGCAGCCCGTTTTCTAAGTCAAAACACAGCTCCAGTGTGGATGTGCAAAGAAGATGCTATAAGCTCATGTTCAGAGAAATGCTGGCTCCTTTTTTTCCCAGCATCCCAGCACAAAGCCACTGGAAGCTGTGCAGAAGCAGGGCAGGAACCACACCACCATTGTTCCCGGGCTTTGTTAATACTCCTGGTTTATTTGTTTCCATTTTTAGATGCCAGCTGCCTGTGTTGACTCACGGTTGATAATAAGTCCCACAGAGAGGGCAGGAAGGTTGCTGCTGCTGAATTTGTTGTTTCTGGGACGGGAACCACTGTGGTCCTGCCTGCCCCCACCCCTCTCCACGAAGATGGAGAAAATTTGGGCAGATTTTAAGGGAGTAGATCTTGTGTTGCAGAGTCAGATTTGGAAAATGGGATGCCACGTAAGGAAAGGGATAAGGGCAGCATGTAAACAAGGATTTGTTTTTTCAAGTCCTGTCTCATACCACTTAAAGTTCTGCCCGTTGGGAGATGTCCCCCTTACATTCCTTTCCCAAGGTGTAGGGTGCTCAGAGGGTAGCGGTGCCTGGAGGTGTCCTCCATGTGTCACCACAGCTCTGCCAGAGTTGGGGTTGAGCTACGTGGAGCAGCCCATGGCTGCTTGCAGGCTTCCCGTGGCTGTCCCTTCACAAAGAGTGGCTCAGTTAGTCATTGATGGCCCTTCTCCCCTTCTATGCAATGCTGAAAACCCTCCAAGATGAACCCCCTGTGGCCGGGCTCTCGATGCGTGGCACTGAGACAAGATTGGGTTTGGTCATCCATAAACAGTGTTGTACAGCATCCCCTGTGCACGGTGACTCAGGGCAGGTGGAAACTGGAGACACTTAATGCTTTCTTTGCTTGACTTTCAAGAGCTTGAAGTGACAGTTCCTAAGGCCATCTTGCAGTTGTGTTTGGAAACCCTGGAGACAGGGAAACCGCTGCTGTTCCTACACTGTTTAATGCAGTTCGTTTTTATATGGAAGACTGTATGCTCCTATATGGTCTCTGTAGAGACCAGAGCTGCCCACTAACTTACTTATTGCCATGAAAAACTTTGCCCTAGCAGCTTCAATCCGATGAAATAGTTTCTCTGAAGTTTCACCAAAAATGTGTAGTTTATGGCCACCTTGAATACAAAACAAGAGGACATTGAGTTGCTATAAGGTAGAGAGGTGGTTGGTGCCTGCTGAGTTTGCCCGTCCCAGCTGTGTCCCCCTGCTCTCTGTGCCCGATCGCTTGGATCAAGGAGATGTGATTTTTTTCATGTCTCATGCTTCCCTGCTAGCAAAGGTCTGTTGTTTCTGTCATAGCACAGGAAAAGAGCCAAACACCCCCCAAGAAATCTGCAGATTTTTAATGGAGATATGTGTTTTGTGTAGGGTCGAGTGAGAGGGAGGTCGCTCAAGCCTTTGTTCAGCTGCCGAGGGAGTTCCCGGTTTACCTGTGGCAGCCCTTCGCCCGACACAGCTACTATTGCTTCTCGGAGCCAGAAGCTCAGAGGCAGTTCAGCGCCATGCTGGGGGACTGCGTGAGACACTCAAACCACGGTGAGTGCAGAAAGGGCCTCTTCCTGTATGTCATTCACCCCGGAGAAGATTTAAATACCTATTACGGTAAAAAAAAAACTGTAGAAGAAGGCAAGTCACTTCTGAAAGGTGCTCAGCTTTCAATGCCTTGAGGAATGCAATAACATACCCCTTCTTCTTGCTTTGCTGGGAGCAAGGTTAGGTGGGGTTTGAGCTGCAGCGTAGTAAGCTTGGGTAGAAAACATGGGAATGGCTTTGACAGTGGCATTCCCCTCTCTGTCAGCTCATCTAAATCCAGTATGATACAAAATCATACAAGATGTTTACTAAATATGGTGTGGCAAACTCTCACCTGTGTTTGCAAGCTTGTCAAATGCATCATAGAGGTAGCAGACCAGGTTTGTACAATGTGGAAGGAACACAGTCTCCCAGTGCGTTTCTGTAATGTTACGCATATATCACCAATGATCAGACATTTGATGTTTTCTGGGGGTGTTCAGATGGCAGCTTGAGCTCTCAGCCATGGTTAAGCCTTGTAGGAGGGACATGAATGATGTGTAAGACACAGTATTGATTGTTTGCACAAGGGAAAAATTTTAAGTCTCACTTTCTGAGTGTGTTAGACTAGAAAACTTCAAAAAACCCTAAACTTATGACTTGTTAGGATTATAAAACCAACCTTGCTCCCACAAAATTGGAAGACCATTTATGAGTTGTGTTCTTCAGAAAAAGAAATGCCTTCCTGCTTTTCAGATGACTTTTTTTCCATCAAGCTGATCTGGATACCCTGCTGCGTCCAGGCTCTTCCATGCCTTTAGTGTCACTTTTGAGTCCCATCTGCTCCTGCTGCCCTTGGTGGGAACACTCAAGAACTTCTCCAGCAACCTCAGCTACTGAAGCTCATGCTTGTAGACAAAGGAAGTGTGTGAAGAGTCACTTTTACCTACAGAAGTGGCTCCCAACGGGTTTCTTTTACCTGTCACTTTTATCTCCTGGCCATCAGCTTCACCCCATTACCCTCAGACAGCTGTCTCACACTGTCCTCCCCAGATCCTTCTTAACTGCCATCTCTTTTCCCTCATCTCCACTGCCACAGGCATTCCTGGTCTCCTTTAGGACTCCATTGCCATGATGAAAACACACATTACTGTATTTCTAGGCAGTTTCCTAAAATGTGCAGTTATTTGCATGGTGCTTGGTGGTGGTCGGTGCCTTCTTCACAGGACACGCGGGATTCTCTGTCACGATGCTAGCCGGGGCGTGTATGCTCCCCTGACACTCAGTGGGTCTCTGCAACTTGTTTCCAAGCCACGCCGAAGGTGGTGAGACACAGCGTGCCCTGCTAGCCTCGTACAAACTGGAGGAAGCAGGTCCCATGCAAATCTGTGTAGGTGTGGAGAGGCTGAGGGCTAAAACACCCTGGTAAGCAAATACCCAGTCACAGGGACTATAAAGACCTATTTCATGGCTAGATTAACATAGGTTAGAGGCATCAGTCTAGAACGAACATGCCTTCACTTGGCACTTCCAAATAGTTTGAGTCTCAATAAATATTCCCTATATAGCTGCCAGAGGAACCCGAATTCCCATAGCGTGCCCGAGGGCAAAGCCTGCCTCTGTGATTTTTTGGTTCTGATTAGCCTGGATTTAGCTGGGGTGGTCAGACGGTATGAAAGTGCTCTGGGCTTTGGAAAGCCACCCTTCTGCTCCTCACTGGGGTTTGGTGAGGAGATGGGGATACAATCAAGTTTTCCTGGCACTGTCAGTCCTCCATGACTTGAAGCCTGTTCATGAGGTTTGGGTTTTTCATTTCTCTCTTCTGGAGCAAGTGTAACAGGCTTGAAAAAGCTTTTGGCAGCTTTTTTTTTTTTCCTTAAAGTTCAGCACATCACTCTAGGGCCCAGTTCTAAATTGGCAGAAGCTGGGACTAGATGACCTAATAGGTCTTTTCCATCTCCAGTGTCTGTAAGTCTGTGTTTGATTATATTTCATCCAGCTCAGCTATTGCTCATTTGCGCATCTGTTCCAGCATTTATCTCTCTCAGCTTTTTCTGTGGTCGAGATTTTATCTGACAGAAGATGGTTAGTGACACCAGAGTGCCTTCATCAGGGCTCATCCTTTCTGTCACGTTATTTCTGCTCAACAGACTGATTGGTAGATAAAGACGGTCTGAATTAAGACTTACTGTTACAGTAGTAAAAACAAACGGGTGTTTACAGCAGGGGAAATGGGAGCCCATGTTTGCTGGATTTCTTGGAGTTATATCATCTCCTAGAACCCTAGGTGCTGCAAGCCGAAACGTGATGACTGACAAGGCACCCCAGAAACCTTAACTCTGCCCTTGGAGTGACCTTCTTCAGGGTTTTTTTTCACGGACTTCATATTGATTTATATTCGTTCTCACATGACTGAAAGATGTTACTTTATTAATACCTTTTAAAGCCTTATTTGCAAACAATTCCGCCTACAAAAACCAAGGATCTGAACAATCCGACAAAGTTACAGGCACGTGCAGCAATGCTACAGGTAATAAGGCTCATGATGTCAAGATTGGCTGTGTGTTCTTTACTAAAAGAAAATTGAGAAGAGGGAAGGAATGTGAAAAATCCTTCGAGTTCCATTGTGGAATATAATTTAGTGGGATAAGGAGCAGTGGCCAAGGCAACACTCGCCCCACCTCTTCTAAAAAGTGTCGAGTTAACTTTTGCCAGGGCAGATTTGGCAAGGGCAGGAGAAAGACAGATGTAATGTCTGATCAGAAGTTGCCTTTCTGTCTTTTCTATAATCTGCCACTTCTGGAAAGGAATATATCGCACTGGGCTTTAGCCAAAAACTTGGAGGAGTTTTCGGTTAAAGTCTGTTTTCTCCCAGGAAGCAGAATTAAACACTATCTCTTGCCGAACAGAAGACAGGAGTGAATCAGTGTGTGGTCTTGCGATGGGACCCGCCCTGGCATTCAGCTATTTCCTCTCTTTAGAGTCCCTCTGTTCTAAATAACTGGTCCAGCCTGTGTTTCTGGGTTTTCTGGTCAGAACTCATGGTCAGGAGAATAATTATGAAAGCAGTGATCACTGCTTGCAAATGGGATTCCGATGTACGGATTGTGGGTTCTCCTCCCCTTGCCCTCAATTTTCCCGTTGTGTTCGTCCTTCCTTTTTACTAATTGATAAGGGTTTGCAGTTTGAAAGGACAATGATTTCCTTTATTATCAATAGAATATATAGATGTTTTGCACCTTTCTTGAGTACAGTTCAGATAAAGCATATTTAAAACCTTTAAAATGAGCCTAAGCCAATCAGGACCTGACTGGATATGGCTTTAAAAATATTCTGGCACAACCGGATGCATACGCTGAGATTCTGTGAATTACCCTGACTGAAAGTCGATTGACTGATTAATCCCCGTACAGAAATCATTCCAGTTGGGTGATTCATCTGGGCAGCTCCCGCTTTGCTCTTTGCAAGTTGGCTTTCGTGATGCCTCAGGATTTGGGAAAAAAATCAAATGTTTTTGGGGTTTTAAGCTATGAGATCATGTGATTAAGGGCTAATTAATGAAAACGCCAAGTGCCCAGGGAGCAGCAGAGGAACCCCCACAAACTGATGGGTGCAGAAGGGGCTCCCAAGCCCGTATGGGACTCGTTATAGGATGGAGGGGAAGTGCATTTGGGGATTGTGCAAAGCGTGTTATGGGATGTTTTCCAGGGAATGTGCGGAATGTATGAGATTTATTATGGGATGTTTAAGGGAAGGACTGAAGGTGGCAAAAGGGAGGGATCAAAGTGGATTGGAGAGAAACAGGCATGGGATAACAGAGAGGAAAAGGGGATCCATGGGGTCAGTTGGGTGTAAACCGGAGGCCGGTCAGTGTGCTGGCCCAGCCAAGCCCCTCGCTGGATCACCACAGTCTGTCCTGTCTTCTTACTGCGCACCACTTGTAACTATTTTCCGGGGTGAGGGTGCTCTCCACTGTGTGTGTTGGGGTCCTGAGTGCCAGCAAGTAGAGAAGGAGCCACGGGGTGGTGGGGACTCCATGGGTTTGAGGTGCCAGTACCTGGAGAGGTCCCAGTGCTGGCAGTGGGAGAAGAGGCCACCAAGCATAGGGGCCCATCATCGGGTGAGACCAGAGGGCTTTCCTAACGAGCTTCCACCAGCCATGCGTGTAATTAGGCTTCGCTCACGAGCAAACTTCAAGCTGGACTATCTGGTGAGTGGGACAGGAGGTGTGGGAGCCAGCAACCAGAGGCACCATAGGACTGGGACCAGTACTGGAGGGACCATAGTTCCGAGCCAGCTCCCAAAGAGACACGGGGGGCTGAGAGTTACGGCTGGGGGGAGCGTAGGTCTGGACCTGCTGTCAGTGGGGCAGGTGCGGAAGGATGGAAGGAGAGCTGCAGCTATCGGGCTACTAGATTTGGCAGCTCTAATATAAGCCGTACTCGCATTTCATTCCCTTTTCTGGCTGAGTTTAAAATTGCTTTTCACCGTTCAGTGTGTGACCCCTCTCCTGTGAAAATTAATGACTGTGTAACTTTGCTCCCGGGAAAAAAACGACTGTAAATTTGCATACTCAGTACAGAGCTGGTACTTTCTAATCTTGGCCATTATCTCAAAAGCTCCATCAGAAAGCTTCCTTCCCTCCAAACTGTCCATTCTTTACAACAGCTTTGTAATTAAAAACTTCAGTGGGCTGCATTAAAGAACATTGTGTGCAGCTCTGAAACGCCACAATTCATTTCGCATTGAATTTATTACCTAGGCGTAGGATATAAAACATTATAATGGGCGTATTTGCTGATTTCAAAGCTTTTTAGGCTTTGATCAATGAATATGGTAAATGAGAGATTGAGGTACATTAGTTAAATGGCATAAATGTGCATATAGAAAGATAACATTGAGGGGAGGTCTCTAGATACATAACATGGGTCAGCCAAAAAATGTACTTTGCAGCAGAACAGCAAGCCAACAGATACAGAGGAGTCAATAGTAAAATATGGTGGTGTAGAGTAATAGGACCTAGTGATGGCTCTTGATAGAGATAATTCCACGTACAGAGAAGAGCGTCCAGCTCTCTGGGTACAGGGTTACACAATTAAATTTTCAACATTCGTTTTGCTTCTCTGTTCTTTACTCTGTAAGACTTTTGCTGCATTTTGCCAGGGCGATTATGTAGCCTTCACTGGTTTAGTAAAACTGGAAAATAAACATTTCCAATGACAAATGTGTCAAGACAAAAGATAGCTGTTGTAAAAGATGCAGTGTCAAGGGTTACCGGAGAACTCTTGCTTTCTGATCTGATCTTAGCTGGGATGCATTTATGGTGTACTAAATGTGGCCTTATTGGCTTTAGTAAGTAATTAGTATTGTTAACCACAGCAGAATTTTTTATATCTTAAGATTCTACATCACCTCATTACATAAAATGTATTACTCTATTTGTTTTAGCTTTGATGATTCATAAATAATTCAGGAAAATAACAGCATGTGACAGAAATTACACATTCTAATACCGCTTTTGTATCAACTTCCCCACAGAAGGGGCAGCAAGAAGGAGTATTTTCTGCCCATAATATTATTTTTTAACTTTCTCTCCCTAAGTTTTGCCTTAATTGAGTTTTTCTTAGGTTGATAGGGAAGAGCTACTGACTGTTCACTGTTATTTCCAGGAGGCCTGTTCTTCTCAAGCATCCGTGGAGGTCAGACCTTCATCAGTGTAGAATTTATGTAAGACTTAGTTTTAAAAGCTTCTCGGGTTATTAAAGAAGCTGTGCTTGATGTCAAGTGGAGTGTGGAAGGAACTGGCTCCATTTTTTCCTCCAATTTCCTAAATCACTACTCCCAGTTTAAATGCAGGCTGTAGCATGCAATTCATTGGTTTGCCTTTATCTCCACGATCCCTCTGCTTTCACCCACAGCTTGGGCTTACTCTGGGTCCTTTTCCATCCCCACTTTCGTAGTGAAACGATGAGAACCACACACCTCAAATTTGGGGGGAAATTTACTGCTGAAATGGCCACCTACCCCCAACGGGGAAGTGCTGTCAGAATAGCAGTGAGGGAGAAGCTCACAATATTCACAGTGCTCTAATATTTCCCATTCTCCAGTTTTTAATCCTTTACGTTTGTAATGCCCTGAAAATCAGAAGTTTCTACTGAACTCTTATTTAATTTTTTGTTATTTTTGGAGGTCTTCTCATTTCCTATATGTTCACCAGTTACCGTGTTTCACTTGGTATTTGTTGCTAGAAGTGAAGAAGCCTGACCGCTTGGTGCTGGGATAGAGGGAAGTCTGTGTGATGAGAAGGAAAACACAACTAGCTAATTCTGGGAGACACGGAGTTTCGCTTCATGATTTTATTTTCTTTCATCTGGTTTGATTTCACATCCTTATCTTGATAATAACCCTTATGACACAGGAAGGTAAGGGACTTTCAAAACCATGTCCTGTCATCTCCAATTTCACCATAAATAAATTAGAAAAAGAATTAGAGAAACACATGCATTAAAGAAGTACAATAAAAAAATACCTTAGGCAAGAGAGAAATATAAAATGTACTTTTAAGCTCATGCAGGGCATTCTGTCACAGCTTGGCTACGTCAGGACAACTAGGATGGCTTCAGATTTTTTTCTTCTCCATCTCTGGCTTTTAGGGTTGCCATTAGCTGTGCCCATATTTCCTTTTTCAACTCTAAGTTTAGCTGGCAGATGTTTTTCTCATAATTATTTCTAGCTTTCCTATGCTACATGTATATAGTACATGTAGGGCTTACCAACTCTTGGGCTGTAATTCAAAATAATTACTGAAGCGTTGATAAAGGTTGAGAAGACGACATTAAATATTTAAGCTGAAGGATATGTATCTCCACATACAGAGCAAAGCAGCTGTCATGAGTCCAAAAAGGACTTTGGAAAGATTTCTGAGTCTTTGTGTTGCAAACGGGGTGGCATTTCTTCTCCAGAGAGGGCAGCCAAAGAGAAGGATTTTCGTGTTGCTTTTTTCAGACGATGTGCAGAAGGACCACTTAAAGTAGAACTGATGAGGAAATTGCTTTTTTGGACATTAAAGAAAAATGTCCTTCTGCACGGGGATGAACGCAAGGCCTTTCTGAAGGTTTGCGTGGTAATTTGGGGTGGGAAAAGGCATGAATGGAGACAGAGTATTCAGCTCAAACCTTGGACTTGTGTCTTGGCTTCTCTCACTGCAGCAGCTGCACTTTGATTAATTAAATCACTTTATGGATAATAAGATCAGATCTCCTGTGATCTACGTGTGTGGCTGAGACCATGGCTGTCCTTCACCAGTCAGGTATCTGAGGGCTGAAGGGACTTTTCAAAACTGATGTGTAAACTTCCACAGAAATAACATTCCAAACCATTTGGCTATAAATATCTTTGATGAGGCTTTTGGGGTGCTATGAAACTCATGAAATGTTTTAGGACACAATTTAGAAATTTTTTGTATGATTTAGAATATTTTGCTTAAAATAAGACTGTTTCTCCTCTTTTGGGGATGTTTTTGCTCTACAACATCAGTTCTTTCAATCATTGTGGCTTTTGCTTTTCCAGTAAGCGTACTTGCCTGGACTGAGTTAGGATTTTCAGTCTGTAGGAGTGCCATTCATTCTGAAACACCAGGGTGATAAATGTACTAAAATCCTAATTGTGATTACGGTCTTCCTACCTCTCTCACCTCCACGCTTTGCTCTGATTTTCCTTTTCTGATACATTACCAAGCGTGGGGTGATGCAGAAGAACCACTGCCCTGTGCCCACCACCCGAGCCTATTTTAGGAGCCATGAAGATACTCATTTGTGTGGGTGTGAGGTTATATCCGAGCTCCAGCTTTGAAGTTCAGCAGGAGAAAAATTCTCACCTGCAGCAGGAATACAGTAGCTGGTTTGGAAAACGCTTGGAGATTGTTGGAGATGAGCAATATCGTGATTCTTTGTGTGTGTTTATACGGTGCACTCGTGTTGAAACGTGAAGCTGCTGGTCCCAGCTGAGGAAGGTACCTCGTAATCTGTCCCGAGCTGCTTTGAACAACTTTAATACAGGTATCGCACAGTGCAGAGCAAATAGTTGGTTTGATGCTCTCGGAGGGAACTTGCGCTGCAAAACTTTATTTGCTATAAATACAGCGTATTATTGCAGGGTTGTATCCTGTTTGGAAATGACTTCATCTAGCTTCTGTTAGTGGTTAGCAGCTTTATACCACATGATCTATGAATAATATGAAAGTATGTTGCTCTCAGGAAGACATCAGAGCTGTGAGGTTGATGCTTCTCAGACCACATTGTATTTCACATTATGTGCATTATACTTGGCTTTGTTCTCAGTTTAGATAATAATATGACAGGAGACCATTTTGTAAAAGCCCACGGTGTGTCCTTTTATCTGAGGATCATTTCTAGAAGTGCTGTAGCTGTGTTACAAGCCCTGAGCAAGCTGTCCTTTCTGCGGTCCAGTTCCCAAGCTCCCCTCATCTCCCCAGGTTCAGGCAGATGGATTCACTTCCATTTTCTTCCCTGTGGTCCCCTTTGGGTTGGGACCATTTGTTTATTTTTTGGAGACAGAAATTTTCAGAACCTCATTTTTTGGAGTTGATGGCCATGGTCTTTCTTACCAATATTCTGTAATATCTTACAAGCAACAGCTCTTTAAAATGTGCCGGGAACTCAGGTGGTCACTTTTTGCGTTCTGACAGCATGATGATCGGATGGTCTTGCTCTGTCTTAGCCATTTGCTGCGTCCTGTCCACCATCGTTGGTGTGATGTAATACTCATACACTCCATAGCAGAAAGTTGCTCATCATGAAACAGAAACTACGTGAGCCACAGCCAATAATCACCACAGTCCCTACCCAGAGCAAATAAATCCCAGGCAGGTGTTACTAGAAATACCAGAAAAAATGGTATTGCAGGAAACCTGTGCTACAAAGATCACTATTAGAAAGGGAAATTGTTCTTCGTCATTTTAATTTATTATTTGATGGGCATCCCCTAATTGAGGTGTAGGAGGTTGGCAGAACGATTCCTGAACTGCAGGAACATCTCTTGTTCCCTGATGTTCTCCAGCTGCCTTCACCCCAAATCCTTCAGTGGCTGGCAGCGTGCGAGAGCTTTCTTTGAAGTGCCAGTACAAGAGATAGAAATGTCCTCTGCCTTTAGGTGGTTAAGACATCACACTTCCTGAAAGGAGCAGCCTTTTCTTTCAGCAACCTTCCTCTAGTTTGGGGTTGTGTATTTTCTTTTTTACCCGCTTTTGGTTAAAGAACTAAATTTAAAAAAGAAAATCAATGAGAATTTTTTTTTTTTTTCATTAAAGAGCATGCTTCCTGTGGAAAGCAGAGGAAAACCAATCTAAATATATTTGAAAGAAAAGGTGCCAAGGTGAGAGGGGGATCACTGGGAAGGATAAGAAAATTGGGAAAAATGTAATTTGCATTTCTTAGCATGAAATCTATTCCGTTGAGGGTAGCAGTGTCCAGTGGAAATAATAAGTGGTGGAAGCACCATCTTTTGAGACTGCTAAAACCAAAGACACTTAAAATTCCAAATACTTTTCAGCTTCATCCGCCTTCTGCTACCTATCTGTAGCATCACAATAAGGAAGACCCTTCACCAGTATCCGTACAGAGATTTTTCTTGTCCCAGCAAAATGCTATATAAGGTGCTCAGCAAGAAAGAGCTACAAAATAGAAGTTTAGGCACTGCCTTCGCCTGAGCCAGCTTTCCACAAGATACACGAGGGAGCAAGGAAATATTATTGTGAGATCACATAAAATTAAACGCAATTTCTACTCATTTATCGTATTCCAAAAATTATAGCAAGTGACAAACGCTCTTCCTGTCAGTGAAGGGGCACCAAACTGGACACCTCAGTTGATTGATACCCGTTATAGTTACCTGCAGGAAGAATTCAGGGACCGTATGGAGAATAATATTCACTGAATGCAGAATCTCACCAAACTGTGTGCAGCTTCCCGCTCAGGAATATATACGTACATGTGAGTGCTGCAGGAAACAGATGAAGCCAGGGTGGGTAACTTCTGAGTTTTGGTAGTCAGATGATGGGCGTTATGTCAGAATCAGCATTTCTTTAATTAAAACCCGTGCTCTGTGAGCTCAGGCTTCTGGATTCTGGTTTAACACTTGTTCATCTATGTCTTTGGGCCTCAGCCTTTTGTGAAATGTCAGCCAAGAAGCTTAGCTTACTCTCAGTGGCTTAGCTAGCTTTGGAAAAGCACTTTGTCCACAGTCAATATACCCCTTTGCTTTTATTAACAATAAAAGTAATAAATTTATTGTAATAAAAGCCCATGCAGGAGAAGGACATTTACTGGATTGCAATAGGGGCACTCAATTTGTTTTGAAGAATGACATAGTCCGTTTTTACACATCATAAAACATCCTGACTGCAGTTCCTTGGCTCTCCGAACAGTTCAACGCAGTAATGCTGCTGCTGCGTCCAAATATCAGCGCGTCCGAGTTTGCAGAGTTAGCCAAGACGCAGAAGGGAGCTGTGAATCGCTGGAGTGTGAGTGCAGCAAAACCACCCCATCAGTTCTGGGAGGTGGAAAATTCTCGCTGTCTGGTTATCACATCTGACTGAAGTCCCCAGGAGCTGGAGAAACGTTTCCCTGCTCTTCCCAAGCCCAGACTTTTCCAGGTGGTTGCACAAGCGATAGAGAAATGAGCCGTGCTGCTGCTTACATGATGACTTTATTTATTGTCTTTGTATTTTTGAAGTGGATAAACGATAGGCCATCTGTCTTTAAACACCTATCGGCATTCCTGTCATTTGATGACCACTTTAGCCTCTTCTTTCATGCTGCAATAATGAGTTTGAATAGCTTCATTAATGACAGTTATTATTTGGAGGGGCACACAGTTTAAACTGGATATTCAAATACTCATTGTTTAACAGTTAGCCTGGCAGGTTAGGATATATAATGTTAAAAAGGCATCTTTCTTTGACTGTAATTAAGAAAAAACACCATCTAAGCGATTAAACATCAGCTGGTTTTGAGCTCCAAAGCACAGCAAGATACCTGATGCAGCAGTCTGCAGTACATACAGGTGCAAAACTTGAACTGGAATGTTTGAATACAGACTTCATATTATCTGGATTTGCTGAAAATCCACAATTTTAGCTCGAGGCGGTAAGGTCTGCAGCACCCATCCTCTCTGATAATGAGGCCTATTTATAGAAGTTTTTGCACAGAGGTCTTCAGTGTTTTGACTGATGTAAGAGTGGTCGATCTATGGCTACGGACGAGACTGAATTCACCAGGGCAATTAATTTCCGCTGCTATCTTGAGACACACACAAGAAGTGTTAGCGAGCCAGAAAACTTGTTCAGATAGCCTTTCCCGAGGGGCTTTTAAACAATGTGCCAGCGCCACGTCCATCTTCAAACAAAGGTGCAGCTGTCCTGCAGTGGATGGGAGAGCACGTAGGAACTTGGGGCTGAAGATTTCGTCGTTACTCGCCCATGGGAGCAGACTTTCATCTGCCGAGTGACAGAGGAGGAGCCGCAGCTCACAGCCTGGAGCACCTCGCCAGGAGACTGCAAGTCCCACAGCAGCCAAACCGTCGGATGCAGCCAAAATGAGGAAGGGCACCCTCTAAGTCAACACTTCTGCACCAGGTGCCAGTGCACGCTTAGTAGGTGTCCAGTAGCCTGATCCTCTGTGTATCACTTTGATGAGTTAAGCTTTTTGAGATTTTTTTTTTTTAAAAAGGGATTTAAGCTGTATGCCGCGAGGAAGCTCAGTCCTACAGACACCTCTCTGCAGTACTGAACACTCAGCTGTGCCTCAGAGAGACGTGCACGTTCGGGGGGATTTATAAAGTCATGGTGTTCCCAGATGTCCTTCTGTCTTTTGAAAAGGAGCTTTATTGCAGTTACTCTGTTACGTTTATAAAAGGAATCTGTGGTTAGCAATATCTTACCTATTATTAAGATTAGGCTCCACACTTGGATATATAAAGATAGTCTCTAGGTGGGTTTTCTTATTTTAAAATCAAACAGAACAAAGAGAATTTTGTTTTGCTCTCCACAAATAAGCTGGTGTCATATTCATTAGCAGCTGGAGAAGCTGCTTGGGTAATTTTCCAAGTGCAGGCCAGCCTGAATGAAGCATGTAGCATCAGTCCAGGTACCTGTAAAGCCTTTTGCTGGAGGACATTCAGTGAACTTTGTGGCTTTGTGTGGGAGTTGGCTAAGGATGAACTACAACCACCTCTGCACGAAGCTCCCCTAACGTGCTCCTCTGCCTATGAACGGTGGGGACAGATACATCACTCATGATAGGTGCCAGCCAGATTTGTTGAAGGGGAAGCGCCAGCGCGGGCATTCAGGAGAGTGAAGCACACGTTGTCCTTTCTGCTGATGCACAATCGTTCCTGATACCGCTGGGGTTTACCACCTGCCCTGTTTGCAGCTGCAGCGCCTGCTTCTATCTCCCACGCACCATCCTCTCTCTTGCACGCAAGCGGGGCTACCCCAACAGCTTGTTCATTGTTCTCCTTGCTTTGCCATGGTGTAACAGAGCTGGCTGCCAAGCCAGCCGCAGTCCTCTGGCCTTTTCATAAACTGCTAGATCTGATTTACAGAAGCCATGGCTCTTCCCTGCTGAAATCCTGGAGGATGTGCACCGCAGCTCCTTTCAGCTTGGGTACAATTCCCTTTTCTTGGGCCATATCCCGTGAATGTGCCTCTGTCCGTGTGCCTCGCCAACAGCTTCTGCACAGCCCAACACTGGAGGGATCTCGTTGTTCAGTGCCTTATCGCTGATGCAATCTTTTCCTCCTATGGAAAGCGTGAATGAAATTGCCTAAATTAAGCAGTTGTAGTAGCCTTGAAGGATAAAGCTTCCTTTCTGCTTTGAGCTGGTTTTGTAGTAAGACTGCCATAATTGTGTTTTTCTCCTGTGTTTACAGGCGTAGGAAAGAATGCGTGATTAGGATTTTATGGTGCTTACAGCTTGATATTTTTCCCATGAACTATTCAAATGAATCGCTCTTGGATTTTTAGCACCTTCTTCCCACTTCTCTATGGGATTAGAGATAGTCAGAACAGAGAGAAAATACTCCCTTGAGTATGGAGTTTAAAACTTGCTGATATTAGAAGGGAGACTCTTGACAGCACTGGCACATCATCATCTCAGCAGGTCCAAGATCCAGCCCTTTGGATGGTCTGTTGTCCCTTCTGGGTAGGAGGGAGCACAGCTGTGAAGAAGGAAAACATGTGAGTCACGATCGGAGGGCTGCGGGACCTGCAGTTCTCTCTTCCTCCAGCCAAGCCTGGCCCTCTTCCCCTCAAAATATTCAGAGTTTAATTTTGGGAGGACAAAAGTTTTCAGATGCAGCACTCCACCAACTTTTCAGGTGGAATACTCTATATTTTTCTTAAAGCTGTCATCAGAGTTCTTGTCTTGGCAGTGGCCACCCTGACTTACGACTCTTCTACTGATATTTTAGCATCCTGTTGTGACTTGCTATTAAAAATGCTCTAAATCATGGAGGTAGCAGTGAAGGAATGGTTGGGATTTTACCTGGCTGTTTTTGTCATGTTCGATCATTATGTAAGCTTGAAGAAATTGTGGGATCTTTCTGGACCTCCAGGTATCTGCAGAACAGGGACGGTATCTATTGAGGGGCACTGAGAGTGTTTCCTGCACCTCAGCGTGTATAACATACCTTCCTGCAGTAACTGTTACGCCCCGGGGAAACTCTGAAAGGGCAAATTCTGCCATTTGGGCTCATAGCAGATCTGAAACTTCATTGCCCTGGGACAGATAAAATCTATACAGCACTGGTTTCAAGTGATAGCCAGCGTGAAGCATTGATGAAATTGTTGGTTTCTGTAGCTTTCGGTTTTGTGTAAAGCATGTGGAGGAGACATTTTAGGCATTACTGCAGTGTTAATCCTTGGTGTTTGTACAATCCCTGTACTCCCCTTGACACCTATGCAAGCCTCCTATAAAGCTTCCCTCTTTAGAAGTTTCATGGACAAGTTGAGAGGAGTGTCTTGCTTGACATAGAAGGCTTCACGTAACAATTGCTTATACATACCAGTATCTTCTAAAGCAGCGTACTTACCTTTGAGAGGATCACTGTTCTTCTTCTTCCCTCCTTTCTTCCTAACATGTGCTACAACAGGACTGCAGCTGATCGAGGCTGCGAGTAGATAACCTTGAAGAGGGGACAATAAACCATCGTGGCTTTGTTTTTCCCTTAAGATAATAATCCTCACAGTAATCCTGAAGCTGTGTTTCATAGCACAGACACAGCACCTCAGTTCCTGAAGTATTTCATCAGTGGTTTTTCGGCCTGAAATTCTTACTCAGGTTTGTCATTTTCCACATTTTGAGGTAGAGGAATTGTTTCTCCCCAATTCATGACAAACTAGTTCTGCTGTGTGAATGCTGTTGCCGTCTTAACAGCTGTGGTTTTGTGCGCTCTCGTGTGAAGACAACTGTTGGCTGCAACTATCTTGAAAGCCTTTAGCAGTTTGGAAAGAACAAGCTGCCCGAGATGTAATTTCTGTTGCACGACTGGATACCTGGCGTTTGTAAGGGCAAACTAGCTCAGCCGCTTCTCAGGTTTTTCCGTGCTGTGGTCTCATTTGTCCAACAGTGTCGCCAGGCTATCGCCTTGTTCTTGGGAAGAGCTGCCATCTAGCAGCAGCAGCTGTGGACGATAACCAGATATTCCAGAGCTGTGGTTAAACATTCCTGAAATATTTAGGGAAAGCAGCACGATTTTGTCTGAAGTTTTTGTGCTTAATTGCTATAAGCACGGTGCCTACTTTGTCCAGGTCTGTTTTATTGTATGTCCATGAAAAATCACGTTGATCACCAATTCCTTAATGAAACAAAATAAAAGATTATTGGGTAGCATTAACTCAGGGTTTAACAATTTATCAAGGGCATTCAACATGCCACAATTGGCCAAGTATCATTATCTTGAATTCTTAATTCTTATCTTAAATTGAAGAAGCAGCAGCTCCCAACTCGTAGCCCTGGTACGTGCTGTCACAGTCTTCCCATGTACCGTCTTACGTTGCTCATAGGCATAAAGGCAAGGGATGAGCTTTCATATGTTAATGACTCCTTCTCAAAGTGTACCACAGACGGGGCTTGCTGCCCTAAAACACTTTTACCTTATCATGTGCTCCTTGTTAACACTTGCTGGTGTTGGTTTAACTTATCAGCTTAGGTGGGATGGCGTGTGCTAGTTGTGCAATGCGACAGTTCAACGGTACGCCTCTAAATCTTAATGAAAGCCCAAGGTCTTTGGACAATCAGGTTTAGTAAATGATTTAAAAATGTTACTGATGGATGCACGTGGAACAGGAAAATGCATCAAAAAAGGATGGTTGTCTTTTTAAAGGTTATTTATCGGTAACTCTTTTGTGTTACTTCTTGGTTTTTTTAGATTTTCTCAAGCAGACCACATATGAAGTTGAGGCGTTCTTAGAAGCCATTCAGTTCTTCCGGCAGGAGAAAGGCCACTATGGGACGTGGGAAATGATAACTGGCAATGAAAAAGAGGTAAAAAGCCCTATCTTCCTGAATTTTATTTTTTTTTTGCTTTGGATATGGCAGCTCTGAGGATAGTGAAGGCACTTGGGAAAAAATGGCATTTTCAAAAAGAAAATCTGGTGGGTAGAAATACCCAGGATTTCAAGCTACTTCTTACTGATGTGTACAGGACATTTCTTTTTTTAACAAACCCCATTTTGAGGTTTTTACTAAAAAGTGAAGAAACCATGCTGTGAGCTAAAGCAGTTGTGTTGTGCAGGAATGTAGGGACGGCCACATTTCCACAAGAGGCTGATACATCTAATTTTATGCCACGGGGTCAGCTGGTGAGTAAGTGCTGGGTCTACAACAAGGCGCTTCCTAACATCTCGCTACCGCCTTAGCTGCTGTTTATAGTTTCGGTAAATCAGAAGCAACACATACCACACTCAGAACGCACGATTTGCCTGCAGCAGATACTTGCTGTCACCTGCGTTGGGCTCTGCTCTTTTCTACCTTTTCACAACAACTAGTTCTACCTATTCATGACAGACAAGAGATACTTTTTTCTTGTGTGGCTGTTATTACCTTTGTTAATAAACACAAGTTTCCCCTTGCTTGTCCTCTAACACCTGCAGATGCCACTGTAGATCAGGCTTTCTGAAGAACAGAACAGCAGCTAAACGTAAATTTTGAGGAATCTCTTCATTTTGCTTTTCCCTGTTCTTTGGGAATGAAGCTTTCAGTCCTGAGTGAATAAACTAGTAGACCTACTTCATGTGCCAGACTTCTGAAACAGCCTTGCACACTTAAATGCCAAATTTTTCTGTACTTCAGTTTTTTAGAAACGAGCTGCTCAGCTGGGGCTCCGGGTCCGTGTTTGGGCACCTGAGTGAGCAGCTTTGCAGCGCGGGATGGTAGCTGAAGCCACTCCACCGATCCCTCTGGCATCACTCCTGATGTATTTTAGTGCAATTGGGACACTATGTGGGCCCTGATTTATGCATTGTTTCCAAAGCGCTGAGCACTCAGCAGCAGATATTTACTTTAGTACCAGCTGCTGGGTGTTTTCCTTGATGAAATCTGGCTTGCCTTTGGGAAAATGGAAAAAAGCCTGCTGGAGAGTTCACGATCCAGGGTTTTGTTTTAAGGAACCAGATTATTCTTTGAGGAGAAGTGTACCTTGGAAATGCTGAAAAATGTGGAAACTGGAAAAAAATCTATAAACAGCGTCTTTCCCAGTGCCATCATGTCAAGGATTGAAGTCTCCTGCCAACATCTGACAATAAATTCTTTAATATAAGGAGCTCCATCCTTCCAGTGGAGGGAGTGAGGGTTTTTCTCTTCTCCCCTCCTCCCTCATGTTATGGAGCTATTCTAGTGCTAGTTTCATTTTATGTTTGTTTTTTTTTTTCCTGTTGCTTGCCAGCTACTTACTCATAACCCATATACCTCATGAGAACCGTAATCAGAAGACATCCAGACTAGTTATGCTATTATCTTCTTAGTAATAATTCATTCTGTAAGTATAGTCTGTTCTCATGCCTGCTTTGACCAAATACAATAATTATTTTAGGCAAATATCCAAGCTAAGTGAATGGTTTGGAACAAGCAAGCTACAATTTGTTGCTGTAAAAATCTCTGCAGAATGCCAATAAACATATTCCCCGACATTCATTTATAATGACAGAGTCTCCGCAGCATTAGCTCACGCGGTTCTGCCTAGGTACCGCAACACGGATGTAATGTTAGCAAGCACCCAGTCGCTCAGCTCAAGACCCACTAATATTTTTTTTTGTACTGTAAAAGTTCCTTTTCCGAGTTTTGTTTTTTGTTTTTCTCGGTTTTAATGTTGTGTTACTAACAAAGGATGAATTCAATTGTAGATGGTACTTCTGTAGGTCAGTGCTGAAATACATGGTTAAACCCAGGAAATTTTTGACGACACTTGTTGTAAGCAACAGCACAGCCTTGTAGTGAGAACACTACGCCACACCAGCGTTGTACTAGCATAACTCCATTGATCAGTACTACATGAATGTAGAGGTAACGCACTGGTAAATCAAGGATAGCTGCAGAAGGGATTAAAAAACCCCAAAGCCCTACAGTGCACTGTTCAGTACAGAAATACAAAGCCCATCCAGCATTCCTAAAAATGTTTTGAGACAGCTCAGATTCTTCAGAATATGTTTGATCCCTTGTCACGTTTATTATTTGGTCTGTGGTGCTCCGGTTTGGGTTATTTGTGAGATATTTTTAAGTAACTCATTAGTTTAGGACCTGAAATAGTCCATTGGTTTTGACAGATATTTGAGGTAGCAAAGGTGAATTTTGAGTGGTGCTGTGGCATAATCTGTAAGAAATACTTAGGAAACAACAATAATAGGGTGTTGCATATTATAGCTGTATTAATAAGTAGGGTATAGTGTGTTATATTTCTGTAGAGGCTGTCTTACACCCAGGAGGTACCCTGTTTTATACTACATGGCACACAGGACCCTTCTTACTTACTTTTGCTGTCTAAATTCCTGCCATTTCCCTATCATGTTGTTGGTGCATGCCTAAAACCCGCTCAGGCTCTAATACATGAGGTTGAATGTCAGGAAGCACTGACATAAATGAAGAAGCACTGGCATGATGAAAATGTGAAGTTGAGCGGTGTTTTTGCACTCCGTGTTGGCTCAGCTGGCAGCTGGGTGCATCAGGGCAGTGATCCTTGAATGAGGACCGTGGTGAGCTGTTGTTGAAGCAAGGAAAAGAGCTGCGTTCAAATACACATCACTTAGCAAAAACGCCGTTCAAGGCCCATTGGAGAGGAAGGAGGACTACGTACTTTGTCCGTGAGGCTTTACTGAAACTGCTGAGGAAGCTAATGATCCCTTACCCAGAGTAAACAAGAAATGTACAGAACCTTAAGATGCATTTTGTCTGCTTTTTGATAGGATTCCTATGTCTCTCTGTGATTTGCAGGATATCCACTGCACTTCAAAGCTTTCAGGAGGCTGTGGGTAACCTCCTATGTGCTGTGCAGTCGGGACAGATAAAGCCTTGATGAAGGGGTTATGTGCTGTTCTGTATAGCACATGCAGGATAAGTATCGCCTCTGTCGTCATGAACTGGCAGCTGTGCGTCTGTAACTCTGGGCCAGTACAAACATACCTGGGCAAGATCTACGAACAGAAAACGAACATGTCTAGAAATAAAAGATGTCCCTCCCTCTTCTGAATCATGAGGATGAATAATGACTGAACCAAATACGGGACTGAGCTCTTCAGTTCAAAATTGAGACACTTTAAGTAGAGAAATTCAAGAATCCAGCATATATCCCCAGCACTGATAGGTGCCTCTGTAGGAAATGTGTTCAGAGGCCTAAGATGACAAAGAAATAGAAGTAGGCAGGTCTCGTGATAAGCTGCTTCCCTCTGCTTGCATAGTTTGCCTCCTTGGCCAACAGCAAGAGGAAAGCACAGGAGAGATATCTTGCAGCTTTCTCAGGCCAGAGATACAATGTCCATAAATAAAAAAATGGAGAGGAAAGCCTAGACTCTCCAAACAGATGTGTGCCTGTAACTCTGTATTTATTGCCGGTTTGGTGCACCTGAGTGGGATTGGCAAGGAAGAAGTTGTAGTTCAAATCTAGGCAGAGGAGGTGCAAAGCCTGACAGAGTGGGTAATTCTGGAGAAGACTTCTGAAAGGGGTGCCAGTGAATGAAACCAGGAATCTGTCTCACACCATTTCATTCTTTCTGTATTGAAGAAGCCAGCTTTGATGCTGCTTTTGTACAACGTTGGATGACGCTATCAAGAGAACCACAGAATCAGAGAACACTTTAGTTAAAAGGGGATCTCTGGAAGTTCTCTGGCCCAGTCCCCCACTCAGAGCAGAACCAACTTCAGGGGCTTTGTGCAGTTGAGTTCTGAAGATACCCAAGGTTGGAGATGGCATGACTTGTTCCCGTGACTGCCCTCGTGGTGAAAAATATTTCTGAATACCTGATTGCTATTTCCCTTGTTGCTTCTTGTAACCATCATCTTCTTTCTTCTCTGCGTATTTCCAAGAAACATCTGGCTCTGTCTGCCCAACATCCTCCATTATGTAGCTGTGGGCAGCAATAAGGTCTCCCTTGAGCCTTATCTTCTTAAGGCTGAGCAAACCCAGTACCCTCTGCCTCTCCTCACGTGTCATGTGCTCAATCCCCTGATCATCATGGTGGCCTCTGCTGGACTCACTCTGTCTTGTACCAGGGAGCCCCAAACTGGACACCGCTCCGGATGGGGCCTGACAAGTGCTGAATAGAGGGGAACGTTCTCCTCCCTTGACCTGCTGTTGCCCTTTGCTGCAAGGGCACCCTGCAGACCCGCGTTGAATTTCTTGTCCACTCCAAGTCCTTTTCTGCAAAATTGTTTTCCAGCCAGTTGTCACCAGCCTATACTGGTGCACGTGATTGTTCCATCCCAGATGTTGGACTATGCATTTGCGTTTGCTGCACTTCATGAGGTTTTTGTCCGCCCATTTCTTCAGCCCATCTAGGTCCCTCTCAATAGCAGCCTTGCTTGCCAACGTATTGACCACTCCCCCAAACTGGTATCATCTGTTTTCCCAGTCCGATGGCTTTTCTTTCTAATTGAAACCATCTGCAAGACCAAATTGCCAGTTAGATGCTGGGATCAGAGAGGGTGATACAGCTCTTCTACAACCACTGAACCTTGTTTCAAAGTGAAAATGTTCTTGAGGGAGAAAAGTACTTGGTGTCAATTTAGGAAAATACAGCAGTGATAGACTGATGATATATTCACAGAAGTCATCAAAAAATGGGGCAATGATACCTTTTCCTCAGTTTTCCTACATTCCATCACGAATGCTTGATGTGTAGAAGTCCCTTTGACGCTTTTCTTCCCCTTGCCTTTCTTCTGTGGTGCCCCTTTGTGGCAGGATATCTTCTTAGGTTATATAAGTCTTACGTTTTTTGTTCAAGAATCTGGAGGTGTTGGAGGAGACTTTAATGCATATGAATTCTACAGTGTGAAAGCTTTATTGGTTTTCAACCAGTATAGTTGTCTTTTAGTGACAGAAGAAATTGCTTGAAAAGTTTTTCACAGACTCCAACAGCTATATATTTTATCCCTTTTGCCTCAGGATTTGGCTGGAGTTAATGAATCTTTTGGATTATGTTAAACATTTTGGGGAAAAAAAAAAAAAAAAAAGAATTACTTGATTCACAGATTACCCACATTTCTGGGTTCCATTTCCTATATTCTGTTTTTCCTGAGATCTCCTTTTCTTGTTTGAATTGTGAAGTTGGTGTTTACCCAAAAAAGTGCTAGACATCCGCATTGGTACAGTCACAGATTTCTTTTTTTCGCCAGTTATCTTCCTGTTAGAAGCATCCTTTGCCTGATGACTCTCTAGAACTATTTCTTCTTGATGATACCTCCTCTGGGAGGGTGTGGGTGTCCCAAAACAAAGTCAGTTTGGGGAAGCAGCAGTCAGTGAACCAACTTGTCAAATGTTTTTGATCTGGTTGCTCAGTTGGTATCAATCATTTTAGGTCCATTGATTTTCACATGGAAATTTCATAATAGCATGCAGTAAATTTGCAGTAAATTTGAACGAGAATCTTAGTTCAGCATCTTAGTTCATCTATTGTCAATTGTTGCATGGTCCCTCTAAGTCTTTCAGTGAAAAATGTTTCAGATAAAATGCATGGAGCTTCCCTCAGGCACACCTAATGTTTTAAATACAATCCTCCTGGCGACCTGGGATGACAAGACATTGTATATTTGGGGTTGCTTTTGTTCACACATCATTCTGTAATGACACTGCTCAGTTTTCAGATGAGAACAGTGTGTGAACATGTCATTTTAATCTTCTGACCATATAGATCTTGAGTAACCTAGTGATGGAGGAACTCCTGCCTAACCTTCAGACAATGATCCTGCCTAAAATGAAAGGAAAGAGGAATGATAGGAAGCGGGCCTGGTTTGGTGTAAGTACTGATCTTTGCAGAGTAGTTGTTTCTCATAGCAGTTGTCTGTGTGTGCTGATTCTGATCTATGCTTCTTAATTTAATTTGGGTTTAGATTGTAGAGGAGACTTACGGCTTAGTCCAGCAGCAGGTGTCAGAAGGATTGAGTACCTTGAAAGATGAATGCAGAGATTTTGCAAAAACTCTTGAAGGAACCATTCGCTCAGACATGGATCAGATTCTGAACTCCAAGAACTTCTTAGCTGGAAAAATCAAAGGTTAGTGGAGGAACAGCTGTGTTTTGGAGCAATTTGTTTTAAGTTTCCCATTGTGTTACTCAAATTACCAGATGCCATTGTTTTGAAATCCTCATGTGTTTTGAAGAATCCAACCAGAGACAGTAATTTTCAGAAAACAAATGCTTTGAGCCTCTGCTGCCTTTGATGGGAACTGATACCTGTGGCCGCTGTGTCTGTGAAAACACCAGGTCTTCTCAAGTTGGAGCTAGAGCTGACAGTTTTGAGCATTCTGATTAGAGTTGCTCATTTGGCTTTCACTTTCAGTTGGGCAGCCTTATGTAACGAAGCTACAGGTCACATGAGCATAATTAAAAATGAAGTGGGTTTGACCTGATGTCTAGGAATGCGCCACAAAACCAGGTTCTGGTTATGTGACAAATTCCAAGGCTACCAAAGAATACTTAATCCAAAGGACTTCTTAGGTGGTTTTAAACTAATGCGAAGTAATTATAATTTTGCTATGAATATAAAAATGAGCATAAAAAGCAGGTAAAACATTAGTTGATGTTGCTTAACCTAGCAGATAAATAAGTAGCTGATAATTTGGGAGCAGTTTTGACAAAACTCAGGATGTTCTGTTGATGTTCTCATATGCCAGATGAGGATGCTTTCGGTGAACTGTAGAGTACCAAGTTTGGATAACTCCTTGTAGTCAGGGTGGCCACGCTCGGTGCAAACCTCCCAGTATGTATTGGTACTGACAGCTGCCCTTTCCTCTGCTCTCGCACTGCCCCAGAGCTGCTAGAGTTTGGTTAGGTGGGGCATGGGAAAAGATGGTTCATTGTCATTCATAAAACTATAAACTCTCCTTTCATCACCCTCATCATCTTCACGGAGGTATGACTCCAGAGGAAAATACGGAGTCATTTAATTCATTGCAAAGTAGATTGGATTACTTTTGTCACTATATCTGTTAGTAGCCTAAATAGAACCGTTGTATTGTCTGGCGCTCCAGCCACTGTTTCTGAGCCTGCCCAGAAGTGCTGCACAGAAAATATCCAGCCATTTCTCGCATCCATATTGGAGGAGCTCATGGGTCCAGTGAGTTCTGGATTCACTGAAGTCCGCTCACTTTTTGATAAAGAAGTTAATGAAATCATCCAGGACCTCCAGAAGACAAATGACATCACGAAGCTAAAGGAGGTAAGACAAAAATGTTTTGTCATTTAGAAAGTCTCATGGTATTTGTGCTGCTAGAGTGTAGATATCAGAATTTTTTTAAGGGCCACTGTTACATTCTCTCTTAAAAATTCATCTCTGTTTGCTTTCTCTCGAAACCGGTTCTTCCTCCACTGGAACGCAGAATGTGGATCAGCTGATGAACCTACCATTCAACTCTGTGAAAATGGAGCCCTGCTATCTGAAAGTGAACCTCCTCCAGGAGCTCCTTCAAGACCTCAAGAGTCGCTTCAAGGTCTATCAGATTGATTTTGTGATTCAGAGGACGCAGAACTTCATGCAAGAGGTACTGTAAGATCCAGTTTTTCGCCCCTGGGAGAACAGGTTATGTTTGTCCTTCTAATCTACTTCAAAGTAATCTTGATAAAAAGCTGCGCAAGAGTGCCAGAATATATCTCAGTCAAAGTACAGGTAACAAAACCTAAGAAAATCACAGCTAGAAGCTGTTTCACGTTTATATTTGTGAGGTTGCATGCGTATGAGTCTTTCAGTAAGGCACAACAATTTTGGATGGATCATTTCTTCGCCTGAACCTTGACATTCTGACTTCTCATTGTCTCAGCACCTGAGAAGGTTGTGCTTGTACCAGCAAGCTGGCTAAAATCTACCTGATTTCTGTTCTCAAGGGTTGATTTTTCAGGAAAGATCTTAAATATATTTTACCAAAATGGAATGTGTCCTCCTCGGTAGTTTATGATCTCATGAATATAAAGTAAGGCAATTAATGCTAGAAACTGGCAGTTACTTGGACACAGATGACATCTCAGGATGTAGCTGCGTGTAGGTGCTTTAGTCAACTTCACTTCTCATGGGAATGATTGAAGTGACTGCATGATTGCAGATGAAAAAGGAGCTCCACCTTTTTTTCCCCTCTAGTGTATATTGGTACAGGCTATAATTTTGCTTTGCTTTTATTTCTTCTGGATGCCTGGCCAGAAACCAACTAGGAGCTGGCCAGAAGACTTCTTTCGATTGCCAGATCACAAGGCAGATTTGGCCTTGAAGTTCTGTGTTGAATCCTATGATTTTAATCCGTAGTTGAGAAACTAAATGATCTAGTTGGTAATCTTGTGAAATGGAGCTGGTCCAGTTCTGTGGAGTGGGAGTTATGAATATGGAAAGTGAGTCTTTAGCACAGTGCTGGGATAGGGTTTTCCTAAAAGCAGCTCTTCCAAGTACAGCCATGATCAGCAGCCAAAGAATTATTCAGAAATAAAATTCTGATTTCATGTCTGGGTCTTTCAGGGGTACCATTCCAAAACGCTGCCAAATAAAATGTCTTTCAGTAAGTGAAGACCATGAGTCAAGACAAAGAAGGAGACAGAAAATGTATCCCATACAAACCAAGTGGTTGTTGTTGGGGTTTTTCTTCTGAACAGAATACAAGTCAAAAGTCACAACAAATAAGTTAAATCAAAGCACGAGTTGTTCTAAAAGTGCTGTTACTGCTTCTCTCTCTTTAAAAGGCTGGTATTTTTCTCATAAAAATAGTAAGCAGTTTCAGTTTGTGTCCATGGACATTTATTAACGAGTAGGGTCAGACATGTCGATGCTCGTGTAGTCTTAAGGTAAAAGAAGCATGTGGCTTAACTCGGGTGGAGGCAGGAGCAGGATGCCTTGCCTTGGGAGCTGGCATCCTCTAGTGGCCGGTTTTAGGGAATTTGGGAGCACAGTGCTCAACTGGCGTAAATAAAGCACCTTGAGTGACTTCACCAGAACTACGCCAATTTATGATTTGCTTCAAAGAGAAATGGAAATAAAAAGTGAGTAGTTCATCTTTTAATTAGGCTCAGACTTAACTCTATGCAGATCCTGTCTCTTTCTTGTATCCAAGGTCTTGCAGTGCACGAGCCTTCACTGTGCAGCCTTCTGATGCATGCACACATTGAGTAAACCTCCAGCATCTCCGTTTCCATTTATAAATACAGTCTGTATTGTCCAATCCTACATTATCTGCAAAGTCAGTTATAAAAATCGGCCTTCAACATTTGTCACTGCCTATTTTCATTCATGAAAATATTACCAGCCAAGGAGGAATTAAAAGCATGCCTTATCCATACGTACGTGCGTTACAAACCATGTTTCATTTACAAACTACAAGAAGTCCTCTGTGAGATTTGGCTGTCTATGTATAACGACTGGGATGGTCCCATGTGATGTAAAGGAAGACTCGGCCATGTGGACAGGTTCCCTGTGAGAATACAGTAAAATCTGAATGGAAATACTTAGCTAAAAAAGACAAAACCTCATTAAGTAGACATAATAACTGCTTGCAGAACTGGTTTTTTTTTCTGAAATACCTTTTCGGAGTAGGGGGTTTAATATTTTTAATGAATCTCTGGATAACCTGAAAATATGGCAAACGCCAGTCTAACAGAATTCTGTGAGAAATTATTGCACTCTGTGTGATTTTTGGTGATAATTATTTGTATGATAAGGAAAGCTACTGATTAATTACTTTTTTAAAAAAATATCTGCAGTATTAATGAGTAAGACCATTAGAATCTGATAGGAATCAATTCTTATTAGGGATAGTGAGCTTTGTCTATGGCCTTTATATACAGATGATCGATTCTACTTTTAGCCTTTGTCACCATCAGTTTGGATGGTGACATGAGATTAAATCTATGCAAGAAAGCTATGATAGCATGATAATGATCCCAAGCCTTACTTTCCTTTACTTGTTGCAACATTTCTGTGCATATTAGCCTTCAGAGGACTGAAATACAGCAGAAAATTTTTGGACAATAGAAATTAATCTACTGTGAGTAAGTTTGCTGATATAACTGTTTGTTTAGTTACAATAGCAGACTTCCTAGTATTGACCTGCCTGTAAATTCAAGATAGAAGTTGAGGTAGTTTAATTTTCTTATTCTCTTGCATTAGATAATCTTCTTTTTGGTTTCCCCTTCCAAAACTGTTGCAATCTCAACTAAAGAAGGCTTTTTTTCTCCTTCCACAATCATTTAAAGTACCTGAAATATGTATTGATTTTAGGCCTGTTATTCTTTCTCTGTTTCACCTTGTCAAAAGTAGAATTTACGTTAACGGTTAAATTTATCATGCTTCTTTATGTTATTGGTCTTTAACAGATTTTTTATTTATTATTTTTTAGCTGATGGAGAATGCAGTTTATACTTTTGAGCAGTTGTTCTCTCCAAGTCGCCAGGCAGACTCAGCAAAAGTTGCAACAACCATTGAAAAAGTCAAGCTGAGAGTACTGAAGGTAAATGTAACATTGCAGCAGTTGCACAGGAAGACACTGGGTTCTGCCTTTTTGGAAATGGAGACTATATTTTATGTGAATTTATCTCAATATTTGAAAGAAGTTATTTCTTACCATTCAGCTGGAAATGCTGTTTTTGTGGCACTTAACAAAGCTGCTCATTTGGGGAGGTAAAATGTAGTTCTGGGCAGACAGTTGTAAAAGTATTTATGTGTGTAGCCCTTTTAACTGCAATTAAATCAGCTGGAGATGATGATGCTGTGGATCTGGGTAAATAATTTTATATTAGCTTTATGGTTAGCCTGCCCCTGCAAGTCATTACTCTCTGAAGAGGCAGTGTTGAAATACCTGGAGACAGCAATCAGGGGGCCATTTCTAGCCGAGGTGGGAAAAAAATGAAGGGAAAAGAACCCAGAAAACCAGATTTTAGAGAATTTTTGTAAAAGCTGGAATAACCTGCATGGGAAATCAAACCCTTGAGTGCGCCCGTGATGTGGTAGCCTTTGGGATTCACCCATCACCAGTTACAGGTTAACAAGAACCAGTTCTTCCTCTGAGTGATTAATAACTCCAAACACGTTTGGGCTTGTTTCTCTTTTTGTCTGTTTTGACAGCAATATGACTATGACAGCAGCACTATCCGGAAGAAGATATTTCAAGAAGCACTGGTACAGATTACTTTGCCCACAATGCAAAAGACGCTGGCTTCAATGTGCAAACCCGTAGGTTTCTGTGATTAAAAAAAATAATTAAAAAAATATAGTAAAAGGCAGGGAAGGATAAACACCTTGGCAGTGAATCCTCAACTCTGTAAAGCTGTTTTCTCACAGGGAGTCATGCAGATTGGCTGCTTGCTCGGCCAAATGACGCTTTCATTTGCCAGTTCATGGGTTGGGTAGATGTGGAGCATAAGGAAGATTTCAGGAAACAGGGAAACTGTGTATACAGCTTGCTTTCTCAAAGATAGTTGCAGACCTTTGCCCATCCCCATTTCATTTCTTCCCTAGAGATCTGAAATCCCCTCAAACTGGACTCCTCTTGACAGCTATGATTGTAGGTTTTGAGCTTGTCTGTGTGTTCAGCAGCCCTGCTGCATGCTGAAATTCCATTTGTGGGGAGGGCACTTTCCTCTTCAGCAGCACCCCGAGGCATGGCTGTGACCACAGACAGCCTCTGCTGATGACCTCCTTCAAAGCCAAACGCCTGCCTGGGCAGCAGGAGCAGCAAGCAGACAGGCCGTGTGCTTGCTTTCCGTGATTTTAAATGGAAGTAATTGCGTCAGCAACCAGGAAACAAACATACAGAGACGATCTCTGTTGCCCTTAGTCATGCAGGTAGGTTAGTACTCAGCAAATGCGGCTACCAGAGTTTTGTGGAGGTGTTATCAGTGTGGCTACATCAGGGGCTGGTTGGAATGCTGTCTGGCTTGGCTCAAAATAAATAGTCTTCACCCTCCTTGAAGCCCGTCCATATATCCTCTTGCCTTTTCACTGCACCTGAGAGATGACTGCCCCAAGCCATCCCGGCCTCTCTGCCCTTGTGTTCCACTTGATGTTCATCAGTTCCCAGAGGCTGTAAGTTCTTGCCCACGGTGTGGTGCTCTTGCTGATCCTCTCCAGCATGTTTCAGTTTCAAAACCAAGTTTAAAACCAAGTGTTTTGCCAAGTTGTGCTTGCGAGTCTTTGAGTATGGATTGTTAGAACTTACCACTTTCAAAAATATATTTACAGTCACTCTCTTCTGTATGTCATGCTACTTTCTTTACTATCCCCAAAAGAATAGTCTCTTTGTAGAGTGTCAACAGTGCCTCCAAGACATAGTGTCTACACACAGAGCCAAGGATTTCATCACCTTAAATATGTATAGAGAGGGTGAGTCCCACATTATGTCTCTGTCATACAGGACAGAGGAAGTAGTCATGGTGCAAACTTCCCACGAGCCCTTTCTGTTTAATTTCCTACAAGCACTTTGGTTTGTGCCTCTGCAGAAAGGAGCAGCCAGCTCTAGAAGCAAATGTGTGGCACAGGTGACATGCCCAGTCAAGTCTTGACCTTCTACTTGAAGATGTTTGTCTGTAGGCACCTGGTCTAGAAGTGGGCAGAGGTCACTTAATTTACTTTTTATAGACCATGAAGCAACTGCCTCGTGATAATGACTCAATTATTGTCTAGACAGTCTATTGCATATAAATCAGTAAGCGAAAAATGTTACACACCTATTATAAAACCAAAACCAAACCTTCTATCTCCCATGTTCACCGTGGATTTGCCTCTTTGGACAAACAGTGAGTGAGGCATTTTCTCACCAGCTATTTATTTCAGAACTGTTTATTATAGTGCAGATGGCAATGATCTATAGTGCTTTTAGTTCGTGCAGTGTTTGCAAGAACACTGTTTCATAAATGCATCGTAAATTGTGAACATACATCGTTCATTTAGTCACAGTTCAAATAGTTTCCCTCAAGAGCCAGGAAGGAGCATTACAAGACCTGCTAGATGGTATGTCCAAGGTGCTCTATTAAAGCAGGACTCTCAGAATCTCTCATTTTTATGTATCTGATCCTTTCTTCTCTGCACAGGAGCTGCAGAAATACGAGCAGTTCATTTTTGCTGATTACACTAGCGTGATCCAAGTAGAGAATGTGTATGAAGAGATTTTATATCAGACACTGCTTGAAGAAACCCTGAAAGGTGAGAACATTTTTGAGGTGACAGTAATAACATTTTGGCCGTTGGCCAGTGAGCTCTTCCTTCAGAGCTTGTGGAGTCCTAACCTGGCTGTTTCAGAACCAAGTCGCACTTTTCTGAAGACTGGTGGTTATGATGCTACAGCGTTGGGCTTCAGATCACTAAAGATGTCTTGCAAGTCCTAAAATCTGAATTATGGGGCAACTTTACTAAACCTGTGAAACTCAAAGTGATAGCTTGGCACAAGCCTATTTATTTCTAACAAAATGTAATTATGCCAACTTCATTTTATCTTGATTCCCTGGGCCAAGGAGTGACATGATGCTCTTATTTGCAAAGATTTGGTGATACCTAATGGCAGCAAAAATGAATTTCCACAAAATAAATGTACTGCTGGATGCAGTTTCCAGTACATCACTGATGGCAGTGCAGTACGCCCTGCAGATCTCTCTGCTTTTGTGTCAGAAGACAAAACTATTCTTGATGGCATATAGAGATATATAAAATCTCTCTGGATCTGTCTGTCTATACCCTAGATAAAAGACAAGCATCTGTATTGCACATTAAGTTTTAATAGCTTCTCTTTGGCACTCCTGTTCAAAAATATAAGTGTAATAATTAATGTATCAGTATAATAATTAATGCGCACACTTTTATTAATATATTCAGTGTAAATACTTGTGCATTGAAACATGACCTTTGTGCATTGCGAGTCCTCTGGTAGTTTTCCATTACAGCAATGCTTAGGTCAATATTGAAGTTCCATTATTCAAAACAGATAAAATCCCCACCCCCCCAAAAAAGAAATGTAAACTAAAAGCAAGTTGAAAATGAAAATTAACTGTTGTTTGTAATATCAAAATGCACAACATTAGAAACTCAGGAAAACACTGTACCTTCTCTGATGTACCTCTGCCAGTCTTTCCAAAACAGTTTGATCTTTCTGTTTTATTTAGTGATAAAAGATGCTGCCATTATGAAGAAGCACAACCTCTTTGAAGATAACTTGAATTTGCCCTGTGAAAGCGTATCCAGCTTAACGGACCTGAAGACGCCTTCAGGATCAGCACAAACCACTCCTGCGAAGAAGCCTTCCACCGCCCGAGCCGAGATGTCAGACACTGAAACTCAAAGTGACGAAACACTCATTGTGACGGAAAAAATTTCTTGGGAGAAGGATGCTGATGATAGAAAGTCATCAGACAAAGAGGCGGTCACTTCTGTTAATATAGCTGGTGATCAGGCAAGGAAAAGTGAAGAAGTGGTTACAGACATTGGGGAAAGACAAGAGTCCCTTCCAGCTACTCTTAGAAAACTAGAAGTTGCAAAGGAAAAAAGCTCTTTGGAGCATGAAGACACGATGAAAGCAGAGTATGTAGTGAACACTGAGAGAGAGCTTAAGACACAGCAAGAAGCTGTGGAGGAAAAAGTAGCTCCTGGGACTGAAACTGCAGTGAAAGATTGTGAAGGTAGCCCTAAAAAAGAACTTAAGGTACCTGAAGGAACAGTGGAAGAAAAGGTAACTTCTGAGAGTCAAACAGCAACGGATGCTGCATTTGTCAGTGGCACTGAAAAAGAAAGCAAAGCACAGGAAGAAGTTGCTGAGATAAAGCTCACCTCCCCACATGATAATGTAGCAGAAGCAGAGATTTTAGGGAATGCTGAAAAGAAAATCAAGGTAGAAAAAGAATCATCTCAGAGTGAAAATGTGGTAGGAACAGGGTTTGAAGAGGATAGTAAAAAAGAAAGCAGTGACCAAGGAGCGGGTACTGAGACAAGGGTTATTTCCCAGGATGAAAACACAGGGAAAGGAGAGGATGAGGATAATCCTGAAAAAGAAAGCAAGTCAGAAGAAAAGAGTTGTAAATGCCCTGATGATGTGAACGAGATAAGGAGTTTGCTGATGGTAACAGTTGAGATACCAGCAGATACTCCAGCTGAGAATATAAAGGAGATTTGTGAAGGTGAGATATTAAAGTTGCAGGAGCACAATAAAGGGAGTGATGAGATGAGCAAAATGGCTGCGGCAGAAATACAAGTGACCCAGACGATGACAAATAAAGACGCAGCAGAATGCACGGAGTTCAAGGAGGACCGACCATCTTCGTATAGTTTGGGGACAGTTGGTATGAATTTAGTGAAGGTGTTGGAGGGGGCTCGCAATGTGGCACAAGCAGAATGGCTGGTGGAAAGCTCAGATACGCCTCGGGAGGCAAAGGCAGAGGTGGAGATCAAGCAAAGCGTTCGGTACGCAGGTGTGGGAAGCTGCAGCACCCATACAGTGCAGCCAGAGGAACACACTGGAAACGTGTCCGAAGGCAAACGGTTAGATGGGGAGGAAGGAGGAGCCGGGAAGAGCCATGCTGTCCCGGTGGAGGTAGGGACTGAGAGCTTTTTTCATAGTCCTGCTGCAAATGCAGACACAAGGCAAGTGCCCATTTTGGATACAGAAAACCCCAGAACAGGACTGCTAGACGTGCCGGTTTCTCTGGTGCCAGAGCAGGGCGAGGTTAGCGCCGGAGAGGTCACAGCAGATACAGAGGCTGGTGAGGGTGAAGGGAAGCCAGAATATGAATCACCTTCATACACGGAAATAAAAAGCACAGAAGATACTTTCACAGAAGAAAATAGAGAAGATAGTTATGCACAGCAAAACTCTGAAGAGTAAGAAGCGTTTTTCAGCCCAGCCCTGCAGGAATTATTTACTCCAGTAATCCCCGTTTAATTGTGAATACTTCATTGGGTCAGGGCTAGAGGAAATGGGCTTTGTTGAGGTATTAGCAGCTCTTGCAGTTTTAGCACGGATCCCATCCTGTGTGATCGGGGGTAGGTTTCTTTTCGGTTAAAGCCCTCACTGTTTAAACCTAGGTTACTGTTGGGGAACCTCACCTTTCACTCAAAATTTGCTACCTTTTATGGTTATAGAAAAAGTCTGAAAATGTGACCACCGAATGCTTCAAAAGCAACTCACCCCCAACTATAAAGGTAGTTTAACAACTTCACTGTTCTTAGGCGTTTTAGCAGGGGAATAGCTCATGACTTTTAAATACATGGATTTGACAAGTACTGTTATGATTCTTAGGTGGTTGGTACATGCCTTGCTATTCGAGGATGCTTTTAGTATTTGCATGCAGTGTACGGGAAATACATAAAACTTTTAGTAGTTAAACAGAACCAAATAGTTAATTTAGTAGGTTGCTCAAAAGCCACACTCTATGCAAACTCTGCAAACTGATCATTTAATTATTTTAAAGTTTTGATGGATATTAAAGACAAGCAAGTGTTCTGATTTTTTTTCTCTTAGTGCTATATTTAAAATGGGAGGAATATGGGAGCAGGTTTCTCAGTCCCACTCTGCACTTCTGGGTTATTTAGCCTTCCAGAGCACTTTATGGCTATTTTATTTTGTTTTATTTTATGGAAGGGAAAGATGAGAATGTTTACAATAACTGTAACCATTAGTCAGCATCTTTCTGTTTTACTTCCGACCATAAAATATATTCACTTACAGCTATCTAATACAGAATATTAAGAGTCCTGCCATTCCCATTCTTACTGAGTTACCCAGTTCTGTAGGCCTTTTAGATGCGGAAATTATGTACATAAATTGCAATTATTGTGAAATATCATAATCATTGCATGTAATTTCTAATACAGATGTTAAGTGAAGCAAAAAGCAGCCAAAGGTTATTCACATGTGCTTACGTTTTGGAGGGCAGAATCACACTTCAAAAGCAGTTATTAAAATGAGACCTGTTGCTTTCATAGCTGGTGTATTATCATCCGTATCAAATCATGATCTATGCACAAAGTTGCTTATTTGCATGCACAATTTACCAACTGTGCACAGAAAAGCTTGCAAATGAAAAGAGTATTGTAATAAATTGGGCATTAGAGCTCAAGACCTCACTTTAGAGGTCTGTTTAAGGCACCTTAAAAATTTGGCCTGGTGTTTCAGACTGTTTCTGAATAAATATAATCCGTACAGGACAGCAAAGATTAATGCTACAGTAAGGACTGCAAGATTTACGCCCATGAAGACATGGGAAGAAATAACTAAGCCCTGAGAGCATAATACTTTTTGGCATTTAACTTCAACAAACTGTGCAAAGTCTGTTATTTAATGCTATCAAAATATGCTATAATACTAACAGAGAATTGACACTAGAGGAACAGGCAAATATTACTGCATGAGTAAGGAACGTTGTTGAGTAACTGGACCAACTGCAATGTCACTGTTGTAAAAGAAATGCAACTCCTATTTATTCCAGAAGCTGTACTGTGGTATGGAAACATTAAGGTCACAGATGTTTTCCTTGCAAAAGTACTTTGACTCGTTTCCGCCTTATATTATATTACTATATTTCATGCAAAAATGCTAATTTGTAAACACACAAACCACTGTCAGCCAATTTTTTTACAAATCATTAGTTATTTCACTGTCAGCTACTTGGTTTTTGCAAATCATTAGCTATTTCTAGTTGGTACTGAACATTAAGTGACTTCAAATTTATAACGTGCTTTACATTTACAGTTAAGCAGCAGCAGTCTTTTAGCCAAAATTAGGGGACATGGCTGTTTTTTAATACGGTGTTTTGTACAAAAGAAGACTACAAGACAGCAACTCTGTGAAAAAGGCTGCAGCCTCCTACAAAAGCTGTTTACGGCTCATACAAATTAGATATATGTATAAAGTATTTAGCGTAAACATTTCCATCATAGTAACTTTAGAATTATTTCTATGACAGGCCTAAATCTGGGTAAAATTTTCCTGTAATATTACAGAATTGAGTTGTTGAATACAAATATGCTCAGCAGATTTGTTTTTCACAAGTAGGATGGGAAAGAAGGGGGAAGATTGAGCCTGTGCGTCGCCTTGTTCTGCAGCTTCATTGAAGTTCCTCATGGCTAGGGGACTGATTTCTTGCCTTTGTGGAGGTTTTCTGTACGTTCAGATGTTTGCAAATGGATAGAGTAGCGTTTTTCTTCTCTTTACTCAGAGCTGGGTAGAGGTGACAGCAGTCGGGAGGTCAGCAATCTGCGAGGTTATGTTGGACCACAGATGAAAAATAATAAGAATCCACTGAGTCGGTAATTTTTGTCGCTTTCTTGGAATTTCCTACACTTACCTGGAATGAATTATTTCTCTTGTAAACTAAGAACAATAATAAACCACCTTTCACCCCTCCCGGAGGGCTGAGGGCTAGGAGCACCGCGGTGCCTTGAGGGGAGCGGGCCGGGGGATGTTACCGCGGGTTTATTTCGTGGGGTCGCCCGTTTTAAAGGACAGGATATGAAACACATTGTATCTTGCTTATAACTTTGTAAAAACGCTTGTCGTGAAAATAAAAGAAGCTCTTCCCTTCCATCGCTGGGAGGTTGGTTTTGTGCGCGCGTGTGTGATACTGTAAGTTGGGAGTTTCGCACGAAAAAGCCCGCAGTCCGGGCGGCTGCTGCAGGGCGAGTGAAGGAGACACTCGCCTTGCGCTCTCCGCGGCCGAGGGCTGCCTTTCGGGCTCGTCTCGCCGCTTGCAGCCCGGCTGGAGCCGTCCCCCGGAGCTGGCCCTCGCCCCTCGCCTCAGGGAGCGCGAACTACAGATCCCGGCGGGCCCCCGCCCACCTGCAGGCGCAGCGCGCCGGTCTGACGCCCCGCTGCATGCCGGGAGTTGTAGTCCTACAGCACCGCGCATGCGCGCAGCCCTCACTTCACCCACACCCCCTCCCGCCCCTCCTTTTGTCCACGTCGCCCTCTCGCCTGGCGTGCCACCGCCGTCACGTGGCCCCACGCACCCTCCCGCCTCGCGGCGCTCCTACCCCGTTTCTATTGGCCCGGCGGGACGGCGCGTTGCGAGGGGACCCGGAAGTGGCGGAGCGAGGCGGTTTCCTTGGCTACGCCACAGGAAAG
>VXBL01001622.1:0-97001 GCA_013400195.1 Aramus guarauna | reverse complement strand
CGGGGAAGGAGGGGGGGGGGAGCAAAGGACAGTCTTGAAGATTGCACCCAGTGGTTGTGTGTAATTATGGGTAAAAGTGATCAAAGGTAAATCTAAATCTGTCGTCAGTTGGTCTAATTATGGCTCTGCCTCTGGAGTGCAGGGGAGTCATAAAAAAGGTAAATGTTTACACGCTTTCTTGCCTAGTTCCTGTCTGGAAGGTAAACTGCTTTGGTCCCCCGTGCAGGTACATGGAAGAAGCTGATTCTCTTTTAGTATAGTTTTTAGTGGAAGGATGAAGATTACAGTATAGGTGGTAATGTATTGCACTGCATGGAGTAGAAGTTTTTATTTTTTTTTTTAGGCAAGTAATGTAATCAAGCGTATCGTGATCTTATTATATTAGTGGGACAGTTTCATCATCATTCTCTTCCCATCTGCTGGTCAGTTGCACAGAATAATGATGTGAAAACTCTGCTGGAGAAACACTCTGGATGCTCTCATGGTTATTACTGGTTAGATATAAGTCGATATTTAACTCTGATGATGTTTACAGTCACTTAGGTTTTCCATCTTGGGTTCTCAGAGTTCTTTGGGTGTAAAATGTTTTGTATATTTTATTCACGGGACTACAGCAGTTGAAGTTTCATTCACCAATTGGTTTTAAATTTTTTGCATTCATAACTTGCACTCACTGCACAATCTGATGCCCCAGGCATGGGCAAGTAATGGTTTGTATTTGGGGGCACCGAGCCTCATCCTTTCTGAATAATGACAGGTAGCCTGTGTATTTGTTTAATGACAAGGTCGTATCAGTCACAGAATTTCTTTCAGCAAGTGCCCTGTAAATGTAAGTTGCGCGTAGAGAAGAGTTTTAAGAAGCTTTCTCTACGCTACATCACTGAAGAGCGTTGCACACTTAGTTCACCTGGACATGGCACTTGTGTGCCGAACCCTGGGGTTTTGTCTGCTGCAATGGATCCTAGAACTGCGAGCTGGATGTAGTCTGTGAAGTACCTGAAAAAAGCATCACACTCTGCTCTTTTGATGACTTAATGCATTTGATGAGTTAAAACTACTTCTTAAGTTTCCAAGTCATTGAAGTCAATCAGATATTTAGAATATAATTGTGGTGTTCTTGTCTCTTTTATGTTCTGTCTTATCAGCAGAGATTGTGAATTATGTTGATAGTAGCTTAGAAATTAGCATACTCTCTTGCCTTACAGGGCTCCTCAGTAAAACAGTTAGGAACGATTGGCAGTAGTGCTGTCTCTCAGAAAACCCACTGCTTTTTTATATAGTAGCATTTCTCACCTCAGCTGCTTTTCAAACATGTAAAATAAATGTATCTGCAAGGGATTTCTTTAGTATTTGCTTGCCAAGACCTCCAATGCAAGGAAGAGGTGTACCTCATAACTTATGGTCCTTTTCTGAACCACAGATGGGAATGTATGCTGTGTTGCTTGGTTTTAGTATTGGTGATTACAGGCAGAACATAATTCTATTTTCCGGTTTTTTTTGCTGAGCATGGGATGTGTTCCATCTCAAGCTTTAATGCGTTGGTGACATCTACAGCTATTTAAGGGGAAGCACAGGGAGTTGGAAGAGATCCCCACATACTTACTTTTGTGTTAGGTGAAGAAATAGTCTTTCCTTTCTACAGTGAAGGAAAGTAGCTGAATTAGGAACAATTATTATGCTATATTTCATTTACTTGGGTAGAGTACCTTAGTAGAGGACCTGTTACTGATACCCAGATACTAAAATGTGATACATCTTGCTGGTCTAAGATGATGTGATAAAGGCCATTGTGAGGCAGACCACTAATGCTTTTTCTTCTTTTCTTTTTTAGAAACCAAGTGCTAGAAATGTTTGATCATGCGTATAGCAATTATATGGTAAGTAAAATACCTGTTTGTTTAATTTTTTTGGAGTTGTTATTGCTGACCTGGGAGAGAGAGCGACCTACAGTACATGACATTCTAAAGAAACAGCCGGAGGTAGGGGTGAAAACAAAGCTAAAATAAATAAGAGCACCTGTATAGCCTTTAAAAAGAAACGAACAAATGTTACTTTCGGGAAGAGCAGCGTCAGGAGGGTTGTGATAGCTTTCAGAATGGTAGCTGGGAATTGCTAGCAGTAACTCTGTTAATCTGTGCCTGATCTTTCTCAAATCAGTTCATCTCACATCAAACTGTGAACAGTTTTTATCTTTGGCAAACTGTTTGGTTTGAAATTCCAGACTTCTCAAGATACTAGGAAAAGGAAGCTCAAGAAGAGCTGTCTGTAGTCATCAGATTCTGCAGAATATGAATTGATCTTACTTGTTTTGTAGGTAAAAATGATGTACAATATTTCTTCTGTGGTAAGATATGTTGGATACCATTTCGTAGCTCTTTTACAAGCAAACGCTGTTTGAAGAACAAAAAGGGGATCTGGTGCCCTCATAGCTTCTTCTGAGTTTGTGACTGTCGCATGACAGTGAGCCACCCTCGCTGTGGTTTCTTTTAATATGACTTGTGAGTTTCTGTGCAGGTGTCTTCATGTTCTGGCTATGGGAGCCATTCTGCACTCTGATCAACCTTGAAATATGTTAGCTTAGCTCAGATATGATTAAGAATGAAGAATTAGTTAGTGGGCTGACTTTCCTCAAGTAATAATTACTTTCAACTCAGTGTATCAGTATAGTAACTACTGAGTTACTACTATCAGTAGCAATACACTTTTGAGGAGAAACTAAACGTGAATGAGAAGATGCATTCTTCTGCGTTTACGTTAACGATCTTTTTGTACGTTCTTTGTGGCTGTTGCAGAAACCCCTCTCTCTTAGTTGCACCAGTTCCTGCAGGACAAACCGCTGTCTCTTGACAGTATCTTGCCACATGTCCCAGTTTCTGTGTTATGGCTTAACGCTTTAATATGTAATACATATTAAACTTGTAACTCACAAGTTTATACAGTACATGAGAGTTAGAGAATTACAGGATAGGAAGGCAAGCAAAAGTAATTTCAAAATGGATGTAGTTTTTCTTTTTAACGTTAGCTCCTGATTTTCACACCTTAGCAGTTTAACAAACGTCAGGCTTTTGGGTGATAATTTGTAGTTAGTTACTTGGGACCTGATTCCATGAAAAACATTTGGCTTGGGTTTCCCATGGCATTCTGAAGTAAACACTGCTATGTATTGGGCAAAGTTGGATAAGATGTTATGTGCCGGTAGAAAGGATCTGGGCTCCTACTGCTCATTGTGTGATAAATTGGAAACTGGTAGGTGTCTTGCTACATCTGAAGCAAGAAAATTCTAGAGGAAAGAGAAGAATGACTTCAGCTCTCCTGGAAACTTTGAAGCCAGAAGGATATTTACTTGCCACGTATGCTGGAACACTAAACAAACAGAGAAATATGACTTGTTTGTTGAAGAAAAGATTAGGCTATCAGACTTAATTCTGACAGTATGAGAATTAAGTATTTTTGCAGCTGCTTTTGAAACAGCCAGCTGAAAAGTTTTGATTTTCTGTTTCTATTAATATACATTTTAGACTTGTGTTTTTAGAAGACTGAAAATTCATGTTTGCATGCAAGGGGGGAACTCTCTTGTCCTTTTTTATTCCACCCCCCCGCCCAGTTGTTAACAGGAGCTTTGAGTAAAAAGCTGCTGGATTTTTTTTCAGTCCTTCAACAATATTTGTAATAATCAGGATTTTTTTTTTTTCCCTTGACTGTCAGAAAGAATATGTGAAAATGTCAGTCACTAGAGGCCAGTAGGTATTTCTTGGGTTACAGCACTAGTAGTAATGTGTCTTTTTTTTCATTGTTCAAGTACCCTGTTGCCCTAAATTTACAGTTCTGACATTAGGAAATATCATCATCTGTTTGGTCAGAATGTGTAGAAATTCCAGAGAGTCTGTTGAGCTCCATTTGTATAATATTTTCCAGAAGTGTGTTTATGGTAAGGTTTGTGCCATGTTTTATATTTAATGGCTCTTGCTATCTCTCTTTGAGGTTACTTGAAAGGGGAGAAATTATGAGTTGGAGATCACTTGACCCAGTAGCCTTTCCTGCTCTAAACAGACAATAAGTGAACTTTTCTTTTTCAGAATGCTTCTAGTTCCTTATGATTTTGTGAGACTAAAAGTCCATTTTCTTCAGAATTTTTATCACCTTTTTTCTCCATAACTTAAGCCAGAGACCTTAGTTTTGACACTGCTTTTATTATGTACTTCTTTAATCTGCTTTTCTGAATACTTTGCACAGATATTCAGAAACATCTGAGCCGTATTAAAATGGTCTAGATTCTGGCATTTGTAGTTGAACTTGAGGACAACAAAGAGGCATGCAAAGACCAAAATACTTGGGAGGGTGGTAAACAGGGAAACAAACCATCAGTTTCAAAAGAAGTTGCTGTAAAAGCTGTTTATTTATAGAAGAATGTTCCTTTTTGTCCTCTCTATTTCACGTTTGAATATAGATTAATTTTTGTATCATGTATCTGGAAAGACTTTGAATGTGTTTACTTGCAGTTTCAGTGCAGTAATTGAACTTTTTTTATCCTGCTACATGTTAGTTTTCCACTAGAGGTAAAATTGGAGAGCACAGTACAGCAGCCAGTTCCCTGATGTTTAAGATTCATCCTTCTTAATATCAGTGGTCACTCTGAAAATTTTTTGGTAAACCTTTCCTATTGCGCAATGACGAATTTCAAATCTGCGTCTCTTTTATTTGATATCCCGTTTTGGTGGTAGTTTAAACCTACAAAACTTGCATTGACTTGAGAGAAAATAGGAACAGGCATTTTATTCAGTGTGCCTGACTTAAGCAATGGTACCACTCCTGTTGTTTCTGCCTGACTGATGAGAAGTAATATTACAGTACAGCTTGCTTTGCAGAGTGCTTCTTCTAGAAATATGGAAAATAACTGTTGCTTTTCCAAGAAAAAAAGAATCTAGCAATGTCTCTCTCTTTAAAAAAGAAAAAAAAGTTATATTTGTAAAATACTCAGTCTTGGTAAGCTTTTTCTTTTTGACTGTTATCTTTTTGTTACGCCTTGTGTAGTGATTTACCAATTCATTATTTTACCTTCTAGGCGAGTTCTCTTATCTGTCACTCATTGTGACTCTTATGTTCATTTGGAAATGTTTCCAAAGTGACTTTAAAGTCTAAGTCCCACTAATTTCTGCGTGAAATATCAGCCACTTGATAATGCCTATATTAGTTTTAGGTCTTACACTCATCTTTGAGATGGTAACTTCTGCCTAAGGAACATTATAGGAAGTGTCATATATACCTTGTTGCAGAAAACACACAATTAACTATTCGAGTTAATTGGTGGGGTTTTTTCAGATGTGCTGTTAGTTGTTCCAGACTTCTCTGGGAGGTGAGAGAGAAGGAGGTTCTCTTGCTCTGTTCCCAGTTTAATTATTTCCAGCACCCAGCTGGGAAGCAGCTTCGCAGAAAAGGCCCTTGGTGTCCTGGTGGACACCAAGTTGACCGTGAGCCAGCAACGTGCCCTTGCGGCAAAGGTGGCTAATGGTGTCCTGGGCTGCGTTAGGCAACACATTGCCAGTGTGTGCCAGGGGATCCTTCCCCTCAGCTCGACACTGGTGAGGCAACATCTGGAGTGCTGTGTCCAGTTCTGGCCTCCCCAGTTCAAGAGAGATACAGACATACTGGACAGAGTCCAGCGAAGGGCCACGAAGGTGACAGAGAGACTGGAGCATCTTTCCTGTGGAGGAGGGCTGAGAGAGCTGGGGTTGTTCAGCCTGGGGAAGAGAAGGCTCAGGAGGATCTTATCCATGTGTATAAATACCTGAAGGGAGGCTGTAAAGAAGATGGAGCCAGGCTCTTCTCAGTGACAGGACCAGAGGCAACGGGCACAAACTGAAATATGGGAGGTTCCCTCTGAACTTCAGGAAACTCTTCTTTACCGTGAAGGTGACCGAGCAGTGACACAGGCTGCCCAGAGAGGTTGTGGAGTCCCCTTCCTTAGAGAAACTCAAAAGTTGTGTAGACACAGTACTGGGCAACTTGGGTGTAGGTGGCCCTGCTTGCGTGGAGGGGTTGGACAAGGTGACCTGCAGAGATCCCTGCCCACCTCAAAGATTCTGTGATTGTCATGCAGTTTCTCTGAAGTCCGGGGTAACTGAGCTTCCTTTTAATGGGCTCTGAGGGTTTGCTGAAATGGCTGTAAGAGTTATAACTTACTCCCTTGTTTTGTTTCCCTACAGGAGCATGCGTATCCAGCTGATGAACTCATGCCTTTAACTTGTCGTGGACGAGTACGGGGTCAGGAACCAAGTCGAGGGGATGTGGATGATGCCTTGGGAAAGTTAGTGTTTGAAATTATTACAGTCTAATGTAAACATCTAGGAATCTAAGTACAATTTGCAGCCCATAAAACTTGTTTCTTCAGTTGACCTGTCCACAAACTTTGAAAAAATGAAATTAGTTGAAAAAAAAGATTCTATGGGTGTAGACAAATCCCTAATTTGTCTCATCACTTCTCTTAGGGGGGTTGGGGAGAAGCTATTGGAAAGAAAGCTGTAATTGTAAACTTCTTGCAAGTTAGGCAGAAATACTTACTTTTATTATTTTCTCCCATGATGTTAACTGATGTGAAATTGTACCCTAATCAGAAAAAGAGAATTGACCAGTGAATGAGATCCAAAGATAGGTTTGGGGTTTTTAAATCATTCTCCAAGTGTTTTCCATAGGAAAGCCTTCCAAATGTGAGCTCACATTTATGCTATTGGTAAATTTGACTGCTAAATAAGGGTTATAAGGGTTGATTATCAGCTGCACAGGACAGTAAACTGTTATCCATTATGCCGGCCTTAAGTGATGTTTAGAATGCTGCCCCCGCCCCCTTTTTTTTTTTTTTAGTAGAAAGCTCTATGAAAGCATAATTAGTCAAATGATAATCATGTGTGTGGTAGCCTAAGGCCTTTGCCAAAGTATAAAACATTATTTCAGACATGGAAATTCTTCGTGTCTTTTCTTTCAAGATAGCTTATAATACAAAGTACTGATCCTCTGGCCAACAAAATGTAAATTTAAGGACTGTTTTTCTCCATGTTAAATTGAACCATCAAAGGCAAAGTTGAATTACTCTAAATGTGTTTGTAATGGATTTTTTTTTTTTCACATGGAATGTTATCTGTGTGTTCTGCTTATGTTTATAGAGCAAATAATAACAAATAGCTGATGGGTTTTTTATTGGTATCACTGCTTAGTATCCCGAGGCAGAGTAGTCTTAATCGAAGCTGAAGTCCTTGTCTTAAATACTACTTCTAATTCACTCTGTGATATTGAGCCTGTCATTTGGGTTATTTTTTGTTACGTACTAAAGTTCCTTAGTCTAGAGATTCCTATATAAGCCTGCTGCCGTGGAGGTGTTGAGAGATAGATAGATGACTGATGAGAAAGAAGTGTCAGAAAATGTATTTTTAATCCTGCTCATGCATTCTTTTTAATGGCCTGTTTTTACATAGTAACATACTATCATTTGAGTCAAAATACCTTTCAGCCCCTTAAATGCATTCTACTGGGTGTCTTAGTAGATTTGATTGGAGACTAGAAATAAAAATATAATTTGCTTAGAAGAAGTTTGAAAGCTTTGCAGTAAATAGCGGTATCTTTATAACCATAGCTTCTTTCAGTCAGCTCACTAACAAAGGGAAGAAACTTAGTAGGGTGTTCTGATATTAAACATTGTGTACAACTAATTTTTTAGCAGCTAGTGGTCTGTGACAATTTAGTTTCTAATGGTATTAGTTACTATTAAAAGTAACTTAATTTCTATGCATACAGGTCGATAGTAAATCTGTTTTAAATTTTGTTTCATAGGTTTTCACTGACCTTGATTGATACCTTGGACACTCTTGTGGTAAGTTTAATCTATTGATAAACTTTGATTAAAAAAAAGTCTTCTGATCTTGAGACTTATTTTTGGATGTCTGTTTTGTTAATTTATATATTAAAAATACTAATCTTTCTTTGCCTTTGATCTCTAGCCACCTGTTCAAAGTGGCTATTGCTTGTAAGAACTTTCAAGTGCTGCATTGGTGGTATTTGGAGTTCATTGCAAAAAAGAATACCAGAACAGTTCCTTTGCAGTTCATTGATGCTTTCTTATCTTGCTTTTCTTGGGCTCTAACTTAACAAAAAATATGGGAGTTTGCTTCCCGTTACAGTCTAAACCAACGTGCTGACTTACAGGTGAACATCTCTTACTTCCTACTGACTTATTTATGTTTTTAAACTGTATGTACATGTTTCATGGATGAATTTGCATGTGGTTAAATATATGTTAAGAAACCCCGCAACCCTGGACATGTTTGCCAGGAAATGTTGCCAAACTTACATTCCATCTTTTATTAAAAGACTCAAATCATTAATAAACTACTTTTTGTTAGGTTTCCTTCCCTTTGACGTATTTTATCATCATAAAATAGGGTTTGGCAATTAGGAATTTTTGGCCATCTGTGTCTCCAGGTAAACAAATCAAAAAAGCTTTGAAAATCCTGACTGCACTGATTTGGTGCGTGAATCATATAATGCTCTTTCTCTGACAGCCGTTCCCTTTCTATGATGTGCTGTGAGATGACCCTTGGCTCTTTCGCACAAGCACCGCAAATGTTGAAAATGTGAAGTCTGGAACTCCCAGTCTCTACCAGACACTCAAATGGATTCTTGTGGTCTATTTATTAGGCTTAGAGGAGGATGAACACTTGTGGAATTTAAAGGCGCTTTCAATAACGAATTGGATAAGTCACAAAAATTCTTAAAGATCGGTTGAGCTAAAAGAAAGTCAGTGTAAAAGAAAATCTGTAGGAAATGCCCAAGCGATTCTTCAGGCACAAGGAGAAAACTGTTGAGAGGAGGAAGACTGCTAGGAAGATTCACTGAACTTAGGATATGGCTCCTTAGCCCATAGACAGGAGACTTTTGTGAAATCGGAGGCATCGGAGCAGGCCAGTCTTTGCCAGCTCTGCCAGCACAGCCCCCTGAGTCCCCTTGCACTGCAGTCATGGCGTGGGAGCAGGCGAAGGAACAAACAAATAAATCCCTGGGTAATAGTTTAGGTACGTTCTCAGTGACTTTATTCTTTGCATACAGTTTTTATTCTCTTTCGTGTCTCTCATGAGAAAAGCAGTAATATTAATGTCTGTGCTGTATCAGAGTATGCCCCTGCAGGACCAGAATATCAATCTAAGGCATGTTAAATGCCTTTTTTTTTTTTTTTAATTCATTGCACTACTTCTTCAACACCTGAGTGTGACTGTATTAGCTATGTTGGAAACTAAACACCTGGTTACATTTGTATTCCAGGTGTTAAATAAAACCAAAGAGTTTGAAGAGGCTGTAAAAAAAGTAATAAAGGATGTTAATTTAGATAACGACATAGTTGTATCTGTCTTTGAAACCAACATAAGAGTCCTTGGGTGAGTAACTTTTATGTTTTCAAAACTCTTAAAAATGTGCTTTTTAGCTAAATGTCCTTAAGGCACACCTTTCTGTGCTGTTTCACCTCATTTAAAATGCTTGTGCCTTTGTCAGTTAGCATAGCTCATCACCTGCCCTAAGGAAGGTTTTAAAATGCTCGGCAGGAATCGATGCAGTAGTACTGAATCAAGTTGACCCCCATCTAACTGCTGCAGGCATAGCTGTTTGGATTAAAAAAAACCTGTGCGTGCTGAGGTAGCAGTGGGGTTTTTTTTAATGGAAACAGTTTTACAGATTACGCTGTTCAATACTTGATTCAACAGATAGAATAATTCAATACTTTGGGCAATACGTAGGGTAATTCCTACTTCAGGTGGGAAGGGACCTCTGGAGGTCTCTGGTCCAACTTGCTGCTCAACGCAGGATCAGAACAGGTTAGTTTTAAGATATTATATGCAGTTTTAGAGGTGTTGGTGGTTGTTCTTGGCTAACTATATTGATGAATCGATGATTCCTCTACAGTTTAGATCCGAGTCCTAAACAATAAGAATTGCTTCCAAAATACTGGCAGCTAACCTTAATTATAATTGGGAGTTGTGTCTGCTCAGCATTTCTAAACATTAGGGCCATGTGAATATAGCAGTTACGTACATAGTCATCTAAATTGTAAAAATTTTTGCCTTGCTGTTTAGATGAATATACCTATTGAGATGTGGATAACTTTTCTTGTATTTAGAGGTCTCCTAGGTGGGCATTCGGTGGCAATTATGCTGAAAGAAAAAGGTGAATATATGCAGTGGTACAACGGTGAACTTCTGCACATGGCAAAGGAACTAGGTTACAAGCTTTTACCTGCTTTTAACACCACTAGTGGTCTCCCTTACCCAAGAGTAAGTTCTCTGGTTTCTGCAATTCAGAATTACTTTTGTAAGCAAAATTTTTGTTGTTTTGTTTTTATCTCTGTTTCTAAAATCGCTTGTGTATTTATTAAATAAATCCGTCATTTGTAATACATGCTACCTAATATTTTTAAAATACAGTTTTAGTCTCTGAACCCCTACACTTCCAGCTCTGAAAATTCTAGTATACATTGTTGTGGGTAAATGGTAACTGCAGAAATCTTGTCTAATCACTTTCTACTGATTTCTTGCTCCCTGCTACTTATAGGCACCAACACGTAGCCGAGGAGAGTGATTTTTGTTTTGGTACATATCTCTCACTAAGTGAAAGAGCAACTTGCAAAGTACTTGCTTGTGAATTTAGCACAAAACTGATTAACATTCATGGTCTACGTCCAGGATTTTAAGAGGGTAAAGGTAGCTGTAATCTAAAAATATTCATTTAATGTAAAAACTTTCATCAAATTCAAGCAAAGCATGGCGTCTGTTACTTGAATGACAAAACTACTTCCCGTGCATATCATCCATTGTGAGATGTGGCTTTGATTGGAAACTGTCCCATAAATCAAAAATTTAGGGTCAGTAAATCAACATTCTTCTAGTGAAAAATGTCTAATTCAAAATGTTCAGGGTTTGACAATCTCCTGCTGAGAAAGCCCTCTCCGGTGTGCAGGAAGTTAGGTTGTGCCTGCAACAAAAGTGGGTCAATCTAGCAGGTAGTCTCTGGAGCCAGGGAATCTAAATTCTGATCTCTGCTTTTCTCTAGGTTAACTTAAAATTTGGTGTAAGACATCCAGAAGCACGGACAGGAACAGAAACTGATACCTGTACAGCTTGTGCAGGTACCTTGATCCTTGAGTTTGCAGCTTTAAGCCGATTCACAGGAACATCTATATTTGAGGTTTGCTTTCCATGATATCTTACTGTTTGGGGTTGGGTATTAGTGTTCTGTTACATTTCTGTAATTTTGGAATAATCATTTTGAGTTTATCAAATGGGTGCATATCTTAGCTGTTCCGCACAAAAGGTTTGCGTGCGTTCAGATTTGTTGCGTTTGTGGACTTTTTTTCCTTAAAAGTGTTACTTTCACTGTTTAAAAAACACAGGAAGTAATTTTGTTTGAAAGTAGTTACAGTAATACTGAAGTAAACAAGATAAATACACTGAAGACTAGCTAAAGGATAACAGTTGTGTAGACAAGCACTGTTCTTTCAAATCAGCCACAGAATAACTATTTATATAAAATGTGGACTGAGCGTCCTACTATGTAAGTGTATGTAATGGAATATTGAGTTTTATAATTGTTAAATATGAAACATCTATGAAACATTACTTCATAGCATTTTAATTTCAATAGACAAAAGAATAACAGTCTTTAGTATCTGTGTTTCTCTATAATTTCCTTTAATGAGTGTTTTTGGTTGTTGCAGGAATACGCACGGAAAGCGCTTGATTTTATTTGGGAAAAGAGACAGCGCAGCAGCAATTTAGTGGGCGTTACTATTAATATTCATACTGGAGACTGGGTCCGCAAAGGTGTGTGGTATTCTGACTCAGAATCGGTGACCACAAGTGGTTTGGGGCAAGAAGAAAAAATCTTGACACACACCCTCTCTACCCCCTGACGCATTTATCTAGGCAATTTAAAAATATTAATGGGATAGGCAAGTGGATAACATAATTTCAGTGCTGGGGAAACCTGCTACAACAAAGCCTGGCTTTGCTCTGAAAGGGTGTTTTTGTAGAGAAGCAAGTTGTATTCATTGCAAAGAAAGTGTTCTCTGATTTGCTGTAATACTGAGAGGGGAATGCCTTGGGATAAATTTTCAGAGATTCTACTATAAATACAGAGGAAAAATATAAATAGGACTGTGGTTGTATATGGCAGCCAGTAGAAATATTTTCGTATGAGAAAAGTGAAACAACTGGCTTCAATGCATGTCTGTTCATATTATTACGTGCACTGATATTGCAAAGCCTTTAGCAGAAACATACAGTATTGTGTCTCTGCATCCATCTGTACCTTAATTCTAGTGATGGGAGGCTTTTCCTTTTACTGAAAGAGCCGTTAAAAGCAAAACGAAACCATGTGAAAATATGTATCTAGCTACTTAAAGTAAAACCAGCTTCTCATTTTCTGCTGTTTCTAGATAGCGGAGTTGGAGCAGGAATAGATTCGTATTATGAATATTTATTAAAAGCCTATGTCTTGCTGGGAGATGACAGTTTCCTGGAAAGATTTAACACGGTAAGTTAACACCTTGCTTAGGTTTGTGCCTTCTGTAAGACAAATTTAAGACTAATTGTATTGTCAGTCAGCTTGAGAAGCCTATGAAGAGCTCTTTAGCAGAATTTCTGTGACTTCTGATGTGTCAAGTTCCAGGTCTTTTTAATTTGAGGTTTTTTGCTGATCTTGAGTGAACTGTCACCTGAGCAGTTATTTTAACCCCATTCAATGAAAATCAGAATCTTCCGGACCTTTTTCTGTGTTTCCAGTATGGGAGAAGCAGTATTACCTTGGAGAGTGTAATGCTGCAAATGTTTCTGTAAAACAACGTGAGGGCCTCTTGTTACAAGCCATGGTACAATTGGTGGGAAGGGACCAGCAACAAAGAAGACGTGAAAATCAAAGTCTGAATCTTGCGTTGCACTGCAATCCAAAGGCCCAGTAGACGTTAAAGTACACACTTCCAAGTTGAAAAACACACTTGGATTACTAAATTCGTAAGATTACTAAGCAACTTTGTCAGCATCATTATTCTTTCATAAAAGTGGTCTTTCTTTTGAAAATAGCAATATCCAATAGCAACCATTTTATATCATAAAATTATTTTTATATCATGTAGCATGATTTTTATGTCATAATACATGATCATTGTGTAGTATGATTTTTCTGTCATAATCAATATTAAAATGGGAATAACTCAGTAGCTAAAGGCCTATTGCAACACTTTAAGTGTAATGATTATTTCATATTCCTAACCTGCAGCCACCATTATTATATTTTGCCTCAATTACATCCGTTAACTGTTTCCTATCGATTTGGTTCATGTGCTCATGATTTTACCTGCGGTGGTTCAGAACACAGGAAAGGCAGTTATCTTGGAGTATAGGATCGGAAGTCAGCAAGTTGACAAGTGAGCTAGTGGGTTTTAAAATTCTGAGCCATCAAGTCCAGCTGCTTTGTTGGTTTTTATATCTACTTTTCCCCTTCTCCTCCTGAGATGCATTTGCTTTAGAATTCTCTTGTTCAGAGAAAGCATTGTTTAGCTTGTGCTTAAAGATTCAGCCAAAACAAATGTGCCTTAACTGTGATAGTTACTCATTTATCACGTGGCTGCTGAACATACTTCTGTGTATGTGTGTTATTGCTGGGAAAACATGATGTGTATCACGTGTAATACTGCAGAGCTTTGCAGTATTTACTACCATTCTTTTAAGTTTGCAAAACCAGAAACTACTGTTCATTGACAAATCTAGTAAAGATTGGGAGTGTCGTACTGATTCTCCCATTCAAATAAGATGCCATAGTGACCTGTATCTGTTTTGTAAAATGTACTGATAATATAAACTGATGATTTTTCTCATGTTTGTCAGCACTACGATGCCATAATGAGATATATTAGCCAACCACCTCTTCTTCTTGATGTTCATATTCATAAACCAATGCTAAATGCTAGGACCTGGATGGATTCTTTGCTAGCTTTCTTCCCTGGATTGCAGGTAAGGTTTAAAACCCATGTGCAGATGATTTTAATAACAAGTAAGTAATTAAATAGACTGGATATAAATGGACAAGTCAAGCTTAGTAATTTGATTTTCAGAAATACCGAATGAGGATTTCTGTACTTGCTCCTCCTGTCACTTCAATGCTATGATGCAAGCTAACGTGCATTTCTGGCCATGTTGAGTAGCAAGAAAAGTATGTCCGGATGATTTGCTTCCTTCACCCCTAGTCATGAAAAACCTTAAATGACTCTGCCTTGTTAGTAGTCCAGTGACAATTTTTCCAGTTAGTGTGCCGTTTACACCTTTAAGACAAAATAAATCACATTGCCACCACAGTTCTCTGTAAATGAGATCCTTTTTTCTACATAGACAGTAGTCTTAATGACCTCACTGATTTTGCTGAAAAAGCTCTTATGGAATATGTATGGCTTACACTGAAGGGGGGTGATATTTACAGTATGTATCTGCTGGAAATGTAGGAATTGGTCTGTAGCTTTGCAGTGAGTGTGCCTAACTCTGAATATTATTCTTATGCATAGTGAATTAGTGTTAATTTTATTATTGAATTTTAGGTGTTGAAGGGTGATATTAGACCTGCAATTGAAACTCATGAGATGCTGTATCAGGTTATAAAAAAGCATAACTTTCTTCCGGAGGTAAGGTAGTAATTTTTTCATCGTATAAACTGATTCTTACCTCAATTTCAGCAGCCTTAGATATCCATTTGAAAAAATAGTAGGTATACGTGTTATTAAAACCAAAGGCTCATTTCCACAGCATTCTTATGTGATTTACAGTTCTGCATGTATGACAACTGTGTTTTGCATATGAAATGTTTTTCCTTCATTTATGCTGTAATTAACACAATAAGAGGAAACTGCTGCTATTAATAATTGTTTAGACTTTATATTTCAGCCTTTCAAAATTGACCTTGACTCATTTCAGTATGCAAAACTCGCATAAGCACATGTAGTAATAGCTGCTTCGTAATGTAATAGCGTTAACCCTAAAGATCAGTCATCTTTATGAACCCAAGGAGGGGAAACTAAAGACTGACTTGTTCTGACAGAATGTTCTGAAATTTTGCCTAATGCCCTTGACAGTAGGTATGTACACATACTTATCTGTAGTATTGCAAGTTGCAATCTTTGAGCAAGTTAATTCTCCACAGAAAAGCTTGTTTACCTGCTGAAGTGTGTGTGTCTATTCTGTGATGACCTAGAATATATGAGAGAGCTTCTGCCTCTGTCTGTAATTTTCACTTTCCTCTGGTGGAAGGTTATTTCTGTTAGAGAACATTTTAATTAAGATTGCATTCACCTAGTGTGGAAATTGAGACTCTAAGCACCGGAATTATTTTTTTTTTTTTTTTTTTTTTGAGTGCTTTTTAAATGGTATGATTTGGCTCCTTACAGTTTTTTGGGTTGTTTTTTCAGTGCTTTGTAGTTATGAAGGAAACTTTGAAAGAGCAGTTAGTTGTATTTAAGCCAATATGCTGTCCACTTTAGCAAAGAATTTAAACCCTAGTATGAACTAATAGTGAGTGTGCGCCATCACAGAAGTGGCTTTTGCCAGTGTGTGTTAAGAGTGAATACGTAGACTAAGAAATTTTTAGAGAACTGACTTGTAGTCTGGGGTATTTCTTATGTTAGAAACAGCTGCTTACAATCTGTCAGTCTGAGATGCACTGCAAGTGTCAGGTGTAGGTATTTTTGCAAAAATGGTATTTGTCAAAGCTGGGGTGATCTCTGCGTAGGGCCCTTCACCAGGCTGCTTCGGTTGGATTGCAGCAGCGGTTGTGTGCTCATGCTGACGGAGCCTTCGGAGGCTGTGTGCTGCCTCCAGGATCTGCGACACAAGTTCTCACCTGGCACCTCACTCCAGAACTCCACTGCATGGACACTTGTCGAGAGGCTGCGTAGTGCCCAGGCTCTTGCACTAACAGAAGCTTAAATCTCACTTGTACTAGGCGGGCCAGAGCACTAGTTTAGGTTTTGGCCTCTGGACAGGGTTCTTGTAGCCTCCCGAGACTGATGTTGGGCCTTCAGTCCTCTGCTGTTGCGTACTTTAGCTGTTGCAATACAGTTGACGTAGGATTCAAAATAAACCCGTGTTTGGTTTTCATTCTTGCGTTTATTTTTGGTCGTTTTCTTCCTCAGGCATTCACAACAGACTTTAGAGTTCACTGGGCTCAGCATCCTTTAAGGCCTGAATTTGCTGAAAGCACTTACTTCTTGTATAAGGTGAGATCCCTTTCATTCCTCTGACTTCTGGTCACTTTGTCTAGCACCTAGAATTTTGTTGATGTTTTATTTTAATAGAAAATGAGTAGCATATCTCCAGCTTATTTCATCTACTGGAACCAGTTCTGTATATAAACAAGATGAAAGTAATGGTTATCAAAAAGTGTTCTGGGAATTTTGTGTTATATGCCTAGAATTAGAAAGAAAACCTTTAAGTGACAAAGGCCCATATTTTTGAAGATATTTAGGTGTTGCTGATCTCTCTGAAAGAGATCTTGGAGACTAAGAGCAAAAGCCTTTTGTACCTTGCAGAGAGCAGCCAACCTAAACATCTTGCACTTCTGTATTTCCGTGTGCTTAGCTGTATGTCTGTAAAAGGCAATGCAGTAGTAGCTCAGCAGTCGCTCTTGTGACTGTTTAGCACTATTAATAAATCAGACTTTACAGGTGGCTGAGAAGGTATGGAATCAATAAATTAGCATTAGGAAAACACAAGCTGCTAATTGTGCAGTAAGTCTAAGTGCACCTACATATTTGATTTGGTTTTTGATGTTTTTTGCTTTTGTAGGCTACTGGAGACCCTTATTATCTAGAAGTAGGAAAAACACTCATTGAAAACTTGAACAAGTATGCAAGAGTACCTTGTGGTTTTGCTGCAATGAAGGATGTTCGTACAGGAAGTCATGAAGACAGGTAAAAGTTTTTGCAATTATTTCCTTTCATAAAAAGATTATAGAAAAAACTGTAATAACCTTGTTTAGATAATTGAATTGACTTTTGAGTAGCTGTTTTCAGTTTGATAACCAAGACTTGAATTACCCATTTGGCATAGTCTATGAACTTTTTCAATCGTTTTATAGTTTGTTACATAAAAAATATGTTAATAATGTTGCATTTGTGTCAGAGCGATAGATGAATTGCTTTCAAATAAAATGTATTTCAAATCTAGAAGTTTGTAAACAGATTTATTTCTTTTTTCTATAATGTTTTGTACTGAACATGCTGAATCATTTCCCTCCAAACATAGTTTCTTCCAAGTGGAAGGAATGCTAATTGAATTAAGTTCAACAATAACAGTAATGAAGTCTTCGGAGATGGAGCAGTATGAGTATTTGTTTTACTGATGTTTTAGAAAAAAAGGGATTTTCCTAAAGGACATCCATCTTTTTCCATAGAATGGACTCTTTCTTTCTGGCTGAAATGTTTAAATATCTTTACCTGCTGTTTGCTGATAAGGAAGACATGATTTTTGACATTGAAGATTATATCTTCACTACAGAAGCTCATCTATTACCACTTTGGCTTTCCACTACAAACCAAACCATCTCTAAAAAAAATACAGTAAGTAATAGCTCAAATCTAAATCCGTTTTAGTGGTGCTTCAAAGCAGTTCTTTTTTTATGAGAGGAAATGGAAGATAAAATCAGGAAAAAATAATAGTTTGAAGAAGTACACCGATTTTAACACTTCATTTAATATGAACTATTTCATCATATTAACTGTGACAGTCATATGAGTATGAATAATGTTTCTATGACTGGATTCTACACCACTGAATCTTGAGAAAAAAGCTGGGGAACATTAGCAACATTTAAAAAGAAAATCATTCCCCATTTCTGTATAAATTTGAAAATAAGGCACTAAGAAAAATAATAGAAAATAAAGACAAAGATAAAAGTATCAAAGACATTTGCAATAACATGCTTACGTTTTTGTTGCTTATGTTACTACATGAACCTGTGGCAAATTCTGAAAGGTTTTTTGACTGTTACAAAGTTAGTTTGACAAGATACAGCTATAGCTTTTGGAATATTTAATTGTTTTAGTCCATGCAATAGGCATCTATTATGTAAATGTGAGAACATTAATGGGCTTATAATTTACTTGACCTTCCAAAATAACTTCTAGTAATACAATGTGCCGTGAAGCACCATAAATACTCATCTCGTTTGTTTGTTTTTGTGCTCAGTCAGGTGACATAATTAATCTTTAAGGCAATAAAACTACAGGCAAGCAAAAGAAGCATGAGAAAGTGAATAGAGAGGTGTCGAGGGCATCGGGGTTGTAAACTCCCTTATGTTAGTGGGCCTCAATTGTAAAACACATAGTAAAGGATAAAAATAATGCCTGGATCAGAGGAAAATGCTCACGTTGTGTGTCAACCCACGTGTCCTGGAGAAATCCTAAAATTGAGTGGAAAGCACTCTGTTTTATGGACTCTCGCATTAGACAGTGAAAAACTTTTAATTACTTGTTCCTAATGTCTGACACTGGTAATAACATTTAACGGAGGGTTGGGTTTCCATGTTCCTTGATGGTGGAGATCCTGCACCCTCTCTGAATGTTCTTTCCTTGAGCACTTATCTTTTGTCTTTGAGTTCTGGAAATGGAGACTGTGCTTTTTAAACTATGCAACAAGTTCTCTGAAGGGTCTGAAGGAGCATTTTATATAACTTTTGGTCCCAATATGAGAGCTTTAAAGACAGACAGACAGGATTCCCACAGCTGATGGTGTGTGAAGTGCTGGCCTGATACATGTAGTTCTCTTGAGAACAGCAAATGTTAATAAAAGGCCAATAAAGAGGGTAAATTGTTCAAATAGGGTTTCCTTAAGCAGTTTAAGTCAAAGCTGCTAATGTGCATAATACAAGTAAGAAAGATTGAAAATGGTGACAAAGAAATGCATTAAATGGCTAAAAGGATGTGAAGATGTGCGTGTTACTCTTTTATGGAATTTATCTGATGGGGGAAAATTGATAAGAAAAGATGGAATGTGTAAATTGTTTTTAATACAACCACAGTGCTATTAAGCTGAAATGTCCGAGAGAGTTGGTAGTAGCAACCCAACATCCTGTTTGTATTTATTCTCATAAACAGGAAAGGTCGTGTCTTCCTATGCTGATGCTTGCAATAGTGCTTGCAAGACCTTCTTTCTTAAGTGCTGTGACTACTATTTGTCACTCTTAGTGTGACAAATGTAAAGTGTTTATTCCAGTAAACTAATAGCCTTCTAGGCCTTGTTTTTTAGGGAACCTTTAAATACTTGATTTTTTTAATTATAATATGTTGTAAACAGGGTTTTTTGCAAGTAGATAAATACTACATTAATTTTTATAGGTGAGAAAATTAATTTGTCAGTTATCCAACCAGTTATTTGCAAAACCAAGAACAGGCTAAATATGGCTCCAAATCACCTTACATATTCTGCGTGGTTTTACATGTTACAAACCAGCAATTTATGTGAATGTTAACTCTGTCATCTTTTCTGAAAATAGAGATTGTTTGAATTATATATAGATGCATCCTTGCCCATTCATACTTGCAAGTCTGTATAGCTCCTGAGGGGGAAAATCTTTTGTTCGTATGAAAAGATGTGACACTCTTAGTAATACAAAGCAAGAATTACCTGAAGTTTGCAGCTGGTTCACTCAGCATAAAGGCGATATCAAATGAAATAGTAACTACTTCCTTTAGTTGTCCAGCACGTAAAAGTACAGGGACACTACCTACGTCATGAACAAGCTTGAGGAGTACTGTTTGCCAGTAGAGGATTAGCTATTCCTGGGGGGGAAAAAAAAATAAAAAAATCTAGAAACTGTGGATACAAGTTTGGTAAGTTACAGATTAGAACTGGGGTTGTATTTATCCCTTGAAAGGGGTTGTAGTGCACTGGTTCCCCTTTATTATTACAACATGTGGCACAGAAGAGTGATGTGTTCTTTATTCCGGAAATCTGTGTGGTTGCAGCTTACTGCATTCAGCTGTCCTGAGTACACAGATTGCTTAAGGGTAGGTCTACCTGTTGATTTTCTTCCTGTAAAAGTGTAACCTGCATTTCTAATGGGTGATCTGTATCTTTCATTTTAGACTACAGAATACACAGAGCTGGATGACAGTAACTTCGACTGGACCTGTCCGAACACCCAGATTCTTTTCCCAAATGACCCTATGTTTGCTCAGAGTATTCGTGAACCTTTGAAAAATGTGGTGGATAAGAGCTGTCCTAGGGGTATTTCCAGAGCGTAAGATGAATATTTTCGGTCTTTTGTTAGTACAGGAGTGAGTGGAATAGGTCCGTTATGCACAGAAGGAGAAATACGTGGTGTATCGGAGCTTGCTCTGCTTGAGTTTGTAGTACTTTTAGAATGGATAGCCTAGCTATGGGGAAAAATCAGTTATGTTTTCTTTGGCATCATCAGCATGACTTAGTTCACTTCCAGCAGGAATTAGTGAGCCTTTCAAAGCAAAAGGAGCTGAATGAGCTGCACAGTCCAAGTGGGAATTGTAGCTCAGGTATTACAGGAAACATGTCTCTGATTTTGTAAAATTAGTTTCTGTAGTCCCAAACAGTTCTGCAACTCTCCTTTGCAGTAAGCAAATCATACTACCATACATAACTTCATACTACCATACATAACTTCACCTGTTTTGAAGAGTTTAGGACAGTCTGTTAAAGCTGAGGAAGTTTGTCCCTCTGACCACCTCTTTGATACCTGTACTTCATGAGTAAAACTGAGTAGCAACTCTGAGAGACTGGTTTTAGTCAGTCTCAAATAATGCAGACTGTGTAGAAATGAGAGCTCGCATATGGTAGTTTTGTTATCAACATTGCCTGTGCTTTTGTGCACTACAAAATTATTGATACTATCAACAACTTTTGAAAAAGATAATTTGACTGAGGAGTTGCATTCTAGCGGCATTGTACTCAGCATTATTCCAAAGAATTATAATCTTGTGGTGGTGGGAATAACGTGAGAGTTATGTTTCAAGAATAATCTGTTTTTTAAAGTTTTGATCTCTAAAATCTTTTGGCAGAGAAGAGAGTTTGGGAAGTGGACCAAAACCACCGTTAAGAGCCAGAGATTTCATGGCCAGTAATCCCGAACACTTGGAGATACTGAAGAAGATGGGAGTCAGTTTGATTCACCTGAAAGATGGAAGAGTACAATTAGTACAGCATGCAGTGCAAGTAAGACCTGACAGTAGTTTTTTGGAAAACTTTCAAAAATATCTTACCAGCAATGATATTTGACACTTTAGAGGTTCAGGAGGGACAGCCAGGCTGTAGAAAGAAGCATATGAGCTGGATATGCAACTATATTTAGCAGGTCGCTGCTTGTTAATATTTTGCTTCAGCAACACTTTTAACTAATCTTCCATTAAATTAGACAGAGGCTGTTCATGTCAAAGTGATGTAGCTAACAGCATCTCATCTGAAAATACTAGCTTTCAGTGTGAGATACTTCCATTTGTTTAGTAGGTCTATACGTTTGTATGGTTTTAGTCTTCCATGTTGTGGAGGCACTAAAAAGTGTACTTCCTCATTTGAAATGATGAGTGAGTGCCAGTGAGCACCCCCTCTGTATTTTAAAATCTTTTTAGCAGTGGTCCAAGCAAACATAACTTCATTTTTTTTTTTTTCCAAATTCCTCAAACATCTAAGAAGAAACTGTTTATCGTTTCTTTACTACTCAGGCAGCAAGTTCACTTGATGCTGAAGACGGCTTACGGTTCATGCAGGAAATGATTGAACTCTCCAGTCAGCAACAGAAAGAGCAGCAGCTACCTCCTCGTGCTGTTCAAATTGTTTCCCATCCATTCTTTGGCAGGGTGGTCTTGACTGCTGGACCAGCACAATTCGGGATGGACTTATCCAAACACAAAGCAGGGGTATGTGAGAGGTAGATGTGATCTGTCCCTAGCTTTCTGTTACTTTCCTTATTGCACAACCCTAAATTTTACAGTACAGGTACTATTTCGGGGTGGCCAGCTAGAGGGTGATCAATTAATTACAGTGGTTAGAATGACGGGGCGCAGCAATGACGCAACGACAGCAGTGACAGTCTTTCAGATGAGTGGCTTATCGGTCTGTGGCCCATGCTCTGCTCCTGAGTCGTCAGTCATGATAAAATCCATACATAGTATGATTTTTTGAAACAAATTTATATAAACTGCAGTGCATGTCCTGAGAGGTTAATTTAAGGAAGGTTTTCCTACCATGTCAGTCATGAATTTGCAGAAGCCCTTTTAGAGTTAGACTGTTCTTTACACAGGCTTTTATAAAAGGCTGTATCTAGATGGAAAAATAAAATATCACAGAGGCAATGGTCCCTACTGGAAGCAGTAGGAAAACCCAATAACTTCAGCAGCCCAAAAGAAGAGTCAAAAGAAGAGATGTAGACTAGCAGGTCACAGAAGAAAATTTTCCAGAGAGAGAGCAGATCACAGGTATAGATAAAGCACGCTGAACATGAAAATTAGGTTTTCACTCGGTCCTTATTTGCTTCTTTGACCTTCAGCATACAGATTGCCTGCACTGACAGAAGACAGCACTAAATGCACTAGATTAATTGAAGAAACAAAAATGCTTAGGAATCTTTTGCAAGTTCGAACCTAGTGCTCTAATTCTCTTTTTTGTTTTTGTTTTTCCAGACAAGAGGATTTGTTGCAACCATTAAGCCATATAATGGATGCTCAGAGATCACTAATCCTGAGGCAGTGAAAGAGAAAATTGCTCTGATGCAGAGAGGCCAGTGTATGTTTGCTGAAAAGGCACGAAACATTCAAAAAGCTGGAGCAATAGGAGGCATTGTTATTGGTAAATAAGATTTTACGTTCTTAAAATCTGAAGTTTGTGTAGATGTGACCTGTACTTTACAGATTTGAAGATACTGAAGAGCTGACGAGAAGCTGTTAAACTCTGAGGTGACAGCAGTCCAACACAGAAATTGTGCTTTCAGAAGATGAAGAAATGTTTTGGATTTGTCTGGTTTTGCACAGAAAGCACAGCTAAACAATTTGGGATGGCTGACGGTCACTGTTTGTGCAGATTAAAAGTTGTTACTTTAAGGATTGCTCAGCGTTGCAATAGTGCTATCTACTTATGGCTGAGGAGACATGAGATACAAATGAAAAATATTAAGGAAAACAAGTGCACAAGTTGGGTTTTTGCTTTTGTACAACTAACTTACTGTTTCTCTTAACTGACTGGGCAGTAGAAAGCTGCTGAAAAAGTCTGAAGTTCGGAGTTGTAGTCTGTTTACCTAACAGGAGGCTTTGCTTGCTTTTCCTTTTGTATGGATCTGGCTAGATGACAATGAGGGAAGCAGTAGTGACACGGCTCCTCTCTTCCAAATGGCTGGTGATGGAAAGAATACAGATGATATCACGATTCCCATGCTCTTCCTCTTCAACAAGGAAGGAAACATTATACTGGATGCAATCCGGGAATATGAGGCCGTGGAGGTGCTCCTTTCTGATAAAGCTAAAGACAGAGGTAAGATTAGGCGTTATTTGTACAAATTTAGCTTCGCACTGCGCTGTGGCACAGTGTGAAACGTACAAGAATAATTTCTATTGCTACCCAAAGGTGCAAACACGTTTAGTTATTTGGTAGCTCTAGTTTTCTGCTTGACATTCGTATTAGTTTTTCCGTAAGAAAGCCATTATCTGAGACGTGCCATTATCCGCTCCCCCAAGTTCATGTTAACATCCAGAAGTGCTGTTCATAAGTTAAATGTCAGTTTGACTAATGAGAAAATACAGCCTTTTGGATTCGCTTTGAACCCTTTTTGTCATAATCTGCTTTGAAGTGGTGGCAGGAATAGCGTAAGTGTTTTCAGTGCCCTACATTGTAAATGCCTCTCTCTTATGAAGCTCCCCGGTGACATTCTTGGTACCCAAAAGGAAAGAGACAACCGTTACAACTATTTTGCCTATCTAAGGCGAAATGGTTATCATGAGAAATAAGGCTGCTGACCTCAGATGTTTTGCAGTTTTTCTTGTATAATACAAGCAAATTGCAAGCTAATGCATTCCCAATTAAAACGTTGGCGTATGGCAGAAAATTCTAGGTTTTCCTTTTGCCAGCTTTCCTCGTCGCACTGCCTTGTCCAAGCAGTGTACGTAAGAACAAGTATCCCTAGTAAACCAATGACAGCGTTTGTTTTCTGCACACTTGCAGAGGTGATATGCCACAAGCTACAGCGTTGTTTCTTCATAGCTGCTCACAAATTCCTCCTGTTTATAACTATTGCTAAGCTGCTCTAACAAAATACTAAATAAGAAAGAAATTTGAGAATTTGTAATCCGTATCTGCTTCTTCCCCCTCCTCGTGCTTCCGTTTGGAATCCCAGCAACAATCTTTAAAGGTAAAATGATTCCAAACTACATTATTGATAGCAGTAAGTATCCCATGTTAAAAACAGCATATGCAGTTAAACTCCCTAGAAGTCTTGAAATATTAGTGTCCTGTGTATTAGCTGTAAACATCAAACTCCAAAGAAAGCGTCATGGTTAAATTGGACAGCTGTTGTAAAGCTACATCAGTACTTGATACCTATGTTAGTTGCTTTGAGTGGGGATGTGATGAGGGAGGCTTTGGCGCTCTCTTTAATTCGCAGTTCAGTAAACTTGCAAACTCTGTCCGACTCGCGCTTGCTTAGATGTGGGATCCTGGTGGATCTGGGAGTGCTTTAAAATCCGGTGTTCAAGTTCAGTGCGCGGAGTGGGTATTTGCTTAAGGCTGAAGGATGGTAACCAGCACTGACCCAGAAGTTGCTATTCAAGTTTGAGGAACCAAAACTAGTCTCACTGTATTGTTTGCCCTCCTTTAAAATGTGTTTAAATGCCTCTGTAAAATATGTTCCTTAATAACACTAAATTTTCCTACCAATGGGAAGTCTGCGCTTCCTTGAGGAAATGAGGCCAAGGGAAGTGACCTTGCTTTTGAAAAACATAATAAAATGCTGCCTTTCTATTTTTTTTCCAAAACACTTCTTTTTCTCTCCCCTCTCAAAGACTTGGAAATGGAGAATATGGACCAGAGATTATCTGAAAACGATTCACATAAACAGAATTCAGAAGAAGCTACTTCAGCATCTCAGGATGGTGGTGCAGTCAGTGAGGATCCTGAAGAAGGAGAAAACTCTGACGTTGCTGACCCTGATTCTTTATCTCCTGCTCACGCAGACAGTGACACCGTTTCCATTTCAAATCAGGATTCCTACGTCCCCGAAACCGATGAGGCTAGTGCTCCAGAGCCGGCATGTACACAGGGCGATAACCAGCCTCAGGAACAAAAGACCGAGACAGAGTCAAATTCCAAAGTTAACTGGGATAATAAAGTCCAGCCTATGGAATCCATATTAGCAGACTGGAATGAAGATATAGAAGCATTTGAAATGATGGAGAAGGATGAGCTATGACTTGTAATAATAACTTATTTGTTAGTAAACAAATGGAGAACTCTTTGGGTAGAAGTGAGGCCCTGATATCTGAGAACTAGAAAATATATTCAGTATTGTGATGAGCAACCAGGTTTCACCTGGAAATTACCACAGAAATCCAGCACGCACTCTTTGTATTGTTTTAGTTTTTCCTGTTTAAAAATGGGAACGTGCAATCGAAGCATTTGTCTGGCTCCACTGCATGGTGCTGTAATCCAGGAGGCTCGTTCAGGGAACGAGTCCGACTTCTGCGTTCCAGGCCCCGAGAGGTCCCGCTCCCTTGGTCTCTGGAAGGCAGAAGTTGAATGCAGTGGGGTTCACATGCCACGTAACGGTTATCGATGAGAGCACTTGAGGGCAGTAGGTCAGCCACTGTTCTGGTTGGAGCGGAGGTGCGGTTTCACTGATCTCTACTGAGCTGAAGGTCTTCACTGATAGCAGCAGGTGAAAATGTCTCCGGTTGTCATCTCTTTAAGACACAGCTAGAAGCAGTTTGCTTTTTGTCCTGACATATCATACCGAGACACAGTAGTGTTGCTCATCACTCCTTCCGTCTGTTACCATGAAGAATGACCACGATGACATGCGAGTGTTCCCTTCTGCTCCGCTTCCAGCTAGAGAAACCGTATAAACCAAAGGTGATGTGTCCTTTGTAAGCAGGTTCCACCAGGGACACTAAGGACAGCCTTGCTTGTTCGGGGTCTGCCAGACAAAGGTTCACGGTGTGTTGCGAAAGTTCTGCTCGAGGTTGAGGTAAAGCGGACAAGGTAGATGTTGAGTTACAGGTATTTCTTTTGGCCTTCCAGGTTGAAAAACTCAATCTACCCCGAGATACAGAATTTAAACTGGCAATATTCTCTGAAAGGACACTAAACAGAACTAGATCAGCTATAACAAAAATCTTCCTTTTTCTACAAGTTTGACTTCTAACGGCTTGACTTTGTTGTCATTCTTTTTATATGCAACTTCTATATGTGTGATACTTAAGGCAATGAGGCCAGTAGTGAAGCGCAACCATTTTGGCTGTTGGGTCCATAGTTCAAAGTATAGTGGCGTGAACTGCGAGGATGAGAGGTATGTTACTCTGGGCTTCGGGAGTTTGTTACAGGTAAGTGGGAGTCCTAATTTGTTATCCCTATTACGAAAAACATTATTTAAATAAAAATGGGGATGTTTAACCAACCGAGAGACGTTTTGACTGTGTCCAAAGAAACTGCCAAAACCTAATTAACTTGGTTTATGTAAACTGCTTTTAGTGAATTGTGGTTCAAAGACTTGTTTTATATTAAAGAATAAATTAACACTGCCTATATGCTGCACCAGGCTAAAAATGAAGGTTTATCTTCACCTTTACAATGGGAAAAAAACCAACAAAAAAAAGCCCCAATCCGAATTGCACCTTTCATTTAGCTGGTGAAATTATGCGTGCTGAATATGCAACTGTTAATTAGTACAGCCATACTGTATTTATTTATGTATACTCCTGTACAGTATGAATGGAGAAATCCCAGTCAAATGTTGTATACGTGTATGCTTAATGCCACTTGCTTTCAAGAGTTTCAAAATGCACAGGCACCTTTTGAGAGCATGACAGTCCATCAGAATATTATCCATAAACCGAATGAGAACTTTAAATCACTGGAGTAGGAGGTAATTCCGAGGAGGGAATGAAGTGGTAGTGGAATAGTGAATAAGTGTCCTTTCAAATAAATTAGCTTTTAAATGTAGTTCTAATTCCTTTGCACAAATAACTGTCTGGAGGTTTGGACTGAATGAGTAGGGCTTGAAGCAGCTAGGGTTTTTGAGTTGAGAACTTACTTTTTACTTACGTTTTTTTTGTTACATGAGTTTCTTCATGTAAAGAATTTGATCATGGGAGACTTTTTTAAGTGTCCTTCGTTCCTTGGAGCCCCGGCCACACCTGAGGGACGCTGCGCTCCCCTGGTAGCGCCCGGGCTCGAAGCGACGTGGCCAGGCGCAGTCAGCTGCAGGATTAAAACCATCAGGTGCAGATCAAAAGTCTTCACTCTGGTAATTCCTTTGGTCTGTCAGTGCTTTGTGCCACAAAAAGGAGCATTTTTGTTCCTGTGCTCTTCGCCATGGACAACATCTTCATACTTGTTAGCTCTTTTGGTGGAAATAGAATTATTTTTCTAGCTATAGAGGCCCTCTGGTCATTATGTTAAGACTGTCAATACAGCAACTAAAGGTTTTCTTTTTTTTTTTTTAAACTTTCAGAAAATGTAGGTGTAGATGTAAAATTTTATTAAAAGATTAACTTTCCTTGCCACCACCAGCTCATTTTTATGTAACTGCTTGTTCCAAATCTATTGTTAGAGACGTTAGCTGTCCTTTTAAGGGATTTTGGAACGATCCCACAGCTCCGTATGGATTTGAAGCATCGTTTTGGTGGTGGCCTACCTCAGATAACTCTTGCCTCCTTCCTTTTGGGTTGGTTTTTTTGTTTCAGTTTGTTTTACTTTACCTTTGAAACCATCATGAGAGCCATAGTGGTGTTTACAGAACGGAATGGGGTAAGGTTGACCTTTTGGGAGAGAGGACTAAATTGGGAGAGGGGCAGTTTTATTCAGGTTATATTCACTTTGTATTTCCTTATTGAGGAAATAGGCTTTAGTTGAACCTTTTCGTATCCTTCTGAAAAGAATTCAGTTTTCTGTCACTGTCATCTTAAAAGGCAAAAAGAATGTATTCATCAGAAAACCCAAACTCTTTAGGAGAGGGGAGTGAGGCTGCTTCTCGAATTTTTAGAAGTCTGCTCCCTCCGTGTGGAATAATGCTTGTACATCACAAATCCGTGATCGCCTCTTTCTTTGCACGGTATTGTACATTTACTTGTATGGTATTGAACACTGAAGAATTCAGGAATCACAGCTGGAACTAGCACTTACTCCATGCCATGTAATTCAGATCAGCCAATTAATTTCTCATTTGATCTTAGAGGAACCTTCTCAATTGTTTACATTTATTATTTTTTAATGAAGTTTCCAAATGAGCCCAGCTTTGGTTCTCCTCCTCTTCCTGCCGGCGTACCTGAGGGTGTAGCGTTAGGCACGGATAAGTGTATGTGAGAGGTTAAAAACGGGACATCTTATGCAAAAGGCATCAGTCAGAACATAGAAAAAAAAAAAAACAAACCCATTCTGTGAATGAAATATTGTATGTTCAGATTTTATAAGATTTTTTTTTTTAGCCAGCCCAATTTACAGCCGTATATTTTCTTATGAAAGATGTCTAATAACAGGTGCTGTAACACTATTGTTGGGTTTTACTCTGGTGATAAGTGTATACGATATTTCTAAGGGCAACTATGTACTGTGATGTAAAAGTCTGGGCTAAAATGTATATAATCTGTGATTATAACTGCTGATTGTAAAGATTTAATAAAAATGTAAATATTCTGGTCTGGCTGTGCTAACCTGGCGCTAATTTCCGTTCCGCATCTGGCAGTGGCAGGGCGAGGAAGCAGCCGACGAGGAAGCGGCGAGGTCCCTGCCGGGAGGGTGCGGAGCTGCGTGGCCAGAGGCGGAAGCAACGCAGGGAATTCTGAAATGAGGGATAATGGCCAGACAGATTGTACAGCACCAGAACAACGCCCTTGCAGTGCAAAACCGAAAGCAGGCTGGAAAGGTGCTCAGCATCCTCATCTCGTTGATTATTTCAACCTCTATTAGTCTATGACTTAGGTGTTTACTTTTTTCTTTAAATCCATTCCTGCAGTGAGAACAGAGATCCTCAGAAGTTCATTTAACATATGACTACTACTGATCCTGGGCTTTTTTTGGCTTAGGGCCTTTAGTTTTTGTTGGGTTAGGTGTTTATTTTCCAGTTCTAATGACAATGGGTCTCTTTGGGGCCTGATGAGGTAAGTCTCAGGGGAAAGGTACAGCAGCAAAGTCATCTCTCGTCTCTACTGGGGTACCTGTGACACCCAGATGCTGTTTGGCATAGCAAGGAGTTGCCTTCCCCTTGCAGCTGGCCTCCGAAAAGGCAAAAATGTTACGCAAAACTACAGCCAGGGTGTGCCCCCATCCCTGCCCCTCTTTATATTTCTTGTTACAACAAGGAAAGAGGAATATTTAGTCATTTCTGGGTTTGACCACCTTCCCACTGCTCTTCCCCAGGGACGCACGTCGCACAGATGCGTGAGGGGTAAGGGATGCATGGCAGCATCAGTACGTTGCACCTCCAATTAAAATGATCCTTAATAATTATTTTGTGCCAATAGTTGTATTGATGGGCTGGAGGACAAAAATTCATCCTCTGCTGCCCCTCGTCCCAAGCCCATCATTCACGTCAGCCTGAAGCTGCCGGTGGCAGGAGTCCCGTTTTCTTATGAAGTGCCACATAAAAAGATGTTAATAAACGTTTCCAGCCAGAATGGTCCCTATAAAACACTGTTTGCCTGGGAAAGTTCATCCCAGCTATTAAACCCCAACGGGGGGTGAATTTATTATTATGAATCCTACTCGGTGGTACTGCGCGTCCTTTTGAGGAGCAACGGGACCACCCCGGGTGCACCACCGCCTGCGACACCAGGCCAGACCTGATGGCAGCAGTGCAGGGCAGAGAAAGAGGAGAAACCCAGAAACCTGGTTCCACCCTTCCTTAAACCACCCCACCGCAGCATCTCTCTGCCCTCGCACCCTGCGCCGGGTGCTGCTGTCGCCTTCGTCGCGCTTTGGGCTGGCAAGGAGTCACCGGGGTTTGGGCACGAGCCCCGGACGAGGGAGATGCTCGCAGAGAAACGCGGAGCTGGAGGGAAGAAACGATGAGCAATTCGGAGCTGGTTGTGCTGAACTTGATGCGTTGTAGGATTTCTCTGCGGACCTTGGCTCGAGACGTGCATGGTCCTCCCCTCCACAGCAAAAGCTGTTTCCCCGTCCCTCCTCTGGCCCAACGCTCCTTGCACTCCAGTTTAAGAAAATTAGCAAAGAAAGCTTAGAAAGGTGTAAGGGGGGGGGAAAAGGCAAAAGATGTGCAGGAAAGGGCAGCAAGGCATTTCCTACGTGGGCCAGCTCTCACGGCCATTTTATGTAACTGGGCACGTGCATTTCCACGTTTACTTTCAGGCTTGACACGGGTTATCTGATTGCCAGGCAGGGAGCATCTCTGTTAAATGATGTCAATCTTCGCTGCACCGGCATTACAGCATCATAAAAAATTACATAGCTGCTATTTTGGGTAGCAGCTCTCTCCGACTCAGTGAATAAATGCATCTCCATATGACTCACTCTGGGGGATTATTAATAGACACAAAAGCAGAATGCCAAAAACCCGAGAATATCACTCAGTTCCCACATGTAGCTTTCTAGTTTCTCGCAGCAATCGCACTTGAGAACTTTTTGTCTCAAAATTTAATTTTTTAATTTTATATATATATATATATACACAGGGGGAGCAAATTTTTTCTATTCAATTCACGCCTTGAAGGCTTGGGAGGGGGGAAAGGAAAGTCTACAGTGATGGAGGACGCTCGTTGCTCCAGCTCTGGGCGTGCAGGGTACCGCGCTCCGGCCCTGCGTCACGCGCTGCGCTAGCGCCCATTCAGGGCAACGCCTCCTGCGCAGAGACCCGTTAAGGCGAAGCTGCCGCTATTCATGAACCTCAAAATAAAAGCTCAGGTCTCCCGCTTCAAACGGAAGCCATCCGGGATGGCAGAGCAGCGGGGAAGAAGCGAGTCGTTCCGAGAAGGAAAGAATCGCGTACTGCTCGTTGCGCTGCGGGACAGCCGGTGGATAAAGCAGCGACAGGCAGCAGCAGTCGGATAAAGATACGGACTCAAGCCTGGAGCTCACCCCCCGCCCCGGGGCTGGCTGCTTCATTCCACCGGCTTTTTGGTAATTAGGGTGAAAGTCATTGATGGGGACCCCCGCGCCGTCCTGGCCCTGCTGCCACCCAAAGCTGCTGCACTCAAATAGTGTCAGCTTTGATAAAGTGGGCAAACCTTTAAAAAAAAGGACACTTTTCCCCAAAAATGTTGTGCCGGCATTCATGAAACTGCCGAGATGCTGCTGTGGGTGCAGGGAATAGGTGTCCATGAAGATGGTGTTCTACGTGGCTTTTATGAAGCAGGTTCACAATCGTACACGTGTTTATGATGACAGAGAAGATGATGATGAAGAAGAAATGATGATGAAGAAGAAGATGATGATGATGACTGTGCCATCTTCAAGCTCAAACAGAGCATTTACCTGGATGTCAAAGACATGAACCCTTTTGAATTCCACCAGCTTTCACATTTTGCAGTTCCCCTGAGCTGGGATTCATTTCCCTCCACCACACACTTACATCCACAATAACCGTAACACAAATTTTCATTTGGAGCTTACCCAACTTTTTGGATGTTTGACATCAAAGTTTCCTCCCCAACAATAAAGCAAACAACCTGGCCCTCCAAAATCATCCCTGCATCCCTTGTCTCCTCTTCCCCAAACATCTCCAGAGACTAACAAGGAACCACTGCAGCCTGAAAAAAGGAGTTTCCCAGCGGTAGCAAGACTCAACGCAATGGCCGAGGGGCAGCAGTTCTCCACCCTGCTTGCCACGAGGGGGGCTTGCTGGACACACACTTGCATTCGCCCAGCTTTACAGATGGTGCTGGTTTTGGAAAGTGTTCTTTAATGTTGATAAGCTTTGAAAATTAAGCTTACAGAGGTGATTATGCAGGTATGTGGTTTTGTGGAGCCTGGCGCTCTTCATCGGTGGCAGCGGGTGGCAGGCAATGGGAGCTGAGCTGGTGCTGCTGCTCCCTGCAGGCTGAGGTGACGTGGAGGTGAGGGAGGTTCCCCCCCACGCTGGGGAGGTGAAGGCACTCAATGCGCCATCAGAGCTCAAGTTTGCCAGCTCTCAGTTTAGAAAACAAAGGGGAAATGGCCAATATAGCAAGATGTGTTGTAAACTGTGAATATAAAACGTGCGTGTTGGACATGAAGCCTGTGTGACATCATGGGCTGTCACAGGTGAAGCAGCAACGCTACCCAAAGCTGTTGGTGGGACAGAAGTGCCAGCAGCGACTGGAAATCACCCCCTTTTGTTTAAAGCTTGTATTAAAGTCGTTCCTCGGCAGAGGCAGCCATCACCCAGCTGGAAGCCTCGCCCATCCTGAAGGTCTGGCGTGTCAGCCAAGCCAGTCTGGAGTTGAGTCATCGTTAACTCTAAAATCGAAGTGACAGGTAATTACTGTTTTGTAGACTTGATAAAACTGAAATAGCTGAGAACTGAATATTTATCTTCAGTCTTTCGTGGCAATGTCAATGTCTTCAGAGCTTAAACATGTCTCTCTGGTGCTTCATCTCCCCATCCGCTCTTGTCTCATAACACAGATGTTGAAGTACTCGTGGTGTTTCATGGGCTGTGCCAGTCACCAGCCCGGGCTCTCTTACAGCAGCGAAAAGGCACACTGAAAAGAAAGAAATAAATAAAAAAATCATGCAATATTGCCGATCGCTGTCTCCTCTCTCCCAGAGCAGTACCCGCCGTGTCTTGTGGCAGCACCACGCACAACGGCACCGGCTGCAGTGAGGTCAGAGCCAGCCCGAGTGCATGTGGTGACGATGGGATGGAGGCGTCCGTGGGCTGTCAGGATGAGGAAAGCATTGCTGTTCCTGCCGTGCACGAAGGGATGGCGAAGCACAGTAAGTCAATGGCCCATCCATGGCCACAAGGGACTCGTGGCAGGGGAAGGTGCAGAGCTGGGTCTTCTGGGTCCTAACAGAGACACTTAATAAAAAAAAACAAACAAAAAACCACCCCAACCATCTGACTGAAAGCAAAGGAAGAAAAGAATGTCAAGTTTTGGGTGGTACAGTTTTGGGGCTGATGTCCAGTGTCAGGGAAAGGCTGGTGGGAGCCAGGAAACAGCAGTATTAGTAGTCAGATAATTAACTGGCTTTGACGAGCCTCTTCAAGGGCATTTTGGCCAAGGTCTGCAGGCTGGTTTCTTTGTGGCATCTACTTGCACGTCCATCCTCTCCATCTGCCTGTAGGGTTTCCAGGCTGCTCTTCATCCATGAAGGGTGTAACTAAGCCTAACACGCACCACCGCATGTCAGCTCAGAGGGATACGGGTCCCTTGGGTTGGGTATTTTGGAGGCCTCTGCACTCACCACCCATGGTGCAGGGCCGGATCCAGGCACGGCAGCTCTTCCCGCTCCTCGGCTCCTCTCCTCGCTCTTGCCCAGGGATAATGCTCGGGTCAGGCTCCGAGGAGGAAAACTGGCACAGCTTGAAGGGCTTTAGAGGAAGGAAAAAGCACATCAAGGGAAGAAGGTTGATCACAAAACTCCTTCACCATCATTTTTTCCAAGATCCCAGAATATAACTCTGAGGTTCTTAAATCATGCATCAGCCTGCTAAAGAGAAGTTTGGCCCCAAATAATTTTCTTAGTATTTCTTTTAAAAGAAACCTTGAAAAACCCCTTTACAACCAAGCGCGGCATATCAGATATAAGCAGGTTTCCTTCTTTTCCCAGCCTCCTCTTTTCCACTCCGCTGAATATATTTGAGCAAAGTAAGGTGGAGGTTTGGCCTCAAGGTGAGATGCATTTTAAGCTTCAGTAACCTGCTTACATGGGTACAGCTCCTCGGCCGCTGCGTATATTTAGACTTTTACCAAAATTTGCTAGGACTCTGCAAAGGTGGAAGAAATAAAGCAGGTTAAAAAAGCAACAGTCATCCGAGCGACCTTGTGGGCCTGCTTGCGGCACGTGCGACGTCTCACAAGGAGGTTGGGTTGGTCCTGTCCCTTTCCCCAACACTACGCAGCTCCAGGCAGGGTCCCGCGCTTGCTCTGACCGTGTTTGCATGTTCTGGCAGCAAGCTGCTGCTCAGGGCTTGAGGAGATGGTTTTCCTGCTTCAGCGAGCAAAGCAGCCAGCTCTTAGCAGCTGAGGTGTGGAGAGAAGGATGTCGACCTGAAGTGCTTAGAAGCCGGCTGGTGTTTCCTAGCCCTCAGTCAAGGCTAACAAAAGGTTTCTGCTCTAAGTTTGTTTCTCTAGGCACAGCTCCTTTCAATAAGCAACCAACGCTGATCTTCGCTTTGCCATATCCCAAGAGTTTTAAAGCGAGTCTCCTGTCTGACCAAGAAGCTGAGTCAGCTGAAAACCACCAAGAAGCTCCTGGGTTCTCCCGGGCACACCGTGACGGGGGCAAGACGTGCCGTGGCCAAGGATTTGCTGACTTGATACGAAGAGGCAAACCCTCTCCTGCCCCAAAACTCAATTCCGCCCACATTGCTTGCAGAAGGGTGGAGCTAATCCAAGTCTGCCGCTCCTCACCCCAATCCCACCAGAAGCCTGGGGCAGTCCTGGGGCATGTCCACTCCAAAGACAACTACTGACTGTCTGCAAACCTCCTGCCCACCCTCATGCCTCCACACGCAGCAGCAGGACAGTCCGTGCAGGCGTTCACTGGTATCATCATCTAAAGGGACATCGGTCAGCTTATAATTTATACAGGAGACTGAAGCACTTGCTGCTTAATACCACGTGTTGCTTTCCACACTGAGTGCACGGGAAAGGTGGGACCGGCTGGTCCTCTCTCACAAAGCTTCCACCAAAGCCCATGCCTCTGGTGCAATCATCACCGGCAAGGAGAAAAAGAAAAAAAAACAAACCAAAACAGTAAAACTAACAGGCGGCTGAAAGAAACTCCATGTAGAAAGCAGCTGGTGGAGTGCGAGTCCACGCTGTGTCTGTAACCCGGGGTTTGTACGGGGAAATTTATACACCAGGCATTCGGCGTCTAGAAAATGACCCACGTTTCAAAAGAACGGCCCCAATTCCGTCACTCTTGTACTACTTTGCCAAAGCTTTATAAAGCACTTTTGAGAGAAGGGTTTGCGGGATCAAGCCCCAGGACTCTTTATTAATTAAAGAGTTTAAATAATTGAAACGGGCAGTCTCTTGACTCTCCTTAGCATGGCTACCTGCTCGAGAGCTGACATAAATTATGGAAAAAAAAAATAAAAAATCATATCCCAGAGGACAGCGTTATCACCTTGAAGAAGTGGTAACAGATCAAACGGCTCCACAGAGCATCCACCGAGAGATAACAACAGCCCTAAGGAGGCCAACGCGATGGGAGGAAGGCGGCGAAACCTCAGCGCCAGCGAGGCTGGGATGCTCAGGAAGAGCTGTGTGGTCAAAGCAGCAACAGAAATGCAGCGAGGATTTAGGAAAACTAGAATTTTTCCAGCAATTTTTGACCATTAACAGGCTAAAGATGCACAGAGTGAAACCTGCCAGAGAGGAACCTGCTGCTGAGCTTTTTATGGAAAAGCTACTGAAGCTCAGTAGCGCTTGAGTTGTCCCAGTCCTGCTGTACAGCAACCCCTCGACTCAAACCGGGGTCGGCAGGAGACCGGGGACCGAGCAGTCTGCAGCCTCAGAAACAGCTCCCACCTTCAGAAGAAACCGCAGCCTCCCAAACGCTGCCGGGAAAGCTGCTGTCGCTGGAAGTGCTCCCACCCAGCCCTTCCTGCAGAGTAAGACAAACTCCCGGGTCTCTCTCTCTCCCCCAATGGGCTCTCCCCACCCCGCTGCCCCATCCACTGCCCCAAAGCCAAAGGGAAATCCCGTGCAGGGCGGGAAGCGGGAGGTGAGGAAGTTGCTTTGCTTTTTTTTTTTTTTTTGACATATTCTAAGCATGGCACAGCACCGAGAGGGAACAAAACCGCCTGCCGTGGACTGTCCACCCCCACTGGGAGTGAACACCGGAGGAAATCTCTTTAGTCAAGAAACTCCCTAATGTTTTAAAGATTTTGCAGAAGTCACAGGTGAGTTTTGAGGGATGTGAAACCATTTCCAGGGATGTGATTTTTCAGAAGGGCCAGTGAAAAATGGCCAACGCTAAAGGGCTTTGTGCTGCGTGCCCCACTCAAGCGTCAGCCACGGCAGCAAAAGATGCCGCGCAGGCAATCTCACTGTCTAGTCCTCATACATCACCCACCGCAGAGCAACAACAGCAATCCAGGACAGCAACCTACGTCCCAACAAAGTTTCTCCACGGGATGCAGCGCAAACCTGGCCCTCAGCCGGTGTCAGATATTAGCACAGGTAACCACCTCCTTTGAAACAATAAATACAAAAAATGTGGGTTTTTTTCTTTCAGGTTTTTTGTTTTTTTGTTGTTTTTTTTTAATTGTGACAGCATTTGTTAAAAATATTACATCTGCTTTTGAGAAGGTAATACCCTCCCTGTATAATATGGAAAAATAAACTCTACAGGACCCGCAAGCGCTACCCCCCGCTGGCACAGAGCTGCGGTAAGAGGTGAGAGCCGCAGACTCATCCGCGCGGAGGGCTGGTTTTGCCTTCCTCGTCCCCAGACTCTTAAAACATTGCGCTGTAGGAATGGTAAAAGACAAGAATACATAAAAACAGTAAAATGTTTATTTTCTTAGAAAAAAAGAGATTCAAAATGATTGTGATCACACTCCCATTCGTGCTCAGCAAAGCCAATACTGCAAGCTTAGTCCTCGATTAAGATACCTATTAAATGAAACTCTTTTTCCTCTTTAAAATACAAATTCCTGCTCCTGCATCACTTCCAGTATTTCAGTGATAACATGCTTTTAATGGATAATAGTTTCTCAGCTTCTTCTCAGCAGAGAAACAAGGCTTGCCATGGCAAAAACATCCCGTCTCCAAAGCGTGAAATCACCAGCATTACTAAGCACTCCGGCCCCAACGCGGACTGACAGACAGCTTAAGGGTGTTTCTTAGATGCTCGAATGTTCACTTATGGAAGCTTTGTATAACACTACCTCATCTGATAGAAAACAGGCCAGAAGCCTCAAGAAAATCAACAACGTCTTTTGGATTAAACTTTAAGGATTTGCTGCGTATCTGGACACAGAAAAAAGTGAGAAGTTGCAACAAGTTTTAACTAGCAGCAACAAAAACAGTTCCTTATGAGGTTTTTAGCAATATTCCTCATCTGTTCGTTAGGAAACACTGTAACTGAATGGAGCATATAATGTGGAAATGATCTTCTTCTGGTATGTAGTGCTGTTCGCTCTAGAAGACTTCCAAAAGGTCTCGACTGGGTTGTAATCTATTTACACAGTAGTAACTCCTGGGGCGAGTGGCAGAATTGGCACTATGTGACATCCTCCTCTTCTGAACAATAATCACGACCCTGTAAGGAGAAAAGCCAGGCAGTTTGTAAATGAATACTTGAAGACAGGAATAACGTAACTTGCTACTAATAATACTTATCACTTCTTCAAACTTAAGAGATTTCAGTTCAGAGCTGGGTAGAAGCCTTGAAAATAGGGAAAGGAATTTGCCCAACTCCTCCGAGTGGTTCTGGAAGATCTCTGTGACCCCAGGATAGGAGACCCTTCCCTTTCCACCACTGTCATCGCATCGATTTCATCCCCTACACTGAATTCCGGGGGGGTGAGTTGTCCAATCAATTGATCTACAAAGCTCTGTTATGCAAATACACACCTTGATGGGCACAACCTTATAAATCTGATGTGAAAAGATAATCTCTGAGGCAAAAGCAACAAAGCTCGTAATCCGGCGAGCACCGCAAAAGTCGGCTGCTGTGAACAAGAACGCTTCATCCGATAGAACCTTGTGCAAGGGGGACAGGCCAAGCTTCACAAAACATGGACCAGTCGTGCTCCATCTTACAGCTCGTCCCAAACACGTCAATCTGTGCATCAACCTCGGGAAGGTCTGGAGAAGATATGTCCTGTCCCTCACAAGCTGGTTCTTGCAAAGACAGGACCCGCTGTCCTCGTTGCTCAACACAACGGAAAGAGCCGGAGCTGAGCTTTTCACTGCACACCACCCAAGCTGCAGTGCGGAAAGTGTATGACCGAGCGCTTGCATGGAACAGCCCAGCAGCCGAGCAAAGGGACAGTGAAGAAGAAGAAGAAGAAGAAAAGGAACACCAGAGTCTCAGACCTGCAATGAAGTGTAAAAGCTCGACAACACCCTGTAAGCGGAAGAGACCAACTCAGCAGTGGTAAAACAGGTGAAACTCTACTAACCCAGCGGTACCCAGTTACTCCATAAAGCAAAAATGGTCAGTGGCCCGTCTGGAGAGAGAAGGGGGAAAGAAAAAGGTGAAAAAAGGAGAGAAATATTTCTTGATGCAGCCATCAGTTTATCTGGGATGCACAGCTGGGGTACACACTGGGAACCACGGCTCCAAAATGTCTCTGCAATTAAACCCCCACTGACGATGCTGGGATTGCGGAGCGCGCTTTGCTGGAGGGTCCGCACCCAGGAACGTGCGGTGCTTTAACAGCTCTCCCTGACCCAATGCTATTAGTAACGCGGCTTTCTTAGTATGTTAAAAAAAACCCCAAAACAACCCAAGAGACTAAGCAGCCTTAATTTCAATTCAGCAATCACGTCGGTGTCTCAGAGGTGGCCCTCAAGGCCGCCAGCGGTGGGCAGGGACGCTGCCGCCATCCCAAGGTTTTTGCCAGCCTGCCCGCTCCTGCAAGCGCAGATATAAGGAGGAGGAGGGCAAAACCTGCCCAAAATACCAGAAACACCTCCTGCGCCTTCCTGCAGCAGCTCTTCCACCCGCCGAGCCCGGCACAGACCCACAACCCTGACCTGACCGGCTCATTTGATGCCCAAACCGCGGTAACGCCCGACAGCAAGAGGAGGAGCCCCGCTGCAGGCCGAGGCAGCTCTATTTTTTTGCAGAGAAATGCTCCAGAGCTGCCCAGCGAGGTGTGAAGCGTCCCGGTGCCGTTCGGCGAGTTAAGCACGGACCAGTCTCTAAGCGCAAGGGAAACCACGTTTAAGCACTGGAGCAGCTCACAAGCAGAAAGTCAAGATGCTTTAAGCATCTTCTTGAAGGAGGGCTCGTGGCAAGTGAGGTCTCTTTCAGTAAATACAAAGCAGTTGGGTATTTAGCCTCCTAAAAAGAGGAGGAGGGGAGAAACTGTGCTACAAAAAAGCCCAAAACCCTACAATTCCCTTATTTATTTCTTGTTTTAGACAAAAGCTTTTGTCTAAAGCTTATTCCCTGACTGAAGTTGTATCAGCAAAAACAAGGTCAGCGTTCCTCAGGAAGAGCAGAGAAGGAATAAAGCTGCCTGCCCCGCTGGGTCGTACACCCGCCACTCGGGGGTTTCCCCGTGGAGCTCCTCGGGCAGGAGGACAGGAGAGGTCTGCATCTCCCCACCGGCACAGCAACGACGGCTGCTTGGGTCCTGGTAAGTACCGTGGCCTCAGTCCAGCGAAATATTTAAAAATGTCAATTTTTGACCCCCTTTCTGTTTCAGAAGATGCTCGATAGCTGCTGGAGGAGATGATACCTTGACTGTGCTTGAGATGGGAATTATCCTGGTGGGGCCGGGCACAACCTCGGGGAAGAGTGAGCTAACAGCCTGCAAAGCTGATGAGGTCTTCTGAAGAAACCAGACTGAAATACTGACCACATGAAGATGAGGAGCTCCATGACATCAGCAGAGGAGCTCTGGTAGTACCTGAGTGCAGACCAGCGTGACGGTGGGAAATTGCTTTAGTTTGGGTTTTTTGGGTTTTTTTTTTGAGCAGATGTGCACCAGGAAGGCAAAGAAGAAAGCCGAGAAGGTGACACACACCCCCCCCCCCCAAACAGCAGCACCATGGCTGGAAAAGGAGGGTGCAGGATCGCCGGCCAAACTCTGTCCCCGCTGCCCAGGGGAGCAGGCTCCCGTGTCCAGAGGAGCCACGGGCACAGAGCATGTGGCTAATAACGGGAATGTATGGGCCACCCCGTAACAGCCCTTAATGCCACGGGCTATTCAATAAACTGCAACGACCACAAACGAACCTGCACCAAGGGAGATGAGAATAGGAACGCAATCATACAAATCCATGGAATCCCAAGAAATCCCGTCTTCCTCCCCTGCAACTTTTTCAGATACCCACAGAAACGCCTTAACGCAGGTGTGGGAATTTCAGGGAAAGCCACTGCGCTCCTCGTCTGCTGCTCGTAGCAAAGCTGGAGCTGACGGCTCGCTCCCCTGCTCTCCCCTCCTCGCTCCATCTAGAAAGCGCTCCCATCCCGATGTCCCTAGCAGGGCGTGCACCATGGCCAATGATACCCTTTTAGAGAAATAAGAAAAAACAAAAAGGAAGGAAAAAAAAAAAAAAAAAGAAAAAAAGAAAAAAAATGACAGGAAAAGCGCTTTTCCCCATTGTCGCGGGTGACAGGCCAGTAACAAAACCCGGCTGCAGCAGCCTTCCCGGGTCAATAGCCTTTTGTGCGGCTGAGGGACTTGCCGAGGGAGAGGAGGCAGCGAAGGAGATGCTTCTTCCGCCACGGCTCTGCAGCTTGGCACCAGCACCCTCGCGCCGCGGCCCTGGCGAGGAGAGGAGGAAGAGGAGGCCGGCCGGCCCGGGAGAGGGAAATGAGCTGCACCAAGCAGCCCTTTCTTTTGCGCCGGCTCAAAGAGCTCGCGGGACACAGTGGCCCCTTTCAGGGGAGATGGCCGGCGCTGGGAACCGGCGGCCTGGCTCTGCGGTGGGAACCCTTTTCATCAATCTGGTTTTGTTTACAGCGCTCGCAGAAAGGACGGGAAGAAAATGCCGGGAGGAGGCACTAAATAATTGTCTACTGTGCTAATTTTTGTCCGTTTCTTATTTTGTTAGAGAAAAATCAATAGAGTCATTAAGAGCAATCCACTTTGCTAATGAGTTTTAGCCTAATAGTTCTGTCCTTGCATACATTTTGGTTAGCAACCCCCCCTATTTCTAACAGCACTCTTTAAATACGACACAAGAGGCTGCATTGTGTCTTCCCCCCCGTGTGTCATGCCCGGTTTTACTAACGAGGGGATGGAGCGAGTTGCCGCCGGGCATCTCTCCCATGGCCTCCAACAACAAACCGGTAGTCTCCAACCCGGCTCCCGGCAGCCAGGTGTGCGGATCGGTGGCGAAACCCCTGTGAACCCACACCGACACCGCCGGTCAAGTTACTCCTCGACCCAAAGCGACATCCCCGGCAGCAGTGGGAACACCATGCTCCGGTCTTGGAGTATCCACCAGCCACATGAGAGTTCGTAGCAAGACATCTTCATGTGCCTATGACGTGTTTTAATCTCGGTTTCTTCCATGAGCATGTTTGCGCTGTGATTATTTTTTGTAAACCACTGTGGCCATGTGGGAAACAGCTTACCATGATGGGACCAGTGATGATTTCCTCTGGTACAGCCCACCTGGATTGGTTTTGGTGTTCTGTGGTGGGTTTTTTTTTAAGACCACAAAGCCAGAGATGCTTCTCTTCTGGGGGTACAATCCCCAGACATAATCCCAGAAATTGTTCAACTGCTCAATTATACCTCAGCCTTGATATTTGTTCCTACAGTGAGGCAGCTGCCACATCATGTGGCTGATCTCAGATTTACCCAGCGGCTGCTGCGTTTGCTTTAGGAGGGAGGAGTCAGTCACTCTCTGTTTCCTTCGTGGGTTTCCAAAGCCCTTCGTGGTTCTTGCCTTGATTTCTCAGCTCAAACGTATCACTTGCACCTCAGACCCACGTCTTTCTACGTGACTCTGGAGGGGGTTTCTCTTCAAGCTTAATCGCTGCTGTTACCTGTGGCTCACTCTCTGCTGGAACATATTTATATGATTTCAGGCAAGCCCAATTTTCAAAAAAATGATAATGTTTGTCACCAGGTGAGCTGTCCCCTTACTGCTGCCTGTCTCTGCTCCATTGTCCTCCTGAACTCTTTTGTATGCACGTGCCTTTCTGCCTCCAAAAGCAAAGCCTGTGACTTTACTCACGGTAACCCCAAGAGGACTCAGTGCAGCTGCTGCAGACGTCAGGACCATTTCTGAGCCAGCTTTCGCCACAACTCTCAGTCCTTGTGCTGCTCACAGCTGACTTGGTCTTTCCCTCTTCTCTCCCGGTGCTGTGCGCATCCAGCCTTGGTGTCACGCCGAAGCTGTGCTCACCCTCCGCCCCTACCCCAGCATCCCATCACCTGAGACCATCCCACTGCTGTGCTGAGATTTGTTCAACCTTCTCATCGCCCGGTTCCTATCCGGAGGCATGTTGCTACGCCACGGAAACACCTTCATCAGCAGTGCTCTCTGGTCTGTCATATATATACACCCCCCCAACACCTACCTATGACATAGAACTACTGTTTCCTGTGCTGTCGACTGCTTAACTCTACCCAGCTACTCCCAACCTCCCACATAACCTTATAGCTCTGGCTTCTCATCAGATTTTCAGGTGGGTTTTTTAGCTCAAATTCTGGTGCTTCTGAAATGTTCGGGTTGACTCCAGCAGAACCAATATCTAACCCTACGCGCGAGGCCGACTTTTACACTCGCAGTCAGTCCTACCTCGGCAATCAGTGCCAAGCCTTCGTTCCAGCGTTTCTTCCTTCCAACAAACCCTCTGAATTGAATTACCAGAATCACACGCAGTTCCATACATGCAAGTTCAGCTCTAGCTCTCCGAGCGGGCACAGACACACGGAGATTGGAACAGATGTCTCCCGCTGAATGCCTCACGGTGTTTTGACACTGCATTTTGGTAGACAGAAGCTCTGCGCATTGGGGTTGACATTCTGTTTTTTACCTTTGGGTGGCATTTGCAGAAGGCAGTTCAGCTTCGTACGGGCAGCCAAGAACACGGGCGCGTGCTGGGTACCGACAGGGGCTAGACTTTCAGAGAAATTCCCCAGACCATTTCATTAAGGCTTTTTTTGATCTCCAGGATTCATAAATACTTCATACTTTTGGTTGATAAAACATCACCCTGTGTTCTTTCCATTTCACACTTTGATTTCGGAAATTTTATTTCAGCTGACCTTCCTGTCCATTTAATTATTTTGCTGAGTCCAAAACGCCCATTTAATTTTCCTCTCTAATTCACAGCGCACACATTAGAGTTGTTGTTGCTCATTTGTACTAGGTGACCTAACACCCTGTGGGATTTCAACGCAAGCCGAGGGATGTTTTGCTTCTGACTGTAGAGTTTCTGCAGACACAGCCCATGGAGTCAGTGATGGACAGCGTGTCTCCATCACAAATCCAACGCTACTCATGGCCACAGTTCCCATGTGAACATTACAAGATGTTTTGGGACCCCATCAATGACAGCAACCCCCTCCCACCCTTCTGCAGACAATTTCAGCCGTAACTAGTGAGCTGCTCAGTGATACACTTCTTTTAATTGTTCAACCACTGTCCTCCATTTCCCTGGAGAAGGGACTCAAAATGCTATTTAGGGATCAAACAAAACCCCTCATATTTTCCAATCCTTTTGGCACTTGTGGCGGATACCTAGAAAAACAATGTATTGCGGGCAAAGATTAATTAAAACATCCAAAACTTCTCTTGGGAAGACTATATCCTGAGGCACAGGAAGTCCCCAGAGAAAGCAAATCCCACGTTCAGCTGCGCATTAACTCCTGCCAATCCCACCAACTGTCAGCAGCTTGAAATGCACAGGAGCCATCCTCCCTCTGACAGATAAAATTGTGTATTTCTTCTAAATAGGCAATCTCCTGATCTAGAAGATAAATTAGTACAAGAGCCCTGGAGAACACCTGCAAGTGTCTGAGAGCATGGTTCAAACAGTGAGGAGACACGGTCAACTGCATCTCAATGTGGCAGCTGGTGAACGGATGGTATTACTGTCCTGAAACAAACCCCAAACCCCAAACCCAACCTCAATTCCTAATTAGATACAGCCATCAGATGGTCTGGTATGCAGATAAGAGAGATCTTCGGAAAATCCATTTCACTGGAGATTCTGTGTTTGACATTATGGAAGGTGATAATGTCCAGGAAAAGCAACTACATATTTATAGGGTGAATGCATTTATTCAAAGGGGATGTAGCTATATTAGGAATATGCAGAAATTCTACTTTTAAATGCATATAGGTTAAATACAATCTTACTCCTGTGAAATACTGGTTTAAAAATACTCTTCTTGGGTATCTACAAACTCCTTACTTCTACTCTTCCCTTTCAGCTAACTTTTGCTTTCATGAATTTAATTTTTTTCTTTTAGAGTAGTGTAACAAACTTGCTGCTCGGGACAAATAGGATATTCACTCACTGTAGCACTCCAACTCCTAAGATCTGGAGTGTCAGCAAAAACGGCAGGAGTTCAGAGTCATCCAAGTAAAAATTTCCCTCCTACTCTGCAACCCAACGCTCCAACTAGGGAGTACAAATTACTTCATTGCAATTGGGGAAGCAGCTATTAAATATCAAGTATCAAATAAGACACACCACTCCAACGTATGAAGTGTAAAGAGTATATTGGTGAGCGAACATCAGCTCAAGGTATAAGCAAAGGCTGAGATCTAGATTTGATCTAAATCGCCCACTTAACTCCTCAAGTCTCGGTTTCCCATCTATGTTGTAGTACAACTACTTACTACTATCTCACAAAGAAGCTGGGATTCTCATTTAAAAAAACTTGTGAAACATATGAAAGCTGCTGTCAAACAATGACATATGCAAAGAACTATTCACCCTCTTCTTCAAAACATCTCCAGCACTATTTTAGTCAGCGCAGGTCTTGAGGCAGGGCTGTCCGTACATACAGCCGCACTACTCATAACCTTTGGAGCCGGGAGCTATTTTGAAGAGATTGAGCACACAAGAAGACGGGTATCCCAGATACTACTGTCATTAAGACTCCAGTTGTCTCCCACAGAGATTAAATGAAAAATCAAGTCACTGAGGGCATAAAACCTCACTTTGCTCTTCTCCTTTATCCAGTTCTCCACATACATCCTGAATGTTTGCGTTGGGTTAATGTGCTGTTCACGCTAGCCAGGTGATGTTTCCACAAAACAAAGGTTTCTTTCCGGTACCTCCTGTAACCTCTTTACCTTTTTGGTCATCTTTGCACTCCAACTGTCTAACCAACGAGCACTAAGGGGGATCTCGGACCACAGTCCCTCCAAGTGCTGGGGAACGTGGAGCGCCGCAACAAACAGCGCCTGGTTGTCCTCCCCAAGGAGCTGGGAAACTTGTGTGCCCACTCCCTGAGTGAAAATGTACATTTACTTTATTGTGTCTTACCTTTTCAATTTTTTCATCAAGCATTCTGAAGAATTCTTGTTGGCTTTCAGAGATGTGCATGCTGAAAGGCAAAGGAAGAGTATCAGTACCGACAGGACTTCTTCCATTTTAAAATACCGACGCTGCAGTCCAGGGTTGATGAGGGACTCAGCTGTAAGCTTTCACCACTGTGAAAAATAAATCACTTTATGCTTTCATCGACAGGCTCTTTTTATTTATTTATTTACTTATTTATTTATTGCCTTTTTTTGTTTGCCCACAGAAAAATGATAATGCTACACTTGGAATGGTGACTAGGACCCGTGCGTATCCAGAGGAAGGAGACTATTCCCTTTTCCAGGCAGGCTGCAGAAACTTAATAGCCCGCTACCTCTCCTTGGGCCAGTGAGAGCCCCCTCTGTGACAAGACAGAAGGTCTTCCAAGACTGCCAACCTCACCCCCACAAAATGAGATGCCTGCAATGTGAGGCTAAAGCCTCGCACTGGAAGATCTGCCTGCCCTGCTACAGCTGGACTCTGGACCCAACACCCAGGAATATCTACAAGCCCAGCGTGGTCCTTCTCCTCCCAGACGGGTGGTTCTTACTGCTCCCTGAGTGGACCCAGCCCATTATTGACTTCAATTAACTCTGCAGCACTAAGAGGCTCCGAATTAGTGATACGATTTTGCATTGGTGAAGAGGGCTGGAAAATCCTCTTATTTGTTGTCTGTAAAATGCTGATGGTGGCACAGGACAACGGGCCCTTCCCCAAGGGGACCCGCAAGCTAAAAATACAGGAAGGTCAGATGCAGAGGAAAAGCCAAGGAGACAAAGATGAGGATGCACAGCAGACGGTGTTTGGGGTGTGTCTGCTTTATTTATGTTAGGGGGTGGTGAGAGCATCCTTCCTGAAATACCAATATCCCTCCAGGAAGGTGAAGCTGGAGCAGCCTTTGGAAGCGCAGCAGGGAGGAGCGCCCATGGGGGGCCCATGGGGGGCTGGAGAAAAGCACCAGGGACTCAGTGTGGGACAAAAAAGGATGCAAAAAAAGGAAGGATGGGAGATTGGTCCCAGTGCTAACGGTGGTGTCAAATCTTCTCCGACAGTAAAGCTGGTTCAGCTTACTGAATTTCCACCCCAGACTCCTCTTCCTCAGCCTGATCCTTTCAGCTGTAACGAGTTAATATTTCTCCCAAGCGCCCAACAACACCCTGCACTTTCCTACAAAGCTCGGCATTGATACTTCACTTGCTATCGGGACGAACGTATACAATGATTTGCTTATGCTGGGCATAAATGAAGGCTCAGTTCAGAAGAGGAGGTCTCCGAAGTGGCGTTAAAACCTAAAGCTGGCAATTCAGGAGAGGGAACAATTCACCTTTCAGTGGCTGTGGGAGTTTTTGTCCCCAGCTGTCTGCCTGTCCCTCAGGTTCCCACCTCCACCTGAGATGGGGGAAAAAAAACGCTTCTTTGGGGCAGCAGACCCGGTCACCTGCATATTGAAGTGTCTTGGAGAGGGGCTTTAGGGCAGTACAGCCCTTTCCAGGCAGGTAAGCACTAGAGACATAGTCTTGCCTTTGCAACATCATAGATCCAGTTTCTGATAAAATAATGGTACTGTAGCGACTCGCCCCGATCATAATTTATACAGAAACTAAAGGAAGGGAGGCAGAGGAGTATTGCGTTGCCATATATATGACCCACAGGAGGTTCTAAAGCCCTTGCAGGCCATGGTCTTCAGCCAACCCTATCCTGGGCTGCATCCCCTGCAGCGTGGCCAGCAGGTCAAGGGAGGGTATTCTGCTCCTCTGCTCTGCCCTCATGAGACCACACTTGGAGTACTCTGTCCAGCTTGGGGTTCCCCAGGACAAGANACCAGTCTGGGATTCTGTGGAATAATGGACCCTGACTCCATGCAGTCCATCTGCCTTGGATGCAACCAGAAGAGATGACTCATCAAAAGAAACGTCTCTTTCTTAGCCCAGGCTGATTGGCCTCCTGTGAGAGCATCTTGAATACATCTCTGACCCTGCTGGGAAGGACCAAGCCGCAGTAACGATGTACAGTTTTGCTGAAGGGTAATTTTACCTCCACCTCCCTACCATGAACTTCTTTTGCAATTACATCTGAAGCACTTGATTTTTCCTTTAGAAATGAGGCTGAATTACACTGTCCGTTGATTAGGAAATTACTGAAGTTTCCAGACTTGAAACCGTGTACAACACACTTGGTATGCAGCAAGTTTAAATTAATAAGTGCCCCAAAGGCACGGCATAAAGAACAGCATTTCCACTATTGTTCAAAATCCAACAGTAAAGCTTTATCGCTTCTTCGTTATGAACCCAATACTCCAAGTAATCTGTTCTTTTCAATCTAATTAGTGATTAAAACATAACAGTGATTTAGATAAGAAATCAGTTGCTAATATCAATAACCAGCTCTATTGCAGAAGTTAAGTATTCCATGGCATATGTAACGCTGACCGACCTCAGCCAGGGAACAGCACAGAACTGGAGCGAAGGATGGAGCAACTCTCAGCTACAAAACAACCATCATTTTAAGGAACAACTTGACTATTCTAAATGGAAGAAGTTTACCATTCCCAATCCCAGGCAGGATATCTGCTAACCTAAGCCAAGAGCTTCCCCCGTAGTAGCAACTACTTCCCTCTTCCCTGGGAACTCAACTGATAGTATTTAGGAACACTAGGGCATATATGATTTTGTTTATGTGTAAGTTGTATGGAAAGCTGAGAAGTGACACAGTCTGGTACTCCTATAAGGCATGGCAAGATGCATCTCACATATTTTTAAGTCCTGCACCTTAGCCGTGTAAAGGAGAGGATGCTGCAGGGATGCCGGCACAAGCGTTGACCCTGTTGTTGGTATCAGGACACAGGCGACCGTACCTCTTTTATTGAAATTGAGCATGGTTTTAGGGCTGCTGGAACGACCAGCTGGCCAGGCAGTAACTGGGAATCTCACAGATACCGCTTTATCCTGTGTTTATTTGTGTTACATTTAAAAAAAAAAATAAATAATTGAACTTACTTTGCTCTGGGTTGGTGTACTAATCCTGGGATCTCTTTATTAGATTTAAGTCTTACATTTGAACTGGCACTTTTTTCCTGAAATACATAAAAGACACAACAGAGATACCATCAGTATCTATGAAGCACACAAAGCGCGACAGACATTTGACATCACGGTGTCACCCTGTGCTGGGTTCAGGCTCTTCTACCTGTACAACTGAGTAAGAAAAGCTCATAAAGAATGAAATTAAAGGCAACACAATTGATGCAATGACCCCGAGCAGGCAATTTTTAAATGTCACGAGCTCGGTGACCTGGGGAACTGCCTCTGGGTCACTGGGCAAAATCCATCCAGGACGAGCAGTGATCAAACTCCGTGCTAGCTAATAACTCTTCAGCGGTCCATGGAAAACGAGGTGTGAAGCTGCGTCTTGGCTCCTTGTAGAGTCTATCGGCGGTACCACCAACGGGCACCTTTAATGGAGCAAAGCCAAGCACTGAAAAGGCAGAGCCCCACTGTCACCCCAGACCTGTAGGTTTGCTCAGAACAGAGGTGAGAAACATTAGCATCACGTGGAAAACTGTAGGTGGGAGAAAGTAGACATTAAACATGCCAGTGTGAAGAGCAGCAACGGCAGACTTGACCTGCTCAGTCAGAAAATTGGACACAAGGGGCCCAAGGAAGCAAACCAGAATATGTTTATAGAAGAACACAACCATGTCCTCCACAGATGACCAAAGCCATTAAAAACATCTTTAAAAAGGCAAGGGGAGGGAATAGTTTAGCTGAGAGCCAGCACTTCAAGGTAACATCTTGTCCTCATGCCAAAAGCTTCTGCAAACCACAGCTTAGTGCGCACACGTATCTATTGTCTGCAAAAACCCGGAGAAGGATACAGCCCCTTCCAGATCTTCCCGGCGCTGTGTGTCAGGGAAAGCTGCTGGTGCAGATGGGACAGAGCTGAGCCAAAGCTTAGAGCTCACCCGCTCCACAAATCCATCTGAATTTCGTAGGCACGTCATGCCCATGACAATTTAAGAAACGTAAACCCAAGAATTAGTGCTTTTGTGGGTAATTTTGGTGGTTTTGTTTTGTCTTATTTAGTCTTTGAATGTCTGAATCACAGAACATGATTTTTAAGAGGGCTATGAAATTGCTGAATTAGAAAAAAAAAGAGGCTGTCTAGCAGTTAATATTTTAATGAATAATTCTACAAGGGCTGTAAACATCAACTGCCTCAGCATATTTAACACTGTTTAATGCATATCTTCTAATCCTCCTAAACAGAAAACAGTGTCGTGCATGAAAACAACAGAGAGAAACAAGCCGTAACAAACGTCTCCGTGTGTTTGTTACATCCCAGCAGCCACTGCCTGCCCATGGTCCCATGATGTCACGTCAAAGCAGCAGAACAGAAGACGAAACCACTTGCCTTCAAACCATCTTCTAATTTTCACAGCGGTAACTGGGGATGACTACGTACATGCACGTTGCGTGTGTGGCGAACATGCACGTAGCCATACAAGTCATATGAGACGATGTATGACTCGTATAACTGTCAAGCAAAATCAAAAGAGAGGGACAGGTCTCATGGAGAAGACGCCAAACCCAGAAATCAGCTAAATCCCAACCTCAGGCACCAGGGGTGCCTTTATCCTCAAATCCGCTCCACCAGCTCGTTTGCCACAATGCAGAGGCACAAACCAGGAACGGTCCGCACTGCACATCTGGGATGGCACATCTGGATGCTCCAGTGGTAGGTACGTTCTGCAGCCATAACGCCTCCTGCCCACCTACTGCAGCACAAGGCGAATTTTGGGCTGTCTTCGGTCTCTGCATCCCATCACCCTGGTGCCACAGACCTTTTCCCACCAAAAAAATGCTGCAAATCCACTGCCTCAATGAAAAGGGAAGGGGAAGGGGAAGGGGAAAAGGAAGGGGAAAGGGAAGGGGAAAGGGAAGGGGAAAGGGAAGGGGAGCTCTGATGTACAGCTCCCGTGTCGGGAGCTGCGATAAATGGCGGTGGTGCAAACCCGGCTTTCCACACCTCCACTTGGCACCAGTGCAGCTCTACCAGTGGCTGGAATCAGCACAAATCCAGGCCACAAGAAACTGCTGTCACTTAGGAACAAAGAGAGAGACACGAGGAAAATACACGTTGCCTTCCTTCTGCGGGTCCCAGAGCATTATTCCGAATATTAACTGACTCAGAGAGGAAGAGGGAAATAAAATTTCAATTCACTTGACTTCAAGATCCCAAAGTTTACTCTTTCCCTCCTATTGCTTCCGATAATTAACACACCTCAGTTATCTATTACTTAGAGTTCTTCCATTTAAGCAGATAGTGTGCCACCTTCTCCATCTGTTGCTCAGCAGGAACGAACAGAAAAAGAGGAGTTAAGGAGAAAAATAAAACCCAGCCAGGCCTCGAATTGGCTCGTTGCTTTGTTTATAGCTATTATTTATGGCAGCGATATTTCATTACACTGACCGAAATATTGGCTTTGATAAAAATAGATATTTGAAAATAATTCTTCCAAATGCAAATAGAATACTTTTTTCCCCATCACTCTTAAGACAAAGCGATTCATCAGAAATTAATGGTTGGGATTCTAATATCGAGCCTATAAAAACCTCCGAAATGCTTCAGCATAGTCAGCTTGCTCCTCCGGGCTGCCTTGACTTTGGTTGAAGGGTCACTTCTTTCAGTCTAACCTCATTTTCTCCCTTATTTAACGTTAAGTAAGGTACCACGCATCACCAGACCCACAACTGGTTTTCGAGTCCTAGTCTGTTGCAAATAGATATTATTATGTAAAAGTTTGGTTTTAACCTAGCTCTGCTTATAGGAAGTATTTATAGTTAATGCAGTAAACAATGCCCCCCCCACCAGCTCACACGTGAACCCTCCAGGATGCTGAAGATGGACTGCGGCATTAGCTAGTCTACAGTAAAAAGGCGAATAGTGGACATTTTACTCCCCATTATTTTGCAATTAATCATTATCAAGGTAAAGCTGTCATCCAATCAAGGTGATTTCATTTGATAGATTCGTTAATTATTGTTAATTCCTCCATAAAAGCTGCACCATATCAGAATTTCACGGCATTAACAGATGGCGGTGACTCTGCTGCCAGATGCTATTAACACAGCAACAGCCACTACTGCCGTTATAATTAAATATCTGTCAACATTTCCCTTGATGCTTCCCCTCTTACAAACCCGTTTCTAGAGACATGTGAACTTCATTTGAAGTATTTTGCTTTTCTTCACACGACTGCCACAGATGGACTCAGGTAAGCTGCTAACAGTTCTTCTTCTCAACTCTCTTAACACTCCCGGCTTACTAGAGAAGGGTTGATCTTTAAGGGATGCTTCCATAAGCGCTAATGTATTTTATGAAAAGACTACACGTTATTTTATGCATTTTTAAAAAAATAATTCAATTGGCCAGGAAGAAATCAATTAAAGATGATAGCAGCAATTCCACCACCTAATCTAATGGCTGATTTTCATTAACTTGCAGTCACATTTTGGTCTTTAATTGTTTTTCCTCTGAAGTTACAATAATTAAACAAATATACAACCAAATGGGCAAAAAAAGAAAAACCCAAATGGTAAAACTGAGTGTAAGTAAAATGGGGTTCTTAGTTTCAAGGCTGTTTTTTGTGGAATTTGGGAAAGGCTGAAGTATCCAACTTGCAACCATATCTTGGAGCCACCAATGTTTGAAGGTGGCACATTTCCCCAAATCAGTATCATTTTTAAGATGAATTTGTCTCTATAGTTTTGCTACCAAGGGTGTCTCCAGATAGTGATCGTGTGTTCCTCAATATTGGTAGTTTACAGCTGTTCAAATATTTCTAAAATAATATTCCTGATTTATATCAAGATGACACTTTTCTTCAAAGGAGCCCCTGGCGCCTTTCAAACAGCTTTCTGGAGCCATTAATTCATCATTAAAATCATTTAGGGGAAACCCAAAGTATTTATTTACTTTATATACCAGAAAGCACTCTTTAAAATAATTTTATTTCCACAGAAGGAAACCAAACGCAGCAGTTAGAAATGGCATGAAAGATGAGATGTAAAATTTCAACGTGCCAGCCCAGCACTTTTTACCTCCCCCAGTTATGAGGAGGAGCCTCGGGTAATAATATTTTACATGGACTGTCTTGATACATCAGGGGGACCCAGGGAGAAGTACTGACCTAAGAGATTTTACTGGCCTTTCCTTGCTTTACACCTACACGAGCGTGTATATTTTCTATTATCATCTGGCAGGAAGAGAGCCTCTTCCTCTAGCTTCCCAGAAGCAAAACCACCTGAAAATGTTATTTGGGATAACGTCGTACGGAAGGGCAAATCAAGCACTGAAAATCGCAGATGCCGGTCAAAGAAAATTATTCTTGGATCCAGTTTCATCAGAGGAATAACATTATCCCTGCCATAATGTGTATGTGCTGTCCAGAAGGGAGTCTAGGGCACACTCCGTGATGAGGCAGGGCACAGTATGGATGACGTATGTTGGATGGTGCTCGCAGAGGGAGTCCATTCTCCTCCTCCTCCACATGGCATGAGGGATGACGACAATCACGGTCTCCATCTGAGCATGAAGGTGGGTGCCCACACGGGCTGAGCTTTGGAAAGCAGGCTGGAGAGGAGCTCCACTCGCACACACCGAGCACTGGACAGCGTGCTCCAGATGCACACCGGCTCCAAGATATACACCAGACCCTAAAAAAATGTGAAAAATCCAGCAAAAGTGTAAAGTTGGAAAAAAAAGAAGGAAAGAAAAAATAAGGAAGAAGAAGGAAAAAGCTCCATCTGGAGAGAGTTGCAGGACTTCTTCTGCAGGACCTAAATATAGATGACCTCAGCCAAAGTTACTGGGCTTTGAGCTTTGATGGAGAACATGATTAAAGAGCAGGGGAAAAAAAAAGAAAAAAAAGAAGGGCAATTCCCACAACTAAAGGGTTTTCAAAGCACATTAATATTTACTACATCTAATAGCTACAACTTTTTAAATATCCCCGTCAGCTTTTCAACTCCTTCTCCCTCCCAGTCAATAACAGAAAGTCTGGACTAATTGGTTACGGTAATTCCAATTAATTCTGTCGAGTAACCAAATACCAGTAAAGCTGTAGATCAACTGAAATTTAGACATGGGAGCAGCTGGCGTGATGACAGGAAATTAAGGCAGGTAAACAGCTGAAATTACAAGTAAGGACCCTAAATGATAAATAAGTATGACCAATAAATCCTCCTGGGAAACTCAAACCTTGCCATCCCTTCTCACAGCTCTGCAGTTGGATCACCCCGCACATTTGAATCCTCTCCCTTCCTTATGGGTTGTGACACCAAGGTCCAGAAAAATAAAAACGGGGATTTCTATCTCAAAGTTCTTTGCCGCAGACAGATTGCTAAACTTCAAGGTGTCCCCTACAGAAAATGAGGAGTGTGATCACTTGAAGAACACTCCTGTTCTGAAATGCGAGGTTCACGAGGTTCACATCAGGATTTCTGGCTCCTTCAGCCTCCGTGGTACTCCAAGAGGTCAGCCAGGATAAGAAGATGAACATTGCAGACATAAATAAAGCCAAACCAACCATACCTACAGTACTGCATGAAGTTTCATTTCAAACTGAAATTACCTTGCTCCTTCAGCAGGAGTCTTGCTTATCCAGGTGACAAAACCTTGAGTTTCACAGGGAATGGGAACACGAGCAGGAAGCAGAAGAAGGGACACATCTCCAAGACGTCCAGCAGGAAGCAATGAAGTTGAGGAACATCCCCTCTAAAAACAACTTTGCAAAAAGGCTGAAAACTGTCCCTCACCAGAAATTAGGGTGACGTGGGATTTCTTGAGGGCACGAAGAATACTTGCTTACATGGGAAGAAATACTGCAAATAAAATGCCGTGGGCAGAAAGGAGACCTGCTCTCCAACTGTCATTAATATACCAGATCTTTAATGGCTTCGGTACATCAGAGTGGTTGAAAGATTCATCTAGCAAATAAAAAATAGATGGATAAAAGTTAAAAACTGCATTACTGAGAACTTACAAGGCTAGGCTGACTCCTGAGGAAACTTCAGAGGTTTTAGGGCACTTGGCAACAAAAAGCACAACAAACCTTTAGCTTTTGCAGGTATGTCGCTCTTAGGGACCATAAAGCCACCCTGGCTATCAAAACCTGGCTCAAAAATTAGCTTTCTGCTTATTAAGCCTGTGTCGTCAATTATTCTCTCTCTAACAAGCTTTTACAGAAATACAGCTATTTATAGGAAACGTATATATTACTCATGCTCTCAAGTTTTTCACGCGTGTCTCCTGAAGGCAGTTTTCCACCAAGCGTAATAACATGGAAAGAGCTGGCATTAAGCAGGAAACAAAAGTATTGCGTGAAGTCTGTAAAACATTTATGGCCAGGAATAAATGGTGTGGGCAGTCTGAAGAGTAACCCGGTGCATTACGCATCCTGCTTGCAGCAGGGCACGTAGCCATTAGGTTCTGCTTCAAGAAGGCACTTTGCTGGCATAGCAAGCGGGTTATTGCTACTACAGTTTTTGCGGAGCTTTTTATTGGGATGGTTTTGAAGAGCTTTATGTCCTTCAAACATATACAAGAGAACGTATCTAGAGAACAAGATGTACCCTGTTTCGTAGCTTTTTTAATAGCTGGGACAAAAATTTCAGTGACAGTACAGATTTTTGGAATGTTGGTTTTCTAAAAGTAAAACTCAACTTTTTCAGCCTGTTTTTGGGGCATGCTCTACACTTGCCCTTTGGAAAAGTCAATTCCCTGCAAGATACCTCCACATTAGGCACAGGCGAACAAAGCCTCCGAGATCTTCCTGTGCTGTCCAAACCAACCCAGACCGATGACCCCCCATGCGCACATATGCTACCTCACTGCCTCCATACCAAGTTCTGCCTTATGTTTTAGGTTGGGCTCGTTGAGAAGATGGTGACCAGCAAACAGCCACTTTGAGGAGGTGTTAAAAATAACGCTTGGTTCCCTCCCTCTGCAAAACAACAGCATGTTGATGGTGTCTCCTCTTGTAGAGTCTGCAGTTAGACCGGTTGCTGGCTTTTATCTGTAAACTGCAAGTTTGAGTAGACTATGTTTATCACACTTTTCTTACTACATCCAAGCAGTTCCACAAAGTGCACTGAGATCCTCCTAGATGTTAGGACAATGAGAGCGTCCCATTAACCCAGTCTTAATGGGGGATTTTGCAGGATACACATAAGGTACTTTTTCCCCTTCTTGTTCAAACCTGAGATTTACAAAGAACGGAACAAGAAGGGAAAGCAGTGAAAGAAAAAGTCCTTCTGGGTTTGTTCTTTACAATTCAGAGGGAAAACTGAACTAATTAGAAAATATGGTGCAAATGAAAAGACACAGTTAAGCCAAATGTAAACAAAACAAAATGGTAGCAAGAAACTTTGATCGAGGTAACCCTGAGAAGTGAGATGACAGAAAACTGAGAGTACCGCTACTCATCAATACAAATATATTTGCAACAGGAAGGTTTGGGGCATTCAGAGCCTATAGGGATGAGTCTCATAAATACAACAACTACCTCCGCTAACACACAGGGATTCTCACACCAGTTAGTCCCACAATGTGTTTCCAGTTCCCAGAGACTGACATCATGGGAAATATGGGAAACACCTCCAAACATGTGGAACATGAGACGCCGCACACGGCATGCTCACGCAGATGGATGTTGCTGGCTAACTGCGTTTCCCACTTGCGGGGCTGTGCCGCTAACGAAGGGAAAAAACCCCACATCAACGCCTGTTCCAAACCGGCAAGAATTCCCTACAATAAGCTCTCATTCTCCCGGCACTGTCCAAGGCTCAAATTTTTAGATTTTTGGTAGATTGCAATTATGTAAATGTCATTGCTGGAACATATTTTCAATGTCTGGATTTTGCTCCTCTCAGCGTCTGTTCTATTTGCATTAATTCTCAAATTTGCACAAAGTGTAAGATTTAAGACCCGAGAGAATGAAGTTATAGTTCTTGCTACATGGCAAATTTCAGCGAGCGTGGGTAAAATGTACATTTTAAAGGACATAATAGTTTGAATATTATTAAATATGACATATGTACTATGGCACACATGAGAAGTATTATGGCTGCAGGAGGAGCCTTAAATCTGATTTATAGATTTTGTACCATCTTTTCATTGTTTTGGCTAGCTGTTACTTTTGAATAGTAGAAAAAATTATTATTATTTCACAAAGAATATAGTAGCCTGCTCACTTACTGAGTTTCCAGTCCTCAGATGTATAAGCATGGATTTTGTCTGGATTCTCAAAAAAAAAATTATCTGGGAGTAACAATGAGAATAGGTATCATATACATCCAATGAAAGACAACCGTAAATGGTGTGAAATTTTTGTAAGCTGTTGAAATCAGTAATGGCAGCTGGTTTTTTAAGTGTTTATCTCCTCCAAGTTTCCTTAGAAAAAGAGCGGATAAACAAGCATGTCTCCTCAGTGTTAGCAACAAGAGGCACCAACTAGTAAATATATTCCATCAAGGATGTACAAAACCAGCCTTGATGCTCAAGACGCTGCAGATTGGAGGAAGACATCCAAGCCAATATTGGGTGTAGAACTCGCTTAAAGTCCAATTACGGGCCTGGAAATACTCATGTTCAACATTTAAGATGTCCGACATTTAAGAGTCCCGAAATTACTGTATGCATGTTATGGCCCTTCCTGTCCACTCTGATTTTAATGTGTTCATCATCTCACCTTCTGCATCACCTCTTCCCAACACCACCCCTCAGAGGTGGGAGAGGACATGGAGAAGACTCAAAATGAGCTCTGCCCTTCTTTTCCAGAAAGGTGCAAATCTTTTCTGCAGGAAAGCGTCAGTGCCAGCCGAGCGCGGCTGCTGTGCATTGGTCCCAGCAGCGGCACGGCCATGCGACAGCGCTGGGATATGGCGTCTGCTCCCTTGGGAGGGACTGGCCATGGAAAAGGAGGTTTCCTATGCCGCACAAGATCAGGCCGGCCAGGGATGGATCACAAAATTTCAATTTCACCTGCAAAATTTCAAAGGCTTCTTGATCAGAACATGAAATAGCACCGTGAAACTCTGCAAGATTTGTCTCCTGAAAGCTTCACAGGGTGTCAACCTCCACAAAAGGAAAATATTTCCAAATTATCACCTAACTGCATCACCTGAGGGCATGTATACAGACCACTTCAACAGATTTTTCTCTAACCTGTTCTCCAAACTCTTGTCCAGCAGGTTTTCTCAACAGCCTGTCTTTCATTTTGCCACATCCATAGAAGTTCAAACATTTATCCTTCTACCCAGCTTAAATCCTCGCCTGATGTCCTCTTGCATCTCTCGGTGGTCACGGAGTAAAACCAGTTGTCATGCCTTTTAAAGCAACCTTTTATACATCGGGTGAGTTGCGTTTCCTTCTGTATTTTTAGGCTAAACAAATCAATTCCTTCCATCTTCCATTACAGCTGACGTTTGCTAAACCTCCTATTCTTGTCACTCCCCTCTGGGCTCCTTCCCATCTGCCTACATCTTTCCTACAGAGCACATTTCCAATTTCGGTCGCAGTATTTAAAGCCTCACTGAAGTCAGGATGTATCACATGTATTGCCGTATCTAAGAGCAAGAGAAGCTCCGGTTTTCAATGCGGTATCTCAAACCAGCGAGGTTAACCTACCGTCTTCAGAGGTGGCATTTCTCTGCCTGCAGCAGCCCTATCTGCGACTCGTAAGCAAACGGACAGAAGCTGCATGTGGCTCTACCAATTCTTTTTACTGTCGAGGTTTCCCTATAAAAAGGAAAGCACATTTATTTTGAAAAGCAGGTTAGATCACGTATTTGGAGATGACAGAGCCCAACTGCTTCAAAACCAGAGGCAGCTCCTGTTCGTCTCTCTCCAACTTTCGTGAGCCCTCTCTGAACGTACTCATTTTGTTACTGTACATCATGGCTTGCTGCTGAAATGTCATGACGTTTTATTACCACGTATACAGGGGACATCTGTATGCCGTGCATTCATACGTCAAAAAAATGAGGTAAATAAATGCTGAAGGAGAAATAAGCTGAGCTCAGCTTCTCTAATGGGTACATAAAACTTGTGGTACTTTACTCAAGATCTCTCTCAAGCCAAAAAGCTGATGGGGATGATCTGTCTTCCCGCCTCAGTTCTTGGATTATTGAACTAAATAATTATTTGGTGCTAAAAGAATTATCAAAAAGCAAATTATCTACACGTTCCATGACTCCCAGTCCAACAGATCTTCCTAAAACTAAGAAAAATCACATCTAACAAGTAGAACAGGCTTTCTTAAATCATTTTAATTTTGCTATTTCTAATCAAGACCAGCTTCAAGTCTGCAAGTTGATCTGCAGCCATTTGCAGATGCCAAGTTTTAACACACACTCTCTATTTTCAAGTCAGGTGAGTGCAAAGGTAAGAAAAGCAGCTGTAAAGTTTAGTAGGGTTGTCCCATCACAGGAATGTTCAGAAAACGATGGCCAGGCATGTTACTACCAAGAGGTGCAGCCTTGCCAACCGTAAAAGCTTTCCGCCTGAGTCAGACGTATACTTTGATAGCACGTTCATAGGCATGGAACTTACAACGAGGAGAAAACTGGTGTTTAGTATGGAAATACCATCTCATTTTTCACTGCAGTGTTGCAGTATTAGCATTCAATTACTTCCCTACACTTAATTAACTCCTTGTTTAATCTTAATGTGATAATGAGAACTTTAATTCAAACCATATACCACATCAATGATCTTAACAGCAAAAATAGATTTTATTAAAGTCACCAAAGCCCCATAATCCCTCTGCCTTTTTATAACACTATGAGCCATATAAAAAGCGCAGCAGCTGCAACAGGCCAAGAATCTTCCTTGATTGCTACTAAGAACATTAACAAATAAAATCTATTTTGAAATCAGAATCAGTAAGCTGTGATTAATATTTCTCACTTGTTCATCTCTCTGGCAAAAGGAAGAGCAGCAGAGACATGGCCATCAGGGCTTTCTGCAGACCCTATACCTATGTTCAACCAAAGACCACGTCAGGGCTTTTCTTCTGTCAAAACTTTCAGCTTTTGACCAACCCATAGCAGAGCCCCACGGTACGCGTTCCTTCCTTGGCCTTTCTCCAGCCCAGATTTTGTGAACTGTTAAAAACAGACTAGAGACCTAGCAAGACCTAGACCATCAAAACCTAGCAAGGAGAACACTTGACCTTCAAGCAGGCTTATCAACTCTATCAGGAACACCAACAAATAGATTGTATAACTTCTACGAAGACAACTAGAAAGACTGTGCTTGGCGCTTAACAGCCAAATCTGACAACCCAAACTTCCCAACCTGAAGGACTGCAAAAGCAGTTTTGACACAAACTGAGGCAAGAACTGCGCGTCAGGATCGCTTTTTCCCCTGCCAGGTAAATGTGGAACTGCTCTCACTCCGTGACTCTGTTCACAAAAAGCACAGCCTCCCCCATCACTGAGGCCACGGGACCTGATGGAGCATGACCCTCATGAATCATGTGCTTAAATTCATTCTTAGAAGTTTTCCTGATGTAAGCTTCAAGCAGGACACACTTTGGTCCCAGATGTAGAAAGCACTTAAAGGTCCGTTTCATCTCACGGAGGTGCCAAAATCCTCCTTAGGTCAATGGTGCATATGCCCATAATGCTGCTCTCCTGAATCACAGTCTACACAACTCCTCCAGCAGAAGACCACATGTGCTGAAGACTAATTTTGCAGCTATTAAACATCACGACGACAACAAATGACTTTATGCTGGAAGGACTCTTTGCGATACTGCTACGTGTGTTTAAAACAGCTGGGTGCGGCACGCAGGGAAAGCAAGCCAATGGGGAAGACGGGCAACCAACCAGTCACAGGAACAGCCTGGAGGCCAGCTCAAGAAGCCTGTGCCACACAAAGGTAGAACTGATAAAATAACCTTCTCTGGAGAAAGGAAGGGCAAACAGGAGATGGGGGAACACAAGAGGAACGCACATTTTATGACGTTTAAACCTCACTTAAACCAACAGCGATCAACCAAGTGTAATGAGCAGAAGGAAATACGCTCCTTTCAGCCATGACTCCTCTACTTGTTTCTTCCAAACAAAACATGGGCAAGTCACACATCACCCTAAGCTTGCAGCTATAAATAAGCAAGTAGCAACATTGCACCATCCTATTAACATTCTAGGACCATTAAAGCCTTCCTGTTACTACCTACAGAGCTTGCTCCTTTGCTTCGGCAAATGCAACGGCCTCGCTGTGCACTGCTTACAGGTACTTGCACCAAACCTGTGAGCTCCTACGCCCAGGGTCTCTTCTCCAGCCCATCTACGTACTTTCCCGCTGCTCAGTGCTGAGTGAGCCAACTGTGATTACACCCACCTCGGACCAAGCCAGTGCACAGCTATTTCCCCCATCCGCTTCCAAAAGAGCATGTCAAGCAACTTGTTAACCGGCTGGCGGGTGCAGAGAACGCTCAGGACATTATCAAGGCTTATCTGGGAAAGACAAACACTTTGATGACTACACGGTATCCTCCTAATCATCAAATTCGGAGTTTAGTTTAAGCCCCAAATTCCTGGAGCTTAAAATCACTTTCAATTAACATTGAAATCCAGGCTGTTGCAAGCTTGTTGGGAGGGCGGCTTCTGGTCTCCCAGGTCCCCCCAAGGGACCATGGAGAGCCACCCAGCCACCTCCATGGACATTCAGCACATGCTCTCCTGGACCACTCAGAAACTCTGGTCAACATTTATCACGCAACATATGCTGAGAGAATATTTTTCAATATTGAAAGGTATTTACTTATCTCTTGGTAGGTGCCTCTCTCATTAATAGTGTCGTTTCACAGTCAATTTATGGCCATTTGACTGAGGTCTGCCACTAAAAGCGTCCCAGCTATGCACTTTGGGTACGCTCCTGCCAAGAACAGGGCTTGTCTGGCCCTGTAAGGAGTCCTATTAACTCACTGATCTGCCTGAAAATAAAACTTGAAGCCTTTTTCGCAGGGTTCATTTGGAACAGTGCAGTCTGCCAAGTGCCAAAGCACCAGGGAGAAAACCTTCCCCCTCCCTTGGTTTCCACCTCAAAGCTCACCTCTTTGGAAAGCTGTGCACCATTACTTGTTCTCCTCCGTTCCCACTCCTACCTTGTCAGCCTTTATTTACTGCTGCATGACCACTGCTGTGAGCAGGAACAAAGATGTCTCTATTGTAGTCGACTCATGGCTTCTCATTCACATGATAGCCTTCGCCTTCCCTTTTCTCCTCCCCATGAGGTACCTCTGCAAAGACTTCAAGCTATGCAACTTGTGTCTTTGCGCAATTATAAATAGTGCATGGCTGCAAAGAAGGTTCCAGAGGAGAAACCACAGGTAGCAGGAGTAAGTCCTAACTCCCAAACGTTCAAGAAATTGGACTTCCCAAAGGAATTATGAAAGCAAAATTCCCAGTGTAATTATCTGGCTGAAAGACAAAAGGCTCTTTCAGACGTTTTGTTTAAAATTACTTAACATCTAAGTACTGATTAAAACGTTTTAGAATTACTATTTCTCACAAAACCCAGAATACAGTGAATCATTTCAAGGCAAGAAAAATAAAATAATAACAAGTAACGCTATTTAACTCTACATGCTGTACTCTGCCTCTTGTTATATTTGGTCTAAGCTATCAGCCTACTGTAAAAGCCAGCCAAGAATTCCTCAAGCCCTGCCAGAGCTAGAAATACTGGCCAGAAATATTTGTCATATCACAGCTCAGTTTCCAAAAAGTAAGATGCTGGACTTCCACAGCCAGGAAAATACAAGGTGCAAAGGACAATAAAAAATGGACTTATTTAATATTGTTGGAATGCATCAGATCAAATGAATCCAAGTGCTCTTAATCCTATAGGACTGCAGCATGACAAATACACTTCATTTAGATGCTCAGTCCCCGTGAGTCAAATCAGTCTGGAAGATTCAACCACGCAACTGCTGGATGTTATTCAATTAGCATGAGGCAATGATTTCCAGTCCTCAGCAACCAAGGCAGCCTTCTCCTTCAGAGAGCCAGACGGTTTTACCTTGGATTAAATTTATTGATTTTTCCACTGCGTATAAATAACAGCATCGTCAGGCAATTTCAGATGAGTTCAGCAACCACAGTATTAATGGCTTTTGCTAATTTTTTCAAAGGACTCATAAAATACAAAACAACGGTGTCTTATAGTTAGGTGCAACTGCAGAGGCAGCTTCTGCACTATATATATCTCCAAGAAAAACGTGTTGACACAGATGTGCCCTTAAGAAGTTTGGGCTTTATATTTACTTACAGTAGGGTACAATATCTTCAGCCACAGCCAGTCCTATTCATTTCAGCGAGCTTAGCTGGTGCAGTAAGCCCTATTCCCAGGAGAAGGGCATCAGGAGGAATGAGTATCTCTCAAAGAAAGCATACCTCTTTGCTGTTTGTAGCCAGGACTCAGACCTTCACTAATTCTAGTCAAGGGAAGATGTACAAGCCTAACAAACTAGGAAATCAGGAAAATATTAGGAACAAACCCTAATTCTTCATCTTGGATCAGGAAGAAATTAGGAGCAAAACCTAATTCTTCAGCGTGGATCAGTTGCAGGTGTGCAGATGCCCAGTCTCCAAGCCAGGATAGCTGCTGTAAGATCATGGTTTTCACCCACCTTTCTCTCCAGCAGCAGCAATGCTCACCCATCACCCAGCACATTTATCTATCTACAGTGAAAACATGTCCTGAAACCTGTCTCTGACTGGAACCAGGAAGGTTCTTCGCATGACTTCAAGTCTAAATATATTTGAGGTAGTGATTCTGAAAGAAACGTAAAGCAGGGTTTTTATAATATTTTGAAGGAGATGATGAGGAGACTCTTTTTCAAGCTCATTTTGACATCATATAATGATAAAGTTCACTACTTACATGTCTGTGCTAATCGATCAGCCCGACTAAACCTGAGCTTTGACTAATACCGACGCATTCTGTAATAAAGGCGTTCAACGCTCTTCATTCTGCAGCAAGACAACTTGCTCCCAAAATTCACCCTTTGGCTTTCAATCATGCTTCACCATCTAAGCTTGTATTTTAAAGCAAATATTCATTCTGTAGTAGTACTATTATTTTTAAGGAAAACCTTTACATGGGAAAAATGTTCTAAACTAACAGTACTTGAAACTTATTTTTTAAAAAAAACCCCACACTCATATTTATGTAAATACCATATTTCAGTTATATTGGTTGCAGTGACCATGGATACGCCTGGATTTTCGTATGGCTTTTGTCACCATCTCTCCTGGCATTTTCATAAATGAGTTAGGAAAATCAAGTCTGTTCTTCTAGACCTACAAGGTGAAAGCACTCTAGGATAAGCACAAAGCTGCTTGGGAAGCCACACAGAAGGCAGTTTACAACGGCACGCTGTTAAAATGGAGGAATAAATCAAATAGGATTTTGTTGGTATCTGTCCTGGTGTTGAATTTTCATTAGGGACTTGGATGATGAATAATAATGAATTGGAGACTACTACTGCTTTCCAAAACCACAGAGACATCAAGGCAGGGAAGATTCTACTTTGCAGGATTCAAAGGTATCCTGACAACTTGAAGAGATGTACTAAAAAAGAGAGGAGATTATTCAGTCAGGGCCCAAATGCTAGGCATTACAATTAGGCTGGAATCAACTGGATAGAGACAAAATGGCAACACCAGCTTGTGTGGCAAGAGAAGCATCATAACGATGCACATAAAAGTCTAACGGACTGCAGAATACATGATCTTCTTCAGCTACACACACTGAGAAGGTCTCCGAGAATCACAGGAACGACTAGAGCTCCACAACACACAACCATTGAGAAAACACTTCATGAACTAGAGTCGCTCAGCCTAAAATATGATGGAAGCGAAACACAATAAACATCTATTCTCCATATCTACAACGACCATGACAACCACAACGACGCACAAGTTGACCATTAACGTGGAAGTTTGAATTACGATGCTGTTAACTATTTCACCGCCCAACGTTTTGATGGTGGTATTCAACTGAAGTCCTTGCTTCGCAATCTCAATATGCCTTCCCTTTCCTGACAGCTATCGATCCTATTCCGAGTCCATTCCCATGACTTTGTTCTTCACACCACCTTTATTCACATGAGGCAATGAGCTTGAAGCAAGAGCCGAATAATTATTTGGTATCTCCCACCCTACTATTAAGTTCCTCTAAACTCAATTTAACACAAAGAACCCCTGGCAGCTCACAATTTGCCAGCAAGATACACCAAAGTCATAAGCGATTTCACATTCTGCTTTTGAAGACAAGCTATTAAATTCACATACTGTACTACTTTAATCAAGAATAGTTAATTAAGCTGTTCCCTTGATATGAATTTTTATCATTCTGCACCAGCCATAAGTCACTTTTATAGGACTCAGACTGTGGCCATGATGCATGTTTGCAATCTGTCTTTCCAAATTAATCTGTCACCATTTGTAAACTCAAAGCGGATCCAATGCATTCTGTCTCGCCGGTAACTGGGCCACGTTTGGGGACACTGAGGACTGGAGGGCGAGTGATGCTGGAGCATCACTTCACAAAAGGGGTTCAGCGGAAAGCTGAATTGCAGATCCCTCCGCGGTTTGTCACCCAACAAGACTTTGTTCTTACTTCAGTGCTTTGTGCTTGCATGGTTTTTATTTCCTTAAAGAAACTCAGCTTTATGCTCTACACCACTGTCCTGCTTTTCAGCTGGGACAGCGTTAATTTTCACAAGAAGCTGGAAGGGAACACAGCCAGGACAGCCGACCCAAACTGGCCAAAGGCATATTCCATACCGTATGACGTCATGCTCCGTATGTAAAGGGGAGGGCTGGCTGGGGAGGACGGGTCGCTGCTCAGGGACCAGCATCATGTTCCGGGCAGTGAGCAAAATGCATTGTGTGTCACCCGCTTTGTATATTCTCTTATTAGTATTGCTGCTGGTATTTCCCTTCCCTCGGCTCTCCCAGTAAACTGTCCTCATCCCAATGCACCAGTTTTACCTTCTTTTTCCCGTTCTCCTCCCCACCCCATGGTGGGGGGGAGGAGGTGAGCGAGCGGCCGTGTGGTGCTCAGCTGCCGCCTGGGGCTGAACCATGACAGCCACCATCATAAAATCAATTCAGTAACTTGCATTTGCATAGTAATCATCTGCATACATAATGCAGAAGTCATAAGTACAGGCCATAAAACTAGGGAGATCTGTGGCGTCAGATTATTAAAAACATTAACATATGATAAGAATCTAAGTCTAAATTTATGACAAGCAAAAATCCCCAATGATTTTTTATTACATTACCTGAGCTCAACGACAGGCTAATGCAATGCTTCTCTAGGAAAAAAAAAGCTTCAGACACGGCAGCCATAGGAACTAGATTTGAATCTCCACAGAAGTATTGTACAAAAGAAGTGGTATCACTATTTGGCTGTGTGACTTAATCGTAAGAAAAGAGCTTTATGAAGTAAAAAAGTGAACAAAATGAAAATTTGGCCAAGTTTTCAAAATAAGGGCAGGGATCCTTAACAGGGAAGGCTCTGGTATTACCCTGTGAGAATCTGCTAAAATTTACCCCCAGGAAAAAAGGGAGCAGAGAAGATAGAGATCACAGAATCCCAGACTGGTTTGGGTGGGAAGGGACCTCCCAGCCCACCCAGTCCCACCCCTGCCATGGGCAGGGACACCCCCTACTAGCCCAGGTTGCCCAAAGCCCCATCCAACCTGGCCTTGAACACTGCCAGGGAGCCAGGGGCAGCCACAGCTTCTCTGGGCACCCTGGGCCAGGGCCTCAGCACCCTCACAGGGAAGGATTGCTGCCTCACATCTCATCTCCATCTCCCCTCCTGCAGCTTCAGGCCATTCCCCTTGTCCTGTCACTTGGAGATGGAGAGAAGACGTGTCTTCTCATCTAGCCTTTTGTGACTGTACACCATCAAGTCAAACCAAGGCTTCCATATACCCAGTTGACCATTTTTATTTAGATTTTTCTAAAAGCCGAACCAATGAGGTTGATGTGAAGCAGCTGTTTTCACACCCTCGCAATTTCATGGGCAATTTTAAGGAAATAAAACTAAAGGAGGTGGCTTCACATGGGACTACTGGATCCCCATCTCCATCAAGACTCCCCTGAGCTGGCCCTGGAAAAGCCCCTGTCTATGGAGACAAAAGGAGAAGCACATCAGGGAACTTAGTTAGGTCACTCATTTTTTAAATTAAGATAGGAAAATAATCCACGGTGTGTTTTATTTAAGTGAAAAATCAAGTACATCCAGAAGAACAGCTTTCCAAACACAACCAAGCCCATGAGGAATATACAAGTCCACTCAATGAGCCTTTGAATTGGCTGGTAGCACTTGGGCCTTTTATGTGTTTTTCCCATTTAACAGTCAGATTTGTTTAGATAAACTCATAAATATGGTTATTTACATAGCAAGATAGAATGGTGTATTTAGGGATTTTAAGTAGAGGAAAATTCTTTCATGTTAATCGTGAAACGAAAGCATGCCAAACTTTAGTTAAAGAAACATGTTCTAACACCGAGAAACTTTTATAATTAATCCTCGCCTTAGATCATCTCAGAAAGAGTTATGAGTCTAATTAACATCAGTTGAGAAATTGCTCATGTTTCTGAAATCGCTGAAACTAGACACTGGCTAACAGACAATCTGTATCCTTCCTATCCCATGACCAATTTATGGCTAAGCCCTGACTCATCGCATTAAGTCCGAAAATATTTCTCAGCATTAGCAATAGCTCTTTGCAGGCACAGGCGAACAAATGGACATCATCAGAGGGAAAAAAAAAATAAATCCCCTCCAAACTCCGTCTCTTTACAGCGACGATGAAGACAATCCATTGCTTTTTTTTTTTTTTTGGAGGGGGGAAGGCTTTTCTAAAAGAGCACCGGGGCTGTTCTCAGAGGAACGACATGGTGTGCAGGCTGCAGCTAGCAAAGGCTCGGCCGGCGGCCAGCCCCAGCTGGGTTCGCTGCAAGGCTGAGCAATGCTTTTAGCTCGGTAAAAAGATTTCTGCTGGCTTTTCTTTTTCTATTAGGGAAAAAAAAAAAAAAGATGCAGAAAAGTCAATACACAAGGCACTAAGAACAAGCTGTACTTTGGAAAGACATGCCACAGTCTCCTCGCATCTGCCGTCGCCGCTTCCACAGCGCTGCCGAAGTCCGGTTTCGCTGCTGAATGTTTTCCCCAGGAAGGAAATGAGTGTAAACACTGCTTCAGAGACAGCGTTCCCATGCGGATGTTAATCTTTGGAAAAGCTGGGCAGGACGGAGTGGCTTAGGGAGCCAGGAGATCTCCAGAAGCAACAAATCCCACAGATACACAAGCTGCTGAAGTTGTGCGTCCAGCCAAGCCCTTATAAAGAATAAAGCACGTTTTGACCTTGACTCACTCTGAGAGACGACGAAGCGACCTGAACCAGTTATGTCAGAGCCCCACCAGTCACCGGGCAGGCCTGCGGATTGCCTCCCCTCAGCTTGCTAAGGCAACGCTTCCCTACGCCGCTCTCCGAGTCAAGGAGGAGAGGGCGACCTGGGAAACCCGCAGCGTTTCACCGGCAGGAGGACGACGTTACCGGCATCTCTCCAAGCCTGAAATCATCCCCTGGTTTCCACCACGCCTGACAGTCAAACCCCTCTCTGCTTTCTCTCCCATTTCTCGGAATGGCGAAAGGAAAGCAGAAAATGAAGAGGAAAGGGCAGCTTGACGGCGTGCTGCCTCCGGCTCCCAGCCAAACCGTCCCCTTGCATCGCGGAGTCCAACATCCAAGTATTGGGGAAAAGGATGGCAGCGCGTCCCGCTCTGCTGCACGCCCTGCCTTTACCCTCTCCAGCGTCTGCCATTCATTTTATAGCGTGGCTTTTGGAAACTTACCCCCAGGTCCCTCCCTCGGAACTACATGGATTTTGGAATAAAAGGGCTGATTTGGATGAAATTTTGGGGAAGAACTGGTAATATAGGAGCCCCTTTCTGCTGTGTTTGCAGGCAGAGCAGCCGCTTCTGACTCCCAACTCCTGCCTTCAGGTGCTGCTGTAATACAAACTACATTTAAATACACACACACACACACAAACATAATATTATTACCTTATTAAAAAGCATCAGGTTTGCGTTCCCATGCACAGACTATCCAGCAACTTATTTATTTTATTTAAAGCTGCCTGTCTTTGATGCTGTCCCACGGAAAGATTACTTAGGAGATAAAGCAGCAAGCAGAAGTACGCAGCCAGCGCGGTTCGCGCAGATCAAGTGTGGGAGATGAAAGCGGAGCACCGGAGAGCTGCGTTTGAACTCAAATAGTTTTTCTTGCGGGAGCAAGGAGCAAACAATTTCAAGCCCAAAAAAAAAAAAAAAAAAGGGTTTTCTTCCCGATGAGAACAAACACGAGACTGTTTGGTAAGCTGCGTATTGGTTTAGTTTACTACTACTTTGCTATCTGTGTAAACTAGTGCTTCACATTCAAATTACTCACGTAACACAGGAGATTGATTTTATAATGTACCTACATGGAAGTCCAAAGTGCATCGTCCTCCATACGCACAAGAGCCTGAATTATCTGCCCAGCATTTTCATAATAGCAAAGTGCTTGTTTTTACAAGCATAAATTTATTTTCATAGGGTTTTTTTTCCTCCCTGACTTTTTCTTTTTGCTTAAATAAACCCCTGAACCCTTAAAGGTTATAATCTTATATAGATTCCCCTTCTCCCAATCCAATTTTCTCCTCCTCTTCCCACCAGCTGAAATGCAGAAATCCCTCCCAACACACGCGCTTGAGTCTCTCAGCTGTCTCGGCTCTCCGCAAAAGCGAAGGGCAACAACCAAAGCCATCAAAATGTGAAATTATAGTGGTGAAAAAAACCCCAAAAAACCAAAACCAAAAGCAAGTTGAGCCCCTTCCAGCCCAGGTCTAAGCACATACAGCACAGATGGAGGGATACGCTCACCGTTTCATCCTCAGAGGTGACGGGAAGCATTTGTAGTTCAGCTGGAGGCAGATATGTGATATACGGAATTTCACATCGACTGGCCGGAGCTGGAGTTTCCTGCCGCAGAGCCGACTGATGCGAACCCCGAACCTTCCCACGGTCCCAACTCCAGCCTCCATCCCTCTATTTAAAACGGGACCGTAAGCTGCCACCTTGGACTTTGTAAGATTAGATATTGTTTATGCTGACCCTACTTGGCATGTGCTCCAGGCATCTTATAGAAATAAATAAATGAAGGAATGAAAATGCTTCTCATTTAGAAAAAGGAAAAAAAAAATTCTCCAATTTCACTTAATATCCATAAAACCTTCTGAAAACATTACATTTATATCCCTCCCTTTCCCCTATCACGCTTCTAGTTTCTTTTTCCAGGGGGTTTGTACAGGGCACCAGCGACATTTCAAGAACACCAGGAACATCACCGGTCTCCCCTACCCGTGGGTGTCAGTGACACGACCCTGCTTTCATCCCCCGCCAGGAATACATCTCCCCCTCTTGGTTCACTCACCTCCTCCCTGCGGATCATCCCGTGGTTCCCCACCGCCCTGCAGACCTCAGCAGCGGCCACCCCGGCCCCAGCAACCCCCCTTGCCATGGTGGACCAACGTAGGCTGAGGAACGTTGTTACCTTCCCAGCAGTCCCCAGACATGCGGCAGCAAACGGGGGAGCGCCTTCTGAGTTCATGCCAGGTCTCAGGGAGACCTGGATTTGCCAAGTCGGTCACCCTAAGCACGCAGTAATTAAAGCTAAAGAGCTCAACGAGCCTGTTAATACAACTAATGAGCTTCCCCGACAGCCGCCTCCAGTTCTCTTTCACTTTCTCCAGAGAAGACATCATTAAATCAGGATGTCTTCTGCCCGCTGTGGCCTTCGCCACAGCACTGTCCTGGCATGACTAAGCTGATAAAATGCCTGGGCAGCCCAGTCCCTGCAGAGACCCCTCATTTTCCTAAAAGAACTAAAAATCAATAACAACAAAATCCATTTAAAAATGTCCACTGCAGTTCCAAATAATTCCATGCAAAATACCATCATTTTCTCCACGGTGCAATTTAAATATTTCCTGATTTCATTCACATATTGTGAAGAAGCACAATCAAAATATCAAGCAAGGAAACACAAACCAACTGCTCCAGCGGTGAAAAATGTTCCTGCTCAATAACGGTGTGAGCATACAATTGCCTAAGAGGTAGAAAACCTAACAAAAGCAGTGAGTATTGAAATAGGAAAGTAAGATTTCATGCTCATTCAGTACAAAAGATACTGTCTTTTTGTAAATTAGTTAAATAATTAGTGCTCTCCTGCTACAGCTTTTATTCCTGCAAGTACTCCTTGCTCTTGGATCTTCTCCTGTAGGTTGCTTCTAAAAGTATTTTTTTTACATTTCTTACTAAATAATCAAGAAGAGGGGGGAAAAAAACCACACTAAAAATAATTTAGGTGGTGAAGAAAGTCTTGTATGGATTGGACAGTGGAAAAAATTTGCATAATTTATGTAAAAAAGGGACAAAATGCAAGCATTTCAAAACCATAATGATGCAAAATGGATCGGGAGCTTCTAGTTTTCCAATGCCGTAACACAGGAGCAACAGGGCTTTTAACAGAAAAGCGGCAAACTCAAAACTGAAAATGCTTATTTGAAAAAAATAAGTTAGAAAACTCTGTTTTTCAAGTAACGACAAATCTAGATCATGCTATGTGCTGCTACCACATGCTGCTCATGGCGAAAGCGCAGCCCTGCCTGTTGAAATGCTCCACACCAGTACGGCCAACAAGACCATCCAGTGGTACAGAGCAAAGCACCAACCCACGGGAACAGACCCGTTTCCCACGGCACAACACGGGGTGAGACCTCGGCAATCCCTGCGGGATTAAGCTGGGGGAGATCACGTATCAACCACCAGCCCCCCCTCACAAAGCACCTGGAAAGAAACGCTGCGAATAAGCTCCCACCTACATCAGAAAGGCCCCATCAAAATTGTTGTTAGAGCTGATGAGTGCCCTCAGGTACCACCCTTGGCCGGTGGTACGCTACCTCTGCTGACGGAAACCCCAGTGCCTTCCTACACGTCCGTGATGGGGTGCCCCACTGCTGACGGGAAGGATGCCTCTCCGCAGCTAGGGCAAGCTGAGAAGTTCAGGGTTGCAGAGAGCCCTCTGAACCTCTTCTCACCTCTCCGTATAGGGGTCCTGCTCCTTTCCTCCTCTTCTGCCCAGCTTTCATGTTTTTCCCTTCCTCCTTTATCCCTCCAACTGCCTCCTAGGATGCTCATTTAACTCCGGCTTGCTTTTAGCAGCCGCTAACACAGATTCCTCTTTGGGGCTTTGGACTGTACTCACCCTAGCACTTCTTCTGGCCACAGAAGACACCATCTTTCTTGCCTGTCACTCAAGAAGATGCATGAAATTCTACCCGAAAGAGACATACAGCACGGACGCTGAGGTCTACTTCGCACTAGAGAGCTGTCAAGTGTCATCTGTTTCACTGTGTTTGAGATCAAACCAGCTGTCACCAACCTCAGAAGACAGCATGAGAAATCTCTTCCCTAAAAACATGAACAAATCCCATCTTTTTATAACGGTCAGTTCTCATCTTTATATTTGATGTCCGAATCTACATGAAACCGTTGTAATTCAGAGGGAGCAACCTGAGCTCCCAGCTCCCAGAAACCACTTTAAAGATGCATTTCTTTATACCCAGGCCAGGGGATCAAAGTGTTGGCCTTGGTCAAAGGAGGCCAAAAGGAGAGAAGGAAGGGTCTGTCACAGGACCCCAGCCCTGCAGAGCACTGAATCCTGAGAACTGGGTGCTGGAGATCTTTTACTTCCAGCAGACAACAGTTCATTTGACTGACTTCAAGTTCACCTCTTTTAACTCATCTTTAAAGACATTAGTTAGGGAAGTTTACAAAAAAACCCGGCTTTTTCCACTGCAAAAAACAGCCATGCTATCAAGAAGTTACAACAAAGACGCACTGACTGTAAGAAGGATGTGCCTGAAACCAACACTGAATGTCCCACCCACAGGGAACCGCCTCAGCTTCAATAAATCAAAATTAATAAATTCAGTATTGGTTTGGGGTCTACAATGGCACTTCCCATCTCTCAGCACCTTGAAATTTTCTTTTCCAGGTGCAATACTGTATTCAGACTGAACCTGAGAGATCATTAAGGTTGCATGGTTAAATATCTAATGAAATATCTACACATAAATTTGCTTGTTATCTCCATGTTATGTAAATAGTCTGCAATTAGCATCTCACCAGGTATGTAAATCCTGGCCCCTACATTTTCTCCCCAACCACCTCAACTGAAGGAGTCTCCTATGGCTGAAAAGCAAGCTTGAGCAAACCCATCCCGTATCGCCTCTAATTCCATTTGAAGAGATGAAAGGATGAACTTCTCCCTCACCGCCATCACGGCAGGAGGACAGGAGGCCACAGTGGCCAGTGGTACTCCCACCCTGGGACTCTTGGGCTAGCGGTCAGCACAGCTGCCTGGATACACCAGCTTTATTCTTTTGATGATTTTACGTATTTCTGTGTGTTCATTTCTGCCTGTATCTTGTCTTATCTTCTGTTCCAAACCAGCAGAATTAATAATTAACACTGGAAAGCAAGGACCAACACAGAGGACAGAAAGCTTCTATTGCTGACAGATTTCAAAATCTCATTGCTCATCTTTCTTAAAGCTTCAGTTCCTCAAGTTTTGAGATGCTGAAACTCTTAAAAAAATAATAAAAAGAATAAAAAAGAATCTCAGCTCTAACAAAAAAAAAAAAAAGAGGAGAAAAAAGGGTTCCCAGTCCTCACAATAATGGAAGAAAGACTTAAATCAAAAACTTCCAGAGTTTTACATATAATGTTTTTAAATAATAGACTTTATATATAATCTATATATTTTGGTCAGCTGACTCATTTTCAAATGGCTGATGTTGGCAGCATGGCAACTCAGGCTGGTTTCCCACAAAACGCGCAACAAACTATTGCGGGGAGTAAGTATACGTGTCCGTTCCTCCTCCTGGAGAGCAGGAGCGAAAGTTGCGTGTCCAGAAGATACGCACAACGTCCCCAGCCTTGACAACTTCAAGCACAAGGACGATGATAACGAGAGGACTTGAGAAATGCCCACAAGCTCGTGGCTGCCGGTGGGCCAGAACACTCGGGGCTCCGGAGAGATGTCACCGTGCCCGTCTGCTGGCCGCTGCCCATTGCTTGCTGCAGCAGCATCCAGCTTGGGCTTCAGATGGTGGCATCTATAAACCCTGGACAACGTGGTCTGGAGAAGTCCGACACATTTCAGCCAAGGAGCAGCAGTTTTGCAGTTTAGGTTCTAGGTGGGACCACTGAGAAAAAGGACTTCCTTGGCAAAGCTGATGTTCACCCAGTGCCTGGCGGTGAAGGGAGAGCAGCTTGGCTGGACTTTTAAGACCCTGAACGGAGCAATGGAGCTTAGATTGGTGGAGGATTTCAAAACCAGCAGCATCGTTCACTCCCAACAACCAACCTTGCTGTCACTGCTGATTCCTCTGTTTCACCAACAGCTCCACGTCCATCCTCCTCCTCAGCAGCATCCGCTTCCCAGAGAAGGGGGAAAAAGCCCCGAGCAGAAACCCACCCATTGAAATGGTACAGGCGTGCAAAAAACCCAACGTGCATGGAAAATGATCTGCTTCCACCACCAACAGGAACATCTCTGCAGGTTTTGCAAGAATCCTTCACACCAACGATGTAAGATGGTCCTGAAAACTTGCTCCTGACGGCTGCCCAAGGCTCTTGGGCATTAGATCTTCGCTACTATTTTTTTCCCCTAACGAACGCTAGCGAGACTGCAATTACATGTTGCTTCTGGACACTGTCATTTTAACATGCTTAGAAAGAAATATCTTTTTTTTTTTAAGCTGTCTACTTTAAAAACACATTCATCGAGAACTTCATAAACGATTATTTATGTATTATATGTATTATCTGACCCTCACTAGAGCACTATGCAGATTTACTCGACAGAGGGTGAGGACAGAAACAAGGACTAGTCTGAAGAAATGCATCAGGAACACAATTACCTTGTATGTTATTTTCTGACTTGCTAAAAATATTTATTAATAGTATTCACTTACTTTCTAGACTTTCAGAAATTAAATACTACAGGAAAAATTAATACTTCTTCCCCCCAAACCATTTTTAATGGAATCCAGAAGAAAAAGAATATTAATACTCAGTGCAATCACTTACTTTGATGTCTATATAATATGCAGTGACCCGTAAGTGGAATGAGCTAAAACTGTCATAAATTCATTATGAGAAACCATTCTTTGAAGAATATCACTGCAAATTTGAAATGAAATGGGCAATATGGAAATAAGTTAATTGTATGGTGTTTAAAATAACTGGCTCTAGTAACAATATCCTTTCCACGAACTTCTATTTCAGCTCCAAAAAGCATTGGAGAGGCTGGTTTATGAAAATGGAAATGTTGTAATTACTTAGTACTGATAGCGATAGGGCAGCATTCATTTAGGATCTCAGGCTTTGGAAGAAAAAATAAAAAATCCAAAGGGCGATTTTAGATTTTTAATTTCTCTGGGAAATATAAAAGGGAACCTGGGAGTACGTGCGGCATCAAATGCACCGATCCAGACCCTACCGACAAAGACTGGAGGAAATTACATCCAACAACCAACCACATACGCCCAGGGGAATTTCTTAGGTATCATCTACTAAAAGTAAAAAGCAAAATTCCTCTTCAGCGAGCGGGGCACATCACTTGCTTCGCCTGCTCTGTCCCGGCGCGGCTCGGAGCGGCTCTGCCTGGAGGAAAGGACGTTGCTGCCCTTGCAGCTGCCCGGGGCAGGGAGGTTCCCGCGCACACCAGCCTGTCCGCCGGGCGCGGGGTGCTGCCTCCTTTGTCCTAACATGAACCCTGCCACCTCCGGCAGAAAGGAGCTTGATATTATGCTCGTCACTCCTTCATTTAGTTACTTTTAAATTTTAATCCCTGGCTTTCATTTACTTACTTATTCCGTAGCTGCGTTTTGTAGCGTCAGCTTTTGTTCTGTGGTTTATTTCTTGAATTCCAGAGAGGAGCGGTCCAGATGGGGAGCATCTCTGCGCTGGTCCGCGAGGAGCCAGTGGGACCAGTTTCCCCAGACCTCCCTTGGGGCTCCAGGATTTGGCTGATGCAGCATCTAGGCAAAGTGGATGCTTCTCCTTGTGGGAAAACATGTGGGGGAGTAGCCTTGCTCTGCAGCCCTCAACTTCTCAGCTCTCTTTTCCAGCTCTCACCACTACGGGAGATGCAACGGGCGGGCAGTGTAGCAACCCCTGCACGATATCAAGTCTCCACGTGCATCTAGAGATGCTCACTTCGTCCTTTTATTATTTTTATGCTCCAGGAATCAAAGAAAAAGGGCATCTCGATTTTTTTTTCCCTCCCAGAATGACCCAAGCAGCACTTTTCAGTGTATTTTGGGGATTTTCTCCCTGCCTGGATTCCAACATAAGAGCCAACATAATCTTCAAGCATTTTGTTAAGCTGGGACTTCACATTTGAAAATAGGAGAAAGGAAAAAGAGGGCAGCAAGAGGCAGAGAAATGAATAGCCTCTCCTTTATATAGAGAAAATATCTAGATATCCATCCTTGATGATGGAATTGTCCCAACGCTTGTACCTGGAGCTGACACCGTGCCCGTGGTGGGACAGCGTCTCCTGGATGATGCTGCACATACAGAACCGAAAGCAAACGAGGGGTCCACACAGGATTTAACACGCCAGAACTCTTCAGGGCAGACAAATCCCAAGAAAATCTCTGCTCGCTAAGGGCTTGAGGGCTGTTGGTCTTGGGCATTCCTGGTTTCTTTCCCCTTATAAGCAGAGCATGAGCAAGTTCTGTCCTGAAATCCTGTTTCAAAACACACTATCCTTGCAAAATGGTTTAAAATAAATTATTAGGAAACTCAGCCTGAAATCTTAGGACCGCAGTATACATTAATAGGAGACTAATTTTGGTTTTTACAAAGCTCTTCACCAATGTACTACAAGAGTGCTGTGACAGTTACACATTTAAAACACAGCGACTCGAAACTTATCTAGCAATAGTAAGCAGCAGTGGCTCTAAACACTTTAAAGTACCAAATTAATTGTATTCCCATGCTTAAATTTGCACTTGTGGTATTTTGCATACGTAGAAAGGAAAATCACCACAACCCCTCCCCATAAATTTAACCCCAGAGACGGGTGGCAAGCTTTTCTCTTTTAGCCAGCTTATTTCTTTTTTTTTTTTTAGTGCCTAGATTGGGCAACTTGGCAATAGAATTAAGAAGATATTTTCCTAAATCGATATGGAATTCAGATATATGCCAATATTGGCACCGCATGTCACAAAATGTTTATCATCGATGTATCTATAGAACATGTTTTACATACCTATTTAAAGAATTATATTATACGCAAGAGCTTCCCTTTCACATATTACATTTTATATAGTTATTACAGTTGTTTCATCCCTCATTTTCCGCTAGGCTTTTCATTTCACACACTTCATCTATCAGATACTGTCTTACTTTTAACATATCGCTGCAGAAATTGATAACTGGTGTTGAATACAGAGCTACGGATACCGCGGTTTTGCAGTCCTAGGTATTACGGAGCTGAATGATAAATGGAGAACAGCAGCTGGGCTGAGAAGCTCGAGACATCGCTAGGAAATAACAGCACATGCAAGGCTGACAAAAATTACATTTGTAGGTAAGTGGAGTGGAAATTTATACTTATTGGGGGGAAAAAAAAGGCAAAATGTTGTTCGTGTTATTAAAGGCGGAGTGAGAGATAGCAAGAGCAACAGAGAGGAGCAATTTTCTTTCAACTCCAGCAGGAATTCATCTCAAGCTCTAACATGCAATTTCACTACGGAGCTTCAGGACAAACCAGAAGATTATGCCCAATTGTTCTGAGGGTTTGGATAGCAGTGCATAAAAATCCCAGTCAGTAGCCTTTTGTGTCAATGCAGACAAGAAAAAGATTTCTATTAGGAAAAGTTACAAAAACATCCAAAAACTGTAAGAAATATCAAACTACCTACCTACCACACACACAAAAAAAGTAGCTTTAGGTGTTTGATATTTTCAGAGGTGTCTCTACAATTACAAACCGTCTCAGAGGAACACCGATACAGCTCATCAAGTTTGCCAAAGCAACGCTAAGCCGCGTGAATACACCACACCACCTTATTTTACCTTTTCCGGCAATCAAATTTGACAATGGAAAGCCGTTAGTGCTGCAAGAGGATGGAAGGGAGGACAATTAAATTTGTCCTGTTTTGAATGTTAAATAGGCTGCTGTGATTGTACTCTGTATGTTTAATGTCGTGGTGTAGAGCTAAACAGCGAGTCCTTTCCAAACAACAAATTAATAGATCTTTAGAAATGGGAAAATGTGTTCTTTGTTTCAGTCCTACCTGCTCACAGCAGGTATGTTTTAGAATAGATTTAGCCTTTTAAAATAGTACTACTTCCTGATTTTTAGCATTTTAGCTTTCCAAAGCAACAAAACCAGTTCCATGATACGCAATTAGCCGTGATTAGCTTTTGCTATATTTATGGCCAAAAAAACCCATCCAGATCCTCTGAGTGGTAAACTCAAAGTTGGTAAAACTCCGTTTCGGAGAAGGCTTATCATAAACCCCTTAAACACTGCTCAGCACTGAATCGACAAGCCATAGCCCCCCCAAAAAAGATGGAGAAACGCAGGAGAGCTCACGGACTGCGGAGCCGGGGAGAGGCGAGGTTCAGTTTTAACACACAGGCGTCCATCACCTCTCTGGGTATGATACCACCAAGCTGTGCGCGCAGACAGCATCGTCGCGGCTGTGCTGAGCCAACAACCCTGCCGGACCCCAATCTACCCTGGGCAAAGCCAGCCCCCCTCTCCAGGACCCCGATAACCATCACAGCCAGCCCTTCTGCTTCTTCAGCTCCGTGAATACCACCACGCTCATGAGCTTCTGCGCACAATCACATCTCATTTGAAAATCAGCACAATTTCATTTTTTTAATATATATATATTCCAACAGTTGTGATTAAAAAAACATAGATAGCCTTGAAAACCAGTACAAATTACTTTTTTCTTTCATCTGTCTACTAGTCCCTTACAGACCTGACTCAAACGTCCCTGGTTTAGCGGAGCAGCTATTAAAGTGCGCCGTGCAGGGTGCCAGCATGCAGCGTAATTCCTGGTCTCCAGCACCTAATCCTGCTACATCCCATTCCCATTGGCAGGCTACAAGGACGTGTCACTGTCAGCTCAAGGTTTTCCCCACCAAGGGCAACATGACTGGCTTGATTTTGAGGGTGGAGGTGCCTGGGAAGGTGACAGGAGCCGGAGGTACCAGGACTGCAACCAGGACCAGAGAGATCCCAGACGCAAATGGAGAAATGCAGAAACAACCTGGGTAAAGAAGTGAATCAGGCCGATGGATACGAAGGAACGTCAGGAAAATAGTAAGTGACTTTGACAGTCTAAAACAAGCTTGGCTTTTTTATCTTCTTTTCTTTTTTTTTTCCCCGTTAAGACTATGTTTTAATTCAAGGAGCCCTTCGATTCTGCCAGAAAACATCTTCACATGGAGCATCTTCTGCGTCACCTGGCATGCAGCCCCAGCACAGCCATTCCCATTGTCAATACATCTGAGGAGCAGTTCTGCTTTACAATGTCAGCCTTGCTCAAGTTTTGAGCCCTGCTTAAGCTTTCGGGTGAAGCTGAGAAGCTGGTGAATCACTGACAGAGCCTCCTTTCTCCCAGGGATACCCACGCTCATACCAGCCCAGGTCCAGCTCTCTCCTTAAACAGAAGGAAAGCCTGGGACCCTGACCACAGGACCCCAGTACAAAATGACAATTTGCCTGGTGTCTGCCATGTCCTCCCATTCTCTTCATCTACCTTTTTTTTTTTTCCCCCGACTCAGAAATATTGCAACACCAAAGGCAGAGATGGCACCACATCAAAGAGCCTAAGTTATAAGGGAAGCGGTTTTATTTTCCCTTGAGCTTTTTTTTTTTTTTAAGCAAGACTTCAAAATACCTTAAAAAAAGTAACAGCGATGATAATGGGACTGAAAAATTCCATGGCATCTGAATAACGTAATCCAAGCACAAGTATCAGAGGATAAGATAACCCACACCGCAGCAGTTCCCAGGGAACTGATTCTAATGACATTCAGATTCTGCATCTCAGCCGGGCCGCGTTTCTGAAGGAGATGTGAATTAGCAGCCCTCTGACAATAAAGAAACGTGGGATTAAGAAACAAGAGGGGAGGGAAAAGGGCCGGTCGATTCTCCCACCGCCTTTTCTTGTTCCTAAAATTTCTGTTGCCTGGAAATGGCTGATGAGAAGACGGGATTATGTAAGCGCTTGCCAACTTTTCACACGTTAAGAAAACTAAAGCCTGAGTGATGGGTAGCTGAACCCATCCTCTAAGCAGTGAACTAAAACATGTTTACTAAGGAGAACTTGAACAGTGAAACCCCTTTTAAAAAACCAGGAGTGACGAGGACTTGACAATTCCCAGGATTAAAAAGCTGCATACATTACAGACAATGTAATCTCCTTATAGTAAGATGAGGAAAAGGAAAATAAAGCCCTTTTGGTGTGCAGGAGGGGGGTTTTGTTTTAAAGTATATATATCCTGTCTGATTGAAGACTTTCTTGGGTTCTTGTATTTTTATTTTTTTTTTCCTTCTCCTGCTAGACATGACAGAGAGGAGAGCTATCCCAGCCCTCCAACTCCATACAAAGTTACACTTTCCGACAAACCCGCTCCGCTGCCACCGAACGCAACCCGGCAATAATAAAACAATAAGCACCGTGCTGTAGAAACGTCTCTTCCTAAATCTCGTCAGGCTAACACTTAGGTGCTACAAGAAAGCAGGCACCAACCCAAGAGCAAATATCTCTGTCTAGTTTTGAATCTAAGCTTTCCTGAAGTCTTCCTCATCGTCATTCAAGTGGCACGTTACCTTCTGCAAATACTAATTTAAATACAGCTGAAGGCTAGTTTCGAATTTAACCTGCTAGACTTTTTCCATTTTTTATCAACCCCCCCACCCCCAAAATCTGAGGGTTGCGTTCATTTTTCCTCTTTCTCTGTTTACCAACAAAGCCCCGGGGTCTCTAAAATGAGCAAAAAAATCTTGCAGTCAGGTTTCTTCCAGTTCAAACAAACGTGCTTACGTTGGCGATAACGCTGAATTCGCTGCGGCTGCTGCTAAAAAAGGTGATGTCCTCAGCAATGTTTCCGAGACCCTAAAAAACCTCAAAATCCCGCTGCACGCTGAAGTTGCACCATCCACGGGAGCATCAGCAATGCGAAATTGCAGGCAGCAATTACCCAATGTGGAGACCGGAGCGGAAATCGTGTTGCGTGCTGCTCAACCACCGCTCGAGCAATGAGGTTAGGACAGCAAACTAAGCTCTGTTATTTACTACAGCGAGGCACGTGTAGTTGTGTAACGCAAGTACGGGTGTCTAGAAGAGGGAATATAAAGTATCCATGTTGCCCGGAGCTCTCTTATATCTTCAAGAAAAGAAAAAAAATCCCCCAAAGTGTATTTTTGTACAGCTGCCTGATGATGGCAACAGGCAAATCCTCAGCTGGTGATAATGGTTATGGTTCCACTGAAATCTGCTGCTGTTGTTCCCCCTTTGGTCTTACTGATGGAGGGAAAAAAAACCACCCAAACAATCCTACGCAGGAAAAAGCTGCCATGAATGAGTGGAACCAGATGTGAAATTTCGCACCCAACAATTATAATTGTGGGATGTCTTCAAAAAGTTAAACTGGGCAAAGCCCCAGTCAGCCAATTACAAAATCAACATTCCTTCAGCTTTAGAAGAGAAGAAACGACTTCTCAGAAATGCCAGAAGTGACTCAACCATGATTTTTAAGCCGCTTCAACAGTATCCTAGTTATTTCAAGCAGTACTAAGAGTTTACCTGTGATTTCCTTCCCATAAGCGGAACTACGAGCCAGCAAGGTGCTCAAATCAGGGAAAAAGAAACACACGCAAAATGATTCTTGTGATTTCTGTGTTATGACCACATTGCTTTTGCTATTCCAAAGTGCCTTCCCTGTGAATTTTAAAATATGTAAAACCAGGAAGCACAGAGCAAATCATATCTACATAAGTAGGTCATTTTCTTAATGGCAGAGCACTGCTCGTTTACTACAACTCGTTTGCAATATAGACCAATACATTTCAAAGCGCGTACATTCAGATCTGCAAAGGAGGTGAGCGAGTATCACCGTGGAAGCAGCCGCTCCAAGATTAAGTAGAGCCTAATTCAGAAAGACAAGCAGGAAAAAGTCATGTTTTGCACCTTCTATGCCAGCTTCGCAGAGAGTTATGACATTTTCGAGAAAATCCTCTTGCCGCGTGTAAGCTGTAGTTTGAATGTGCTGCACGTTGCATATTTCATTACAAAAGCAGAGCCACGTTATTTCATTAGATAAGCGATAAGTTCAATCCTTACCAAGTTTTCTTGGTTCCTGGCTGCTATTTTCTGATCATCTTCTCCCCCATTTTTCATGTATTTGACCTCTTCCACTGGTTTGATCCTATACTCATCTGAGCACCAAGAAAAAAAAAAAAAAAGAAAAAAAAATTTTGAACCAGTGTAGTTCAGCAGCTGGGAAAAAAAAAACCAAGCTAAGACCAAAACAGCTGACTAGAAAAGACCCTAATTAAGCAAAGCATCTAAAAATTACATGTATATAGATTCAAAGGCTTAAATGTGACTGATACCAAGGAAGTTTTTCCTGACAGAAGCTTCAGTAAGAATTTCCAGTTCTGGCTTCCAGAAATTGTTCAGTAGCTCTCCTAGTACAGCCATGGCACCCGGAACAGGGGATGTTCGGTACGTATTCTCCTCCGAATCCCTAGTTTTCTGTACAATATATTTAATACAAATACGTTCTTTGCTCCTGCATCCTCCCTGGATTTTTATTATCAGTGGGCAAACGAGCGATGTACAGTAGCTGTACACAGAGGAGTCTGCTCAGGGATGTTCCCTGCAGTGAAAAAACCTCTTTAGACAAGCAATGCTGATGGAGGATACTTAAATTTTAAGTTAAAAGCTAGGAAAAAAACAAACACCACACTAAAACACACTGCTTTTTATTATTATTGTTGTTGTTATTATTTTGTTTTTCCTGCACTGTTTTAACAGAGCTAAAGCAAGAGGTACACAATGCACAGTCATACAGGGATTTCTGGAGAAAACACCTTGTTCTGAGCATCTTCCTCTCCCCACTTCCCCCCCCAACCATTTTTCCTGCACATGAATGTTACCCAGATAGAAAGCCAATGTGAAAATAAGTAATAAGAAAAATAAGATTCCTGGCTTGCCCTTAATATGTATCAGCTAGGCACTTCAGCTCTTCAAATAATAAATTCCCAGCTCCAGTGGCAGGATGGCAATATTATCTCTTATTATATATTAATATAATAATTAATATTATTAAACATACATGTGCTATGCCACAGTAACATAAACAGCCTCGCCCAAAGCTTGAAACAAGGGATTTTTTTTTTTTTTTTTTTCCTTTGGAAGGACAGGGTGGGATTTTGGGAGAAGTGATTCTTCTCTCCCGCCTGCAAAGCCAGTGCTTGCAGTACAACGCTGCCCTTCCTCAGCCGCGTTTTGCTCCCGTTCTCTTTGTAGCATATAACTCCATCGGAAAAACACCCAGAGTTTTGCACCCACACTCCTCCAGCCGGGATGTATAATGCAGAATGGATTTTTACCCCACCTAAGTGGAAAACGTTAATACCAAATGAAATGAGACACAGTACACTGGGAGTGAAAGGCAGAACCTGGGCAAATTAAAAGAAACCGCACAAACTTTATTTTTTTCTCTTTGGGGTTTCAAGTGATTTGTCGCAATTGCTAAGGGAAAAACAAAACACAAATGGATTATTCTGGGTTACTCTATTGTTAAAAAAATAGTCAAAATTATCTAGATGGAAGTTTGTTTTCAGGAAGCTATTAACCACAGAGTATATAAGTTAAATAAGCTTAACTTTGAAAAACAATTTTATTTTTTCTTTAAATACAACATGGTTTTGCATTTCGCCTAATCCATATCTATATGCTTTTTTTATTGTACAGTTTAAATAAAACTGTGAATTTATCAACTAGCAGCATCTCAGATGCAGAGTCTCAAAACAAATGGAAGAATTTAAGACAATATTATTAGATCGGTAAATGCAAACAACTTCTCTAAATCTTTTTTTCCCCTCTTTTTTAAATAGAATTTAGTTAGTCTAGAGGTGACAATTCATAAAGCCAAAAAGGCTGAACACAATAAAGCCTGAGAATGAGAAGTACTTGACTGACTGCAATATCTAACTTACATTTTTCTCACTCCTACAAGGATCTCTGTTGTGATTAGCAATAAAACCCACATGCAGAAAAAGCATAAAACTCCCACGGTGGTATGTAGGGATTTGAATAGGAAAACGGATGAGAAAGAGAGAAATAGCACAAAGGAAGTTTGCACAACCCGCAGCTGGTCCACATCAACTAAAAGAGAGGCACGTTCAACCCAGCCTTCTAAAAAATGAGTAAGGTAGGGAGGTCCTGATGTTCAGTGGCAAAAATCATCTCTGAAACGTGTCTCCTGCTTATTCCAAGAGATTAACGGTGATCGAACACCGAGCGCATGCCCGGGCAGCAAACCATCCCATGTGGATGGTAGGTAAGGGATGCTTCCTTGGAAGACATCGTCTCTTGTAGCAAGTGGACCAGGACACTCATGAGCCCATGACTGATATTCAGCACAATCAGATTTACATATGAAAGTTTGATACAGTCGGATAGGATGAAGGCAAGGTGGGGTTAGATTGGATATTAGGAAAAATTTCTTCCCTGAAACGGTTGTCAATCACTGGAACAGGCTGCCCAGGGAGTCACCATCCCTGGAGGGATTTAAAGGATGTGGAGACGTGGCGCTTAGGGACGTGGTTTAGTGATGGACTTGGCAGTGCTGGGTTAATGGTTGGACTTGATGATCTTAAAAGGCCTTTTCCAACCAAAAGGATTCTATGATGCTATGAGAAATCTCTACTTGTATCTCAATAGGCAACGTAAATTCGACAACCTGCCTGAAAGGCCAAGAGGCTGTCTCTTGGGGATGAGGAACATGAAGGAAGACGCAGGCTGAGCGGCCAAAACTCAGGCTTCAGTGCCTAAATAGAGGAGTAAGAGGCAGGAGTGCCAAGCAGCGAGCAAGCCCTTCAAAGCCGCGTGTTTTGAGCAAGAGGTGCATGTACCAATATCAGACGAAGAGGCGAACACAGCGCTGGCCTGTGGAAAGTGAGCGATCAACTTGATTTCCGTTAACGGGAGCAGAAGAGAGGACTGAGCCATGAACGACTGTTTTATCAGATACAGAGATGAAGGGAATGGATCAGCGACGTTAAGTTTGAAGCAACTTTATTACTCATAAGCTCTCGTAATTTCCTGTCACAGGCAAAATATTTGCCTTAAAATAGGGAGTGCAAATACAATATATTGGCAACATTAGCTTATATTGAGTAGTCACTTGCTGGAGGTAGGTATAAATAGATATGATTCTACTTTTGAAGGGAAAAAAAAAACCCAGCTAAGTGATTAAACTGCCACAGAAGGAAAAAGAAGGGGTATCCAGCTGACCACAAGCCCTACAGCTTCCCAGCTACGATGAGGGATACCTGGAAACATCCACTTTCTGACCTAGCCAACACACTGAGGAAAAACCCCACCTCTAACTAATTTCAGTAGCCATTGAACTAGGCCGCTTAAATATGAGTAACTACCTGAATCACAGCTAAAACGTTCATATTTATACTTGCAACCTTCCTGTTATCTGAGGAGAAACACTGAATTTTGCTTGCAGGTCTCCCTCTGGCATTTACAGTACTCACTGACACAAACTTCACCCTTCACATTCACGTTGAACTNCCACAAACCTCCCCCTTCCCCTTCCTGTTTTTCTTTTTTTTTTTTTTTTTTTTTTTTTTGGTGTGTGTGTGTTTTCCCCTGGATCAAGCAAAGCTGTAAAATCTCCCCATTTCTATAGGCCCATCACAAGTCTGTTCAAGTAGAGACCTGATGTAAGAAATGCAGAATAATTCCTGAAAGCAAGGGGACCGGTCAACATTTAGCACGTTCCCAACCCAGATTGTTGACTGCAATGAGCCGCCAACCAAAAGGGCAACCAAAGGGTGCAAAGGAGGAGAAGGCGGCAGCGAGCAGCGTAGCTGGGGAGGACGTTGCTAGTTGGTGTAACAGAGAAGAAATGAGTCTGATGCATAACACCTTACACTTCACAGATAAGACATTATTTCAATTATACTAAATATAGCAATTAAAATCAAGTAATTATTTGGAGAGGACAGGTCTTGCACTATATTATGTTATTATTGGGAGGACACAAATATATATATAGAGAGAGACTCATTTGTCTAGGTGAAGGTAAGTGGTATATTCTATAGGTAAGAGATATAAGATGGGGTGTTCAGAAACCACAAATTCTGAGATAGTGATGAGATTCTTGTTCTAAAGTTACAGTCAGGATGAAAGTGCTGCAAATGCAGAAGACTGGATGTTTAAGCAACAGGCGGACCTTGAAGTGTGTCATGGGGTGTATGGTCATTAATGGCTTTAAGTCAATATGAAAATGAGATTAAAGACCAGTTGGAGGAACGGGCCTTTGATGCCTTCCCTCAAGGTAATGCCTTTAGGTATTTGCAAAAACTGCTAACCAGGTTTTGCTTGATAAGGTAAGAGTGGACCCGGAACTGAAGAAGTAATGGCTGCTAAATTCACTTTTTGATTTTTACCTTTTGATTTCTACTAAAGTAAGTACACCATTTGGAGATATTTCGTTCTGAGCGATCAGAAATGAACCTAGAGAAATCCTGAAATGTTAACTAGGTCCTACTGGATCTCAATCAAGCCTGACAGTCAACAAGACCTTTAAAACTGTAAGAAGTTCGGGATAAAGGAAATTATACGCAGTTCTCTGCATATTTACCTTGCTCTATTTTGGTCAAGAGTAATATCTTTTTTATTTTTCCTAAATACAGTCTTACATCAAAAATGAACAAAAGTGAAACATTTTTATGCTTCTTTCCTGTGCAAAACTGAAACACAATAGCAAACACAATAAAATTTTTAGGACACTATCTCTCAGGGTGTGGGGTATCATAGATAAAGATAAATATATCTTTTATGCTTCTTTCATGTGTGAAAGTAAAAATCAAGTACGGTCTCCCATTGTGTGGTATATTATCTAAAAAGAGAAGATTTCCAACAAATCAAATGGGGGAGGAATAGGTTTGCAGGACTGCTTCAGCAAATACCAAGTTGAAGAAAAGCAGCCCAATTGAATCGAAGGAAAAACCGACGTAGATGAACCACAAATTAAAGACAGAAATACTGTTGAGCACAACACCCACCACAACATCCATCAAGGATATAAACCAGAAAGCAGTGACGCCTCTAGCACGAAACTCTTTGGAAGGGCAAGGGAGGAAGAATTTTTAAGTTGAATATGCTGCAAAAATTCTCAGTAGGCAAATCTTATGAATGAAGATCTCCATCTGGAAACAGATAATTCTACTCAAACATGTCACCCAGTTGCCATGGCAATGTGACAAAGAAAAACAGCACTCATTAATAACGATTTCAGTGATAAATGAGCATATCAACTTATAATATTGAAACAATTACTGGGGGGGGGGGAGAAATCTGTGGTTGTTCCTATGAGAAAAAATTTCTTCAGCTTCCAGACATCGCTGTAAGTGCCATTACCACAGTGACATCGGTAATGATGCCATTTCTGGCTCAGTTTAAAAAAAACAACAACAAAACACACCACCAGAAAAAAGCATAACTCCATCAGATTTTATCTGGACTCACTGTGACTTTTGGAGAAATCTTTTGTTAAACATCAAGTCTCAATAAATAAAATAAATAAATAAATAAATAAATAAATAAAATGCAGATTTACATTGCATTCCCATTTCAGACATCTAAGGACGAACTGATTTGGCTCTGCTGTCATCGACAGGGATGATGGGTGAGCCTCCTTTCTCTATTTTTAGTGACATATCAAGTATCAGCCAGGAGGTAAGTCATCTTCTCAGTCACACCACCGAGAAGGAAATTTCTAACCACACCTTCATTTTCCTGTGCTTCAAATTTATTCTGCAGTATCTCATGCCTGTGTATCGAAAGACATGCCAAGATTTATCCTTCATCTGTAATGAAACACATGTCTATTCTGTAAAATGTAAGCTTTGTGTTTAACAAACTTCTCTGTACCATACTTCTTTCTGCCAGGTGCAGAAACTACTCCTACTGCTGCGATCATGAGAAATGCCACGGATCAAAGATTCACGTGCTCTCCACTCTCAAAGACTTGAAAGCTAACAGCTATATTTAGATAAAGGGCTGAATTACTCTTTCTAAAAATATTTGTTAAAAGTCGTAAGAGATTTTGATGCAACTTAACTGAAACATATAACAGCAGGTGAGCCACTTAGATGCTAAACACAAAACATGCCAAACATCATCTACAGCGCCATTGCGAAGGAGGAATACTCTGAGCTTCCCAGCTACACTGGTAGGACACAAAGAGCGGTGGGCTTAACTCTAGAAAGAGCCAGGCTAGACATCAGGAAAAATCATTAACTGCAAGGACAGTCAAGGAGTAGAATTGGATTGCTTAGGCGGCTGCAGTTACCATCATCAGAGGTCTTTAAAAAGTCATCACCCTCAAGTGCCACAGGTTGAAGTCCATTCTGGTTTGGAGCACAAGAAGGATGAGCTGAGCTCTTTGGATTATTCCAGCTCTGCTACTGTATGTGGGTATCAACTGCCTGGATACCAGCAGAAGCTATGTCAAAGATCCAAAAAGCAGTCAACAGCTAAAGAAAGAAGTTGCAAAAATCCCGTAGACCAGTGTTTCTCAAACTAACTACTAGGTAATGGAGGACATCTAAGTTACTCCTCTTAGCTCTGGCTTCAAGTACTCTGAGAAAGCAGCATCTACATGGTTGTTTTGATTCTACATGGTTATTTTGATTCTGACTTAATTGTTGAGATTCCCAGCTGTGGAGGTGGATTTTCAATCCACCTGGACGTGGGTTGAGAGTGAAATTTCACTGGAGATCAACCAGCATTGGGTGAGCAGCCCGTCATCTTCCTCTGTCATCAACCCTCAGAACTATCAACTCCCAGGCAATTCTCCATCTTAGCGATCATGTTGTTTTTACTAACATGAACTAATCTGAAAAAAATAGCTTAGGAAATAAGCCAACCTGCTTTTCTCAAAGGACTATCCAAAAACACGCATTCAGATATCCCAAATGAAGTTACCTGCACCTTAATCCAATCTAAAATACAGCCACTGCTGGAAGCTGAGGGAGTGCACCCCACCAGATATTAAACAGAGTGCAGGTGCACAAACACCACAGACCAATTCTGCCAACAAAATATAAATCAACTGACAGAAAAGCTGTTTAAAAATTGGAATGTACTACACAGATTGCCGCACATCTGGAAAGACCACACTCAAGTATTTTTTCTCCTTCCTACACAATCCTAACACGTGTTAACCAGGAATGCTAACTACTGCTTCTGCACAAGGCAGATGTGACTGCTAGGCTTGGGGTTTGTGGGGGAAAAAAGGAGACCAAGACATTCAGTAGAATGGAAAACAGACCCTACGTGGAGGACTTCTGCAGTATTGGAAGGACACATGCCCTAAAGCTAGGCAAGATGTGGTAGCTCTTTTCTAAGCTGTCGAGTGCTTCCTACTACAGCCCCACATCACACCCAGTGCTTTCTCAAACATTAACTCTCTCAAAGGTGACACCTATTTGAAACTAAACTGGAAAATTTCAGCAAATTCCCTTCTACTTTACCAGGCTACCCCTTTCCAGGCCCAAATCATGACAGCTTTCAACAGCGTTCCTCTGGGACTGACAGGTGAAGCGCAGCTCCTTTAACATTAATGGATGTCATCTTCATCTCTGTTGCTGTAGAAGCACAAAAACTCATATTGCCACATTAATCCATCCTTCATTAAAGCTGTCAGGCGATTCCAGCGCTGCAAACCCCTTGCAGCTCTCGATCCTTTGGGTATCTCTGTCCTCTCACACAAAAGGTCCAGCCTGACTTCTGCCTGAGGGAGATGGTGCCATTCTAACGCCTGCGATGTCACTGCTCGTCACATGCCTTGGTTCACATATCTTGGGTTTTACGATTTCTTTTCCCCCTACCTAATATAGTGGCAGATGATAACGAAGCTGTAATTTAGCTCCTTTGTTTCTAGAGGTTTAATTTTTTAATTTGGTACACAACTTGCAGAGACACACTGCTGTGCGCAACACACGAGTAGCTGAATCAAGGAAGTCATTACTTCATTTCTTCTGCTACTTGCTTTCTTCTTGGCCAAAAAGTTCCCAAGGCTGCTCTACATTTGACTGTCACATAGTCTAAGTACTGTGAAAACTGTATTTGTACGTATAATTTTCTATCACGTTCTGCAGAAAAGTTCAGGGTAACTAACCTTGCCCAGGGGCAGGGGCCCACTGCAGTGTATCTGCTGCCTTTGTGGTAGGTAGGTCCGAGTACTTCAGCAGGGGAAAAAACCGCACACGTATTGAGGTGCAACCAACAGAGTTGTTTTGCGGGAAGGAATTTTTCCATAAAGATCTCTGCTTCATACTCAATCCCTCTATTAATAAAAAAAATTGAGAACTCACCACAACTGGCTTCCTTGCACACAGGTCATCCACCCCGGGGTCCACAGGCCGAAGCGGGAGGACAGTTTACCGGTCAGGGTATAAGCTAACACTTTTCCCGCTCTAGCTCAGACTTCCTCCGTGCTCCTTGGGGTTAATTCTCTTTACGCAAAGAGAAGTATGGGAAGATCCGTGAACAAGTGGAAGACAGCGAGTACCCAAAAACGCTTGAAAAAAACAATTCTTGGGGACAAGGGGGCTCATGGATGTGCGTGCACGTGGTAGGAGGAGGATCGGAAATCTTAAAACCCCCGGGAAGCCGTGAAGGAAGACAACGCTCCGCTGCTGCTCTGCTCCATCACAGCTCCCTGACAGGAAGGTGAGGGACCCTCCGGCCTGCTCCTCCAACAAATCCCTCCGGCCAGGTCCCTGCTGCCAGCAGCTGGTTCGAGCACAGGGAAACGTACCACAACCTCAGAGGCTGCTTGGTTACCTCAGAAAGACTCTTAAAAATACAACCTCAATATCCTAAAATCCACTTATGGCTAAGCACAGGGTTTCTGCCTCGCTTGCATGGTACCGCCTTTAATTACACAATCTCCAGATATTTTAAACTCCCATTTGTCTTTAAGATCTGAGAAAACTCCATATATAAGATGGTATTGAAAAAACAGCCAAATGATCATATAATTAAAGACTTTTGTGCACTCATCTGTAGTTAAGAAGCCAAAAACCAGTGCTGGTGGTAAGCACCCATAACTGTCTTTCAGCTACCCAGATTTTTCCTTGCTGAAACTAGATAACTTGTACATATATATATATACACATACACACACACGTACTTTTTTTTTTTTTTTCATTTAATTAACACTTAACTTTGAGCCAGACACCAGGCTGTTCAAAGGAAACCATTTCTCAGGTAGAGGAGATTACAGCCGCAGTGCTCGGCAGGAAAAATACTCAGTAAACGCAATTATCTAGCCCACTAAAAAGATCACATTGAGAAATGAAAGCAGGAGAGGAAACAAGCAGCAGAGAGATTAATTAAAGGAACAGACAGGAGGAAAACAAAGGGTCTGTGCCTTGAAAATATTGCTGTTCGTAGGTAGGTTTTTGGCTCGAGGTTGCACTGTGCTGCCCCAGCATCCCCACGCCACGACCAGGGAGCAGCAGCCCAGGGCCGGCCCCGCACGGCCCTTGCAGTGTCCTGAAGGAGCTGGAAGTTCAGCATTTCCAATCACTTACCACCTCTAAAGACTGTAAACTTATTTAAAAAAAAAATAAAATCGCGTGAGCCTGCCCTGAAGAAAACACTCTGTGCTGCTCAGAAACTGCCAAAGCAAAGCTTGAAGAATTGGCTCCACGGCCACAGACCTCTTTGTTGTGGAAGGCAGAGATGAGAGAGAAGAGGACTGGCGGGGGAGCAAACCTGCAAACATAATGTAAAGCACGACACAAGAAGGGATATAACTTCTCCTGTGATCCAACTAGGTGGCAAACATCTAGCAAGCTTGTCGGCAGTGGTGGTAAGACCTCCTCAGCCGTGGAGGAGAGGCAGGTGCCATCTTCTCGCCTCTCCACGCTGCATCCCGGAAACTGTCTTGATACCAACCCCAAAGTTGTCAGTCACCTCGGCCAATCAAGCCTGCACGCTGTGGCCAGGTCAGAAAGGCTACTTCATTTTATTGCTCCTTTTTTAAATTCTCCCTTAGAAAGGAAAAAAAAAAACCTGACCAAGCACTAAATATTTAATTCTTTTCAGGTTTCTCAACATCATTAACAAAACTCCCAGTCTCTGCTGACTCTCCCCCAGCCGGCATCCATGTACGTACTCCATTGCAAAACATTTATCATTTTAGCACAGATCCTGCCAGGGACTATGTAGATTCCAGGGAAAACAAAAAAAAAACCCCAATGCTAATTGACCATTACTGTGTGCATCCCTTGTACAACGATGGAGGTCCTGCTCCTTACAGCTCTGCTAACATACTGACCACCAAAAACCTTTCCTGAACTGAACTGCCCCAGGAGTTCCCTGGAAATAATAATTTAAAAAAAAAAGAGTCATTATCACTACACACCCCCAAAATTACACATTTCCTATTATTGCAAATACATGATGAAGTGTCTTCAGCTTCCTTGTCAATAAAAAAGCCGATTCCTCTTTACTTAACATGAAATGCCATTCTCAATCAGTCAACTATTAAATGAGACTGTTGCCCCGCAACATACGACTTGAAATGGATTTTCATATCCTTTCTGGCTTTCTTCTGCTAATATTAGTCTATCAAATTTTCACTGCTCATGTATCTCAAAGAATATTTAGAAATCAACAGCTATTTAATTTTTATTAATTGAATTATGAAAGGGACAGAATCCAGGACCAGTAACGTACTGGAGATTCATGATGAGCACAAATGTCCCCTCGTTGCTAGTACTGCTATAAACCAAGAGGGGAGGGAGGACTAATGAAAACATAATTTATAAAATACAGCACACATTTCCAGATGCAAAAGATACAGAAGTTAATTACATTACTTGCCATCTGAAGAGCTACAAAATAAACCTATCGGTAAGATTAATATTTTACCCTGGTTACGATGTTCAGAGTTAATTTGTGATCTCTGAAAGATGCCTACTTCCCTGAGCAGCATCCACGTTGCAAAAGCTTTACCCCGAAAGCAAACACCTACCACCCACACGGCGCCGACGGAGGCGTATCGTTCAAGCAATCGACGGTAACGATGGGAACACCCTAAGAAATTCCCAGAACCGGAGGGACACCGGGCAGTGTGGGACAGCCTGGCTCACAGCCCTGTCGGGTCACAGGAGACGTCTGGTTTGACATCTCCATCTCACTGTATACTCCAAGCCACAAATTAACTCCCAATTCTCTGCAGCACGTAGTCGGTGCTCTTCCACGTCGTCTCGTACCATTAACGATCTCCTCGCTTGTCCCTACTGTCATCGCGAACATAACCTGTTTATGAGACTGGAAGTACCTGTCCCTGTTCACTGCCTGCTGTCTTGCAAGCACATCGAAGCCGCTCCGTGCAAATAATACATGAAGATGCACGTTTAGGATATGCTGGAAACGCAAAGATAAATGGGTAGAAAAGAAAAGAAAAAGAAATTTAAAAAAGCACTAGTGATTTTCCATGCCTCCTCCTTTTCCCTTTGGGCAACGCTTTTTAAAAGAAAGCAAAGTATCAATGTGTGAGAAAAGAAAGTTTTTAATAATAGCTAAAAAAAATTAAAAAATAAAAATAAGAACAGTGTGCTTAGAGTCCCTATATTAGATGAGCACTTGCGGTCTAAACAGATCTCAAGATGCACCCAGTTCCTACAGCTAGAAATGAGACATATACTTGATCACAAAATACAGGGGATAAAATATACGTAATTTTACTAAATACAACTATTAATTCCACTTAGCAGACTTTCATGGAAAAAAACCCCCACCACCCTACGTTCCCCTTTTTGCCTTTGAATAGGCCAAGATCATTCCTGAAACCATAAATCCTGAAACAAAGGCGGCTTCGTGCTATTTCCCAGTACCGCAGAACACGAAGTGCTCTGCGCCTCTCGCCTGAACAGCCCCTTGCAGCGCTCCCGTTACAAAAGCAGAAAGGAAATATATAATTTAAGAGCACCCTAGACCTGATCCTTTTTGCCAGAGCCCCCCCCAATACAGATAAGAAGAAAAGACGCGTGGCAGGGCACGATTACACCCAGGGCCAGGCTTTGTTTTTTATAAGCCCATGAGGCAGCAATCGTAACATTTCCAATTTTTCCCAATTTTTTTTTTTTTTGATGCAAGCTCAAGACAGAGCATCGTCAGACTTAGGCCCAGGACAAAATGCAACCGCTGGGTTTTAGGATTTATTTGAAATACCCACAACGCGGTGCGGTGTTCTGGAGAAGGACCTAAGGGAAAAACGCCTTCCACGTTAACAAACGGGCGTTTCGCTGTGGTCCGAGCACGCAGGACAGCGAAGCATTTCGGCAGCTTTTTAGAAATCCAAGTTTCATAGCAGCGAACCTGTGAAGGCATCTTCGGCTGTGTATGCGAGCGTACACAAACACTCAGCGGTCAGGTATCTCTTCCTTGTATGTAACAGGTATTTCTATGAGCAGATATTCCTATTGGAATATTAGGGCCTTGTGTTGCTGAAATGCATATGCACCCACACAGCTTCCCGAGGCCTGGGTTTACCTGGGGAATCGGAAAATTATCGCCGAGACTGAGGTTTTCCTGGCCAAATTTCAGCTCTTGGTTTTTGGTTTTTGTTTTTTTTCCTCCACTTTGTGGCCAACTAATACAACACGTGGAAAATGGCAAGAACAACACTGCAGTAACTGAAAGTACAGAGACATTTTTACCAGGATTTTTCCTTGTTTACACCCACAGGTAGGCAACATACACCAAGGACTATGTCTTTAAAAGATTAACTAAAAATTAAAGTTTGTACCATGAAATAAATGGATTTCCTTCAGCACCAAGGCTGCCAGAAAATACATCCTGGCTTCTTTCTAGCAAATACCAAAGGCAGATGTACGCCCTATTTATAGTACACTAATGCAATTGCGAAATGCACGCTCCACGCGCTTTATTTGTGTTCAACTTTGACTCTACTCTTCATCAAGCTAAACAGCTTGTGGGAAGGGCCATTCCCAAGAATAAAACCAAGTTAACTCTGTCCACATATCAACCGCTTGCAGAGACTCAGGGCTGCTCTCAGAGCCTCCCCATCCACTGGTCCGTCTCCTCTGGGTGCTGTGAGGGGCTGCAGAAGGTGAAAGCTTAGATTAAACTAAGAAGCGGGGAAGTTATGACCTGCCTGTGATTAATTTCTCCCCCCAAAACGGGGATAACAACTGTTCCTCCCCCTTGGTTCACCCCTCTCTCTGCTATAAGCCCCCACTAAAGGTGCTGAGTCTGATCGCGTGCGGATCGTGCCAAAGCCAGCAGACGTGGGGCTGGAAACCCAAGCGTCACTGCAGAGCAGATAACAAACTGTGGCCGTGCCAGAGGAGGTCTGTATAAATACACTGCTTTTACACTAAGGAGAATGCCACCGCAGAATAATTCCCTCATCTAACACCATGACAAGGGGCTGTAAACATTGCAAGACGATTAACAGCCGGAAGAAGGTAACTACAGAGTCTGAAGGCTACCTAGTTCATTTATTGACACCTGCTCTAAGGCCAGCTCTTTTCAAGGTGTCAAGGAATTGCAAATTCATTCCTACACAAGAGAAAAATTTACAAAATTATGGTTGCAGAAAAAGTAACGTAGGAGTCACACCCTCTTTCTTCAGTTTCCCTATTGCAACACCATCCGCACACATTTACAACTATTCCAAAGCTAAGCTAAATGTTAAGTTAAATGTTTGATGCTGAACCATACACTAAGGTGCAGGGAAGGAGGGTACTTTGCATCTTCCGGCTCGAAAGCAAACGTTGTTTAAACTACACGGATTATTTTTGAAGCTAAGAGCCACACACTACTATATCAGCTTAGTCATTTGATACAATAATCTCAAACAGCAGGAACAGAAAAATAAGAATTTGTTTTGTTAAATTTAGTCAATTGTTCTCTGCTTACAGGTAGGAAAACCTCAGCAGCATTTATATGGCAAAGATCTGCTATCCGTTTGGGAAAGTAATCTCATTCAGGGCCCTTCTGATTTTTTTCAAAGGAAAGAACTGAAATAATAGGAGACAGAACTCCAAATATGCACCATTTTTCTTTATTGCTTGTTTTTTGCTTCCTGCCAGGAGAAGTCATGACTAAGAACGGGAACGCTTTACCTGGTAAACAAGCGGCTCGATTGATATAAATGCCGTGCCTCCCCGAAGCACCCTGCCACGTGGCTGAGGGCGTAGCACTGCAAACCCTCACCCTGCCCGCGACCGAGCACCCTCCTCCAGCACGTAAAGACAAGCGATTTGTTTCTGTGCATCTGCTCGGTCGATCTGCTCCCTCGCACAGGCTTGCTCACCGGTGGCGGATGCGATCGGCTTCCCAGGGTCAGCATTTTCTTCTCCTTTTTTTGTACTTTGACTTAAAACGAACAAAAAGCTTCTGTAGCCGCAAGGTCAATGGTATGAAAGAGGTGGCAACTGCTGGGTGAGATAGGAAGATAGCGACGGGGAAGTATGACATGTCTTTATCCGCGTTCAGACAATTGCTAGCTTGGTCATGCCCAGTCCTGATAGACTCTGGAGCACTATCAAAAGAGAAGTTATTCATCACACAGCACTGCTGGGTGGGGACAGGCTCTTTAACTCTCCCTGAATGGGAACCCCACTGCTGTCACCAGCATCGGGTTGCACAGGGACTACTATACCTGACCAAGGAATGTCTTCAGCCGTGGGGTGGGTTGACCCTGGCTGGGGCCGGGTGCCCACCAGAGCCGCTCTGTCACTCCCCTCCTTCACTAGGCAGGGGAGAAAAGTGTAACGAGAAGCTTTGTGGGTGGAGATAAGGACAGGGAGAGATCACTCACTTCTTATCGTCACCAGCAAAACAGGTTGAACTTAGAGAGGAAATTCAT